>CM076075.1:7698437-8298437 GCA_038088235.1 Zacco platypus | reverse complement strand
TATATAAACCATGAAATGCATACTGAGAAGCATGTCCAGCTTAATTAAAAAAAATAAATGAAATTACTTGCGTACTCCAAATAATCTCACATGCTAGTAATTATGATGGAATGAAACTTTCACAATTTGTCAATATCTGTGAAATCCAGAGACCTCCTTCCCCGAAGGAGAAGCCACGGCATTGTTTTCCAATCTTTATCCTGACCGTAACGGCAGAACAGATGGTTTGATAAACACACTGTGAAATCAATTTATCAAGACATAGCTGGAGGTGGTCACAGGGTCAAATAATGACAACTCCAGATTTGTTACGTATCTCCCTCTCTTCACTGAATGCTACATTTCCTCTCCTGCTTCTTCAAACCACAGATTTCTAGATTACGTAACAGTAATGGTTGCCGTATTTGAGCTAATAATATTGAGCGCCACGAGGTGTCCTTACGAAAGTACAATTATGACGAATAACATCTTTCTTGAGCTTTTCAGATAAGAGTTCATTGTACTATGAAAAAGCACTGTAACTTTCAGAAAAAGACCTTTTATTGAAACTAAGCTGCACTTTCACAACCTACAAGAACATGACCTGTCCAGTCTACCTGTTTGTCTGGACATTTGGTGCTTCTTCAGTAAAAATACATATCTTTTATCCCTTCACCAACCAGATATTGATCAAATAAGAGCAGCTGTTCAATGGCTAACATGGTCTGACAAACAAACCCTTGTGAAAAAAGTAGAATACTTTTAAAATACTAATGTTTTCAGACACTGAAATACATGTCATTTATACATTTAAATTGATAGTAAACGCAGTTAGTTGAACTTAAAGAGGGCTATTTTGATGCACTTAAATAGTATCTTTATATGTAATTTCATAATTAATTCTATTGTCTTTAAACTGTATTGCTGAATGTATGAACTGTGTTTTTGGACACTTGCATGTTATTTACAATTAAATGAAAATGTTTCATAGTTTAAATTTATATTTAATTCTATAAGAGTGCTTTGTCGACCCGCTTAAGTAGAACTTAGGTAAATCTTTACATCTTTATGTGTAATTGCATAAATAGCAGTATTTATGAAATCTAAATATATAATAGATATGTCAGTTACACTTTATGTTAAGGTGCATTTATTACACTGTAATTATACATGTAAGTACTGAGTAATATTAAGTAACTACTTTTACTTACTATAAGTTTAGGGTTATTTGCATGTAATTATGCATAATTTATGTAACATATGGAACAATGACACTGTCAAAATAAAGTGTTACCAATATTTCAATATATTTGTAACTACTTATTTATAATGATGAAGTTTCAATTTAGAACCTATTAGTCAACACATCATAATAAGTGTACTTGATGATTTACTTTAACGTTTTTTTTAAAAGAGTGTTAGGAAAGTGTACTTTCTTTAAAAAAGATACTTTTAAGATTTGAAGCACACTTCTTTTTCACAAGGGTATTCACACACCAACACATCAGGTTATGTTTCCTCCTCTGGTGTAGATATAAACGAGTGTTTGCAGCCGGGTTTCTGTGAAAACGGGAACTGTGTAAACACCCGAGGGAGCTACAGTTGTGTCTGCAAAGAGGGCTACTTATTGGACGCCTCTCATGGGATCTGCATCTGTAAGTACGGGACTGTCACGTGAGAGGAGACCGGCGGAGGGAATATGGCAGGACAGCCGTGCCACACAGCTACAGCCCTCAGTCACACACAGGCCAATACTAACACATCATGAGTTTCAAATCCACACTACAAAGTGAATACAAACGAGTGAAGGTTTTGGCTGTGTGGCGCTGTGAGTCTGTCTATTCTACTTGGCTCTGCTTGAGAGATGCCTGTCGGCTCTATGCATATGCATCCTTAAATCGAGGCCTGATCGCTCAGTGTTTTCCCATCGATTGGGAGCTGCCTCTTTCTTTTTGCATCTGGGAAATTCTCTATTTTAATCAAGTTTTCTTCTCGTCTGTATCTTGTCAAGCCTTCTTGAGATTCTGAGCATGTTCATGTTTGTCAGTCAGGTGAGTGTACCTATGCCTGCTGTGTATATGTACTACATATGTGTGATTATGCAGTGCTCGAGCTGATCTGTACGTCATTTCCAGTGGCTCTGTGGCTGATTATTGTATGCCTGGCTCTACTTTAAACTTTGTTTGCGCTGCTGAACCAATCAAAGTGCCAAAAGTGTAAAGAATGATGTCAATGTAGAATGAGTAGCAGAAATATTTATTTCCTAGGGGCTGTTTTGTTAAGCTAGGTTTGCGTAAGTATGACGTCCATAACAAACTTAAAGGAATAATTCACAAAAGAATCATTTACTCATGTCATTCTGAACCCGTACGACCTTCTTTCTTCCGTGAAACACAAGGGGAGATGTTTTGCAGAATGTCCAAGCTGCTCTTTTTCCATACAACATAAATAGAGAGTGATTCACGAAGCCATGCAATAACTTTGTGTGATGAGCAGGCAAAAAATAAAGACATTTTTCACTAAAAATGTTGGCGTCTACCACATTATTATTATTATTGTTTTTTTTTTAAAGCAAGATTTCAGTCTTAAATTCGAATCTGTTACTCATGAAGCTTGTGAAAAAGAAGTGTGCTTAATTGAACTGAATGTGCACTTAATCTTAAGTGTTTTTAAAAAACTACTTGCAGATAATATAACATTAATGAAATAAAAGGCCACTTAAGAGCACTTAAAGTACACTTTCATCTGTTTCTTAACACACTTAAGTATACTTTTAAAAAGTGTGTTATAATGTCAGATTAAAAGTTTTTATTTGAAGTGCTTTTTATGGTTTGATAATCTCTTGTCAATCTGTAAATAAGTACACTTATTTTGATGTGACTAGCATACTAAAGCACATAAAAATCACTTGATTATTTTAACTGTAGTGTGTTTTTGATATTTCATTTAAAGTTAAAATATTTTAAAAGTTTTAAAATTGCATCATTACAATGTGTAATGACAAATATATGTGATGCAAGTTTCAATAGAAACGCAGTGCAGCACACTTATTTCAAAAACAATAGAATTATGAAATACAGATATACTGAAGTCTGACTTAAGTGGGTCAAAAAAGCACTCTTAAGTTCCACTTAAAACATAATTTTATTTATCAAAATGTCTTAATTTAAAAAAATATATAATATATTACATTTATAAGAATAAGCAACACTTAAGTATTTTTTTAAATAAAATATTTCTGTAATAAGTTCTCTTTAATAGTGTGCTAAAGTGAACTTCTTTTCACAAAAGGTATGGCTTCAGATGTAGAGCACGAGTCATATAGACAGATTTTTTGATACCTTTATGGTCACCGTATGCGTTCATTGTATGGAAAAGAGCAGCGTGAATATTCCTCTAAACTCCTGCTTTTGTGCTCCACAGAAAAAACAAAGTCATACAGGTTTGAAAGGACATGAGGGTGAGTAATTAATGTCAGAAATTGCATTTTTGGGTGAACTAATCCTTTTAAATGACACTTAAAAAGCAGTATGAAGACATGTTTATAAATGAATGCATGTACGATCTGTTGCATGTTTAGATTCCGATCCATACCTGTTTCCCTATTACATTCTGCTTTGTTTTTCCCCTCATAGCGCAGAAGGTGATCTCGGAGGAGAAGGACCAATGTTTCCGTATCCTGAACCAAGGCTCCTGCTCTCTTCCCATCCTGAGGAACATCACCAAACAGATCTGCTGCTGCAGTCGAGTGGGAAAAGCTTGGGGGAAGAAGTGTGAGTTATGCCCTTTCTTTGGCTCAGGTAAGAAACGTTTCAGGCATTCAAAGAATGCACTTGTCCTTTCAAACAACTACATTGGAATGAACATATTTAATGCAGAAATTTGGGCAAAGAGTTGGAAGAAGGATGGATGACAGCACTGAAAACGTTACAGTGTGTTAGCACTGAATATTGAAACAGCATGATTTGGTTTTAACACAAAGAGTCCAACTGTTCCTCAAGGACCCGTCCCACCCACACCACCAGCAATATTTCTTTGAAAATGTCTGGAGGAATATCAAAGGAGATTGAATTTACTGTGTAATTTGTCTGTCTTCGTTTAAATACCACAAGTTGCGGTTCTAGCGTTGTCCCGGTTGACCCTTCCCGTTCCTGACTCGATTAAGAAGCACTCCTTTAAACTTTTACAGGTTTTAAACATCTAACTTTGTGTCCTGCTGGAGTTTAACCAAAGGCTAGCTGAGATGCACTGAAAATGTTTTGTGTAATATTTTTAAAAACCTGTACTTGGAGAAAATATAATACCTATGAAATAAAAGGTGCACTTAAAACTGCAATATGTAAGATTTTTGCAGTAAAATATCCAAAAACCACTGGGCCAGTGTTATATATTTTGTTCATTTGAGTACGTACAATCAATATCTAATCTAATATGATATCTGTATCTAATATGATAAACAGAGCTGTGTTTCTTCATACTCATGACCGGAAAAGCGGAAGCTGCGCCAGAGACTGTGTCATAATAAAAGTCCCGCTGCTCTCGAGGCGTGTGTCGTTCGTCTCTCATTATCAATCGTCTCGTTTAGCTCCACAACACTCGCTCCTGCTCTGCTTCATACTACAGTAACATTAATAATCGCATCCATAAACACGATTTCTTTTCAACCGGCCGTGAGGTGAAGACCACATGTCCCAAGATTCCTCGCTCAAACTCGGCGTCATCAAGTCACGCCTTTGTTTTGAATAGACGCCCTCTAGCGCACGAAAAACTACATAGTGCACCTTTAAAGAGAGCACACTTTTATGACTATTTCTTAACACACTTTTAAAAAGTGTACTTTGTAATAATGTCATATTAATAGTTTTACTTTAACCTTCTGGTATTGTTCATTTGGGAGTCATATTTGTGTTGTTTGCGATCAAAAGTGACCGAACACCTGAAATGTAACTTTTTTTATTGTCAGAAAAAAATCAATGTAATATGTCTTGTTCAATAATGTTTTTTCTTTCTTATTTTGTATATTTTGCATTTTGAGATAATTTCATGGTACTAATTAATATTTATTCAATAATTATTATCAAATTCTTTTCATTGAAAATAGATTATTCAAAAAATGTTATTTTTTTACTTATTATTTTCTATTTTTTTATTACATTTCAATTAAAACAGTATTTCATGTTAAAATAGAGACAATTTTTGAAGGCCGTTTAGTGCTATCTGTTTGGAGTAAAAAAAGAAAAAACGTATTTAATGTTAATATTAATAAAGAGGCTAGTTGTTTTAGACATAAATACTTATTTTTGTTAAGTTGTAGATTTAGAAATATATTTATACATTTTCAAAGACTAGTTTTTGTCAAGGTTTAGATTTTTTTTAATGTTGATTTGAAGTGTGAGTTTTTGCATTAATTCAACAACAGTCAAATCTGAACACAGAGAATGGCATTTTATTACATATAACATCAAAATTAAAAAAAAAAAAACAATGTAACAAAAATGAACAGGAATGTTTTATCAGAGCTTAATCAACCTGATTTCAACATCTTATTAGTGTTATGAACACCGCAAAAGTCTCATGTCTCACCGCAAAAGTCTCATTATGGTGAAGTAGTGATTTTTAAAATTTCAAAAAAGAGAGTACATTTTTATGGAAGCCCGTTTCCGCCACTGAAAAAAAATAAATAAAAAGAAGATTATTGCGACTTTTTATCTTACAATTCTGACTTTTTTTCCTCACAATTCTGAGGAAATTCTTTTTTTTTCTGTGGAGGAAACGGATTTCCATACATTTTAGTCCATTTAAAAGTACATTTTAAATCATTAAATTTTAATAATCTTTTGTCAGAAGTACTTATTTATTATGATGTGTTAACAAATAATAAAGCTGTGTCATTTTACTGTGTCATTTGTCTGTTCTCGTTTAAATACCACAAACTGAGGCTCTAGCATTATCCCGGTTGACCCTTCCCATCTCTGGCTGATTAGGAAACGAAATGTGACTGCATTAGACGTTTACAGGTTTTCAGTATCTAACTTTATGTTCACAGCTGCCTTCAAAGAGATCTGTCCTGCTGGACCGGGCTACCATTATTCAGCTTCGGCTGTCAAGATTAACCAAAGACTAGCCGAGATGCTTGACACCGGAGGGCCACCGTTGGTCTCCGAAAATGGCCGCACATCCTCACAGGGCGTAGTATCCCAACCTGAAGGCTCCAGGACGCACTCAACAAGCTCACTGTCAACCAGAATCCAACAACCGACCAACACGCAAACCATCAGAGTCCAACAACCTTCCATCTCTCAGTCTACAAGACCACAGCAGATTGATGTCAATCCACAAACCGGTTCGGTTATTATTATAACTCAACCAAATCCAAACCTGTCAACAGGCGGCGGCTCTCAAACCACAAACGCCAGACCTCAACAGCCTTCCAGTGTCCGTCCTGGGAACGCCGCCACAGGAACCAACCAGCCGGTCAGAGCTATCACCCGTGAGTGACGCCGTTATTTATCAAGTTATTTATCAACTCATGGTGGTGTAGGCATGTTTCATTTCATTTAATTGTTTACAGCTGTTGTCCGGACACAAACCAGCCGGCCCTCGGTTAACAGACAGCCAATTTCTCCAGTCAGACCTCCGCCCGTGCCGGCTACACCCCGACCACCGCCAACTAGACAAGGTACGCCATCACAGAGGCTTCTGAGACAGAACCGCACTTTAGCACACTTCGAAAAGGAGTACAGAAATTATATACTTTAAAAGAATATATTTTAATGCAAACTGAATGTAATATTTTCAAGCATATAATTGCATGATATAGAACGATTCATTTACATTTATATTTTTTTGACCCAAAGTAAATCTATTTATGTACTACTGTCTTTGAAATATGGTGTACTGAGCATTTATGATAAACTAGAATATACTTTAATGTAATTTCTATTGAAACTAAATATATCTTGAATCACACATTTCCAGTGAAGAAATTGCAGTTTAGTATATTTAAAATATATTAACTTAATATATGATAGTTAATATATGAACAGTCATGAAAGTGTACTCTTAGGCCTGTCACGATTATGAAATTTTAAATTAATTGTCTGAAAAATAATTGCAGTTATGCCGATTAATTGCCAGTTTCAAGGCTTTGGCGATTAATTGCCAGTTTCGAGGCTTTGGCGATTAATTGCCGGTTTCAAGGCTTTGTCGGTTAATTGCCGATTTCAAGGCTTTGGCGATTAATTGCCAGTTTCGAGGCTTTGACGATTAATTGCCAGTTTCCAGGCTTTGTCGATTAATTGTCTGTTTCCAGGCTTTGACGATTAATTGCCAGTTTCGAGGCTTTGGCGATTAATTGTCTGTTTCGAGGCTTTGGCGATAAATGTTTGCAGTTTCAAGGCTTTGGAGATTAATTGCCAGTTTCAAGGCTTTGGCGATTAATTGCCAGTTTCGGGGCTTGGCGATTAATTGTCTGTTTCAAGGCTTTGTTGATTAATTGCCAGTTTCAAGGCTTTGGCCATTAATTGTCTGTTTCAAGGCTTTGACGATTAATTGCCAGTTTCGGGGCTTTGGCGATTAATTGCCAGTTTCAAGGCTTTGGCCATTAATTGTCTGTTTCAAGGCTTTGGCGATTAATTGGCAGTTTCGAGGCTTTGGCGATTAATTGCCAGTTTCAAGGCTTTGGCGATTAATTGTCTGTTTCAAGGCTTTGCCGATTATTTGCCAGTTTCGAGGCTTTGGCGATTAATTGCCAGTTTCGAGGCTTTGGCGATTAATTGTCTGTTTCAAGGCTTTGCCGATTATTTGCCAGTTTCGAGGCTTTGGCGTTTAATTGCCAGTTTCGAGGCTTTGCCGATTAATTGCCAGTTTCGAGGCTTTGGCGATTAATTGTCTGTTTCAAGGCTTTGACAATTAATTGCCAGTTTCGAGGCTTTGGCGATTAATTGTCTGTTGCAAGGCTTTGGCGATTAATTGTCTGTTTCAAGGCTTTGGCGATTGTCTGTTGCAAGGCTTTGCCGATTAATTGCCAGTTTCAAGGCTTTGGCGATTAATTGTCTGTTTTAGGGATTTGACGATTAATTGTCTGTTTTAAGGCTTTGGCGATTAATTGTCTGTTTTAGGGATTTGGCGATTATGACGATTCATTTTCTATTTTTGGTCTTTGCCATATATTTTTGTGTGCTTCATTCATTAAATAATTGTGATGTGATTTAATCCTTTGTAAATTGTCATTTTGCGGCGTAAGATTACAGTTAACACCTTTAAATATTAAAGAAATTTAGTCAATTCAGTAAATAATCACAACAAACTGGCCAATCACAGAAAAGGTGATTATACGGTATATAATAATGTAATAAACATCATACAATAGTGAAATAGGTTATAATTAGTCAAGATAACAACTTTTGATCAGGCATTACCGCCTGGATGCTAAAGGAGACCTACATAGACAACAGATGGTGAGAAGAGGTTAGAAAATACCCTCATTTGTACAACTCTAGCATGAAAAAACACAAAGATGTTTACATGGTTGTGGCGAGAGATTGCTCAAAGTACGCCTATGAGTCAAATGAAGTATACCGTGTGCTAAAAAACGAAGTATACTTTGGGCTTTACCCAAGTCACTTATCTAAGACACCATGAACACACCCAGAAAATTGACTGGTCTGCTCATATAAATGACCGACATCTTTGATTTCCAGAGTTGAAGTGACGCCAAACTCATATCAACCTTGAAAAATGCAGAGTTGAAAACAGCACTGTAATTTTCTCATCATTTGCATACAGTTTGATTGTTTGATGAATTTGGTTTGGAGAGGAATGAACAAGCGTCCATCAAGTTGAGAACACAGCATACCTCTGAGGTTGAGCTAATCTGATTAGATAACCACAAACTGACCTGATATTCAATCATTTTACAAAACAAAAGAACATTTTTTTGCAGTCATAGTATTTATGGCGTTGTGTGTGCTTCCCCCAGATGCCCGAGTGTGTGAATCGCGTCCTCAGGTGTGCGGGTCGGGTCGCTGTATTGACCTGCCAGGCGGGAGACACACGTGTGTGTGTAACACTGGATATATACTCAATCCTCAGCCGGGCCACTGTCAAGGTAATAATACGGAATAAGAAATACAGATTTACACTCTTTATGTTCCTCCTATCACGTTGATATTACACGTTCCTTCCACTGCCACTTTTCCACCGACTATTTTCCGTGACTAACCAGTATTTGGCATTGTGGAAGGATTGCTCTTTTTCTTAATGGTGCTTCCAAGGCTTTTAAAGGTCAAAGGTCAGAGTGACATTTCTGAGGGGCTCATATATTTGTCATCTCCGAATTCATCTGCTGATGTGCCTTTGATTTTTTTGTGTGCATGACTTGGTAATGTGTAACTCACTGAAAGCCATTTACAAATAAGGAAAAGCGCAAGTAATTTATCACACAGGAGCCAGCAATATTAGCAGTACCAATCAGTGGATCGATCTTTCTCTCCAGACATAAACGAGTGTCTGTTGACGCCCAGGCCGTGCTCTGTGGGACAGTGTGAGAATACGGCGGGCAGCTTCCGTTGCGTGTGTCCATCGGGATACCAGACCAACTCCCAGCAGACCCTGTGTGTCGGTTAGAAACATTTAATTCTTTATGTTGACGTTTCTGTTCATGTACATGAGACTTTATAGAATGTTTGTGCACATATTGGTGATGCATCGGTGATGGATTCCACAGATTTTGATGAGTGCCGTCAGGTGCCCAATCCCTGTATTAACGGCCGCTGTGAAAACACACTGGGCAGCTTCAGGTGTGTGTGCAGAACTGGATACAAGCTACAGGAGAACAGCTGCATAGGTAATTCAGATCATTTTACTTCGAATGCTACCTTACTTTTTTGTTATTTTAGGGATACATTTAGTATTTAGGGATTTTGTTTTCACAGCACAACTGTTTGATAATACTAAGAAATGTTTATTGAGCATCAAATCATCTTATCAGATTGATTTCTGAAGGATCATGTGACGGAAGACTGGAAGACTGGAGACTGGAGTAATGATGCTGAAAATTCACAGGCATAAATTACATTCTAAAATAGAAAACAGTTATTTTAAAATGTGATAATATTTTACAAAATTACTTTATTTTGGTCAAATAAATGCAGCCTTGCATTATGAGACTCCAAAACATTTTTAAAAAATCCCAAACTTTTGAACAGAAGTGTATCTGCAGGGCTGGGTAGGTTACTTTTAAAATGTATTTCACTACAGATTACAAAATACATGCTATACTAAGTAATTTGTAACGTATTTCGTTACATTACTCAAGTTTAGTAACTTAATCTAAATACTTTAGAATACTTTGGATTACTAATAAGTGTGGAACAAACACAAAAAAGGTAATTGCAAGTTTTTATCTCACAATTCTGACTTTTTCCCTCAGAATTGTGTGATATAAAGTTGCAATTGCGAGTTATAAAGTCAGAATTATGAGATATAAACTCGCAATATTGAGAAAAGTCAAAATTATGATAAACTCACAATATTGAGAAAAGTCAGAATTATGACATTTAACTCACATACTAAATTCACAATTGCAAGAAAAAAAGTTAGTATTGCAAGTTTACATCTCCCAATTCTGACTTTATAACTTGCAATTGTGAGTTTAAATCTCGCAATTCTGAGAAAAAAAAAGTCAGAATTGTGAAATGCAAACTCACAATTGTGAGGGGAAAAAACAAATTTGCAGAAAAAGTTGCAGTGACCTTTTTTACAATTATAAAATGACTCACAAACAACTATCACAAAACATGAAAACATTCAAAAACATGAAACTTAACTCCTCTTTTTCAGACTGTCAGAGTCAGAGAATCACCAATTGCTGTTTAAATGACATTAAAATTCAAAGTAATGACTTTGGTAATCTAAAATACTTTTCAGACTGTAATCTGATTACCACCCATTTAAAATGTAACTGTAATGAAATACAGTTACTCAAATTTTGTATTTTAAATACATAACTAAGTTACTTGTATTTCGTTACTCCCCAACCCTGTGTATCTGTATAGGATATGGATATGAAAATGTAGAAATACTTCATGTGGTGTTTTATTATTCATAGACATAGATGAGTGTGTTGACCCGCTCCGGTGTCGGGGTCAGGAGTGTGTGAACTCTCAGGGCTCATATAGGTGTGTTTCCTGTAAGCCTGGCTTTGATCTGCTCAATGGACAATGCTCAGGTAACACACGACACAGAAATATCACTATAATATTCCTTTTGCAGACTAATCTTGTGTTACCTTGTGAAAAAGAAGCAAACATTGCCATACTTTACGTTAAGTACTTATTATGGAAAGAATGGTCAGGGTTGTGTTTAGTTTGCTCATGTGTTTAGGTTTCTTGTACTCCTTTCAGCTGGTTGCTCATTAGTTAATGATTATGTTCACCTGTTCCTTGTTTTGCTCTCTTGTATTATGTTAATATGCTCTCTGATTTGTTCAGTCCTTGTCAGTTCTTGTCTTTTACATTTATAATGAAGTTACAACAAACCATATTTAAAATATTTTATTTATTATACATATATTAATATTTAATAACACGACAGTTAAAATTATAATCAAGTACTTTTCATGTTCTTTAGTTTGTTAGTCAACACATGAAAATAAGTGCACTTTAAAACATGTCAAATGATTATTAAAACAATGATCTAAAGTGTACTTTTTAAAAACGTACTTAAGTGTGTTAATCTATTGTTAAGAAACAGTCATATATGTATGTACTTTCTAAGTATTTTTTTTTTTTTACTAATATAATATTATCATTTAAAAAAAACACGTGAGATTTGAAGTACACTACATTCAATACAATTAAGCAGACTTCTTTTTCACAGGGTTTAAAGGGTAAAGTTGAGCTTTTCAACATAAATCTTTCTTTCATTCAGATATTGATGAATGTCGTCGGACCCCCTCCCCGTGTCCCGACGGCCGCTGTGAAAACACACCAGGCAGCTACAGATGCGCGTGTCGAACCGGATACAGACTGCAGGCTAACACCTGTATCGGTAAGAAGAGCAAAATGCTTTTAAGTTTTAATAATTTACATTTAAATGCAAAGTATGATTGTGTTCATGTGTGCATGGATTGATACGCACATTACAGATGTGAATGAGTGTGAGGACCCATTGCAGTGTCCCGGACAGGAGTGTGTGAACTCTCAGGGATCGTATAGGTGTGTGTCGTGCAGACCTGGATTTAGCTTTAAAAATGGAGCATGCTCAGGTAACGATTCATGTCAACCCGCAAGTCATAACGCGTGCGATATGTTCAGACCCTGAAAGTAGAATGTTGTTATCTGTCCAGATATTGACGAGTGCCGCCAGACGCCTTGCTTGAACGGTCTGTGTGAAAACACGCCTGGCAGCTTCAGGTGTGTGTGCAGGACTGGGTACAGACTGCAGGGCGGCACCTGCACAGGTATGACTGTTTATACAAAACCAATAATGAAAAACAGGGATTGGAATAAATACTCTCATCATATGTGTCTGTGCATTGGACGCAGATGTGAATGAGTGTGAAGATCCATTGCAGTGTCCTGGACAGGAGTGTGTGAACTCTCAGGGATCGTATAGGTGTGTTTTCTGCAGGCCTGGCTTTAGCCTGAAAAATGGAGCATGCTCAGGTAACTACAACACATCTGTGGCCTGCTTAGACTAGTTTTAAAAGTTAGTTTTTCTTCAAAACTGGTCTTAGATTTTTAGCCAGTTACATAAAAGGTAGATCGTTCTACTTTTAATTGGAAAAGCAAGACTGATTACCTCTTGTGTAACTGCTAGTTGTTCAAACTAGTTCACAGTGGCTAAGTTTATGCAACTATCCCCTGGACTGACATTTAACCAAAAATGGATCATTATAATTTATGACAAACAAATGAAGCTGGAAAAATCACATTGAAAATTTGGAAAACTTAAGGTCCAACTTATAAAAAAACAATAATAATAACAATTATTGTTGTAATTTGCTATCACAATTTAAAACTTTGAGTTAGAGATAAAACTTGAGAAAAGTCAAATATTTAAAGGGTTAGTTTACCCAAAAATGAAAACTCTGTCATTAATTCCTCCCCCTCATGTCGTTTCACACCTGTAAGATCTTCGTTCATCTTCAGAACACAAGTAAAGATATTTTTGATGAGGTTTATGACTCCATAGACAGCAATATGATCCACACTTCCATTCCAATTAAAGACATGGTTAAAACAGTCGACGTGATGCAGTGGTTCAACCTGAATGTGATGAAAAGACCACAATACTTTCTGTGTGCAAAAACAACAAAAATAACCACTTTATTCAACAATATCTTCTTCAACTCAATTTTAAGTTTTTACTTAATACAGCTTCAAATTTGACTAAGTTGACTCAACTTAAAATGTTAAGGCAGCATGAACACTTTTTTAAGTTGAAACAACTTTTTTTTTTACAGTGTAATTTGTTACAGCAACATTTATTTTGTTCAAATTATATTTATGGTTTGGCTCAAACCTTAAATTTTGATTTAATTGATTACATTAACATAAAGTAAAAAAAAAAGATTTATTTTAAAAGATTTAAGACCGGCATACTTAATCAATATATTTTCTTTAGACATAAGACAAAATGTTACTTAATGTATGCCAATATAATTATCAGGTTTATGTTTTGTCAACTCTTATTTTGATATTCTTGTTTCTGCAAGTTCCAATGAGACGATATATATATATATATATATATATATACATCTGCAGTCAGTTTAATGTTTGTCTGTGGGGGAGTGTTATTTGCTTTTAGATAAACTGAACTAAACAAGTTTAAACAAGAAACCATGATTTTTGATTAGACATTAATTTACTTTAAGTACTGTAAAAGACAGTGTCATGTCACTGCTCAGTGCAGGTCATACCAGTTTAAGGTCATTTCATGCTCAATCAGGTCCCCTCCAGATAGCCAAGATGATCCACAGCTCTAAACTGATTGACCAAGATGGTGTACCCGCTCGACTTTAGCCCCAACATCTGAAAGTCCAGTTGATTAACTACCTAAACCAGCTTGGACCAGTTTATAACCAGCTGGTTCTCTGTTGTAGTTTCCAGCAGAGAAAGCTTGAAGCCTGTGTTGTTTGTTTGCGTCAGATATCGACGAGTGTCGTCAGACTCCTGAGCTGTGTGTTAACGGCCGCTGTGAGAATAACGTGGGAAGTTACAGCTGTTTGTGTCGCCCTGGATTCAGGCTGGAGGGAAACATCTGCAAAGGTGTGAGCTTCATGACAGAACCGAGCTGCTTTACTAGAATCCCATGTGAACAAGAAGTACTCTGTTAAAAAGAGAACATTTACTCAGAATGAGTCATAAGTAGCGATAGCCAACAATACATTGTATGGGTCTGAATTTTCTTTTATGCCAAAAATCATTAGGATACTAAGTAAAGATCATGTTCATGAAGATATATTGTCAATTTCCTTCTGTAAATATATCAACAATTTATTTTTGTGAGTGGATATGCATTGCTTAGGACTTCACTTGGACAACTTTTAATATTTTTTCTCAGTATTTAGATTTTTTTGCACCCTCAGATTCAAGATTTTCACATAGTTGTCAAATATTGTCCAATTTCAATAATATTGACCCTTATGACTGCTTTTATGGTCCAGGGTCACATATTACAGAAATAAGCATGAACTGAATGTAATGTTTTCGGAGACTTAATTGCAAGTGAAATGAAATTGATAGAAAATTGTTCCATTTGTAAAATAAGAACGGTTCGAGTCGGTTTCTTGCCTTGTTGTTCCAGATGTGAACGAGTGTGAAAATGAGCTTCAGTGCCCAGGACAAGAGTGCGTGAACTCGGTCGGTTCCTTCAAGTGTGTCTCCTGTCAGCCGGGCTTTGAGCTTCTTGACGGACGCTGCCAAGGTATCACTTCATGTCAATCTACACGTGCAGTTGACGATAACATTGATTTAAAAAGGTAAAGAAAATAAATAAATAAAGGAGGAGTGGTTCTTTCTTTCTATAAGTCTTCATGCAATTATAAGACATGGTCACAGTTACCAATCAGTCAACTTTTATTTTTATGGCATATAAAGCAACACAAGTTGACCAAAGTGCTTTTCACTACCAAAATGACCAAACAGACTTATATTGCACGATAGAGAGTCTTTATGTTTTTATTCAGAGGTGGAAACTGGCCTTCTCTCCCAAAGTCTTTTCACAAAATCGCCGTTTACGGACTACAACAAACGGCTGGTAGGACTAACGAGCTTCTTCCCGGGTTGGTGACATCACAAACCCTAAAATTTACATAAACCCCGCCCCCGAGAACACACAACAAAGGAGGCGGGGCCATGTTGGGCTGCTTTAGAGAAGAGGAAGAGTTGTTTAGTCGAGTGTTGTTGATGGCGTCATTTTACGCCGGACTGCGTCACAAACGAAAAAATTGACATTCAAGGAAAAAATGACGACACATGCTAGTGATGAGTTGATCAACTCCACAGCAACTACATAAAATGTATCCACTAACCGTTCAGAAACGTCTAAAAGTTGTAACTTCTTCCTCTCTCTATCAGTGTCGACTCCGGTTTGAACGATGTAAGGATGAACGCTTTCCTAATTTTGCCTGTGTGAGATTCTCCAGCTTTGTTGTTGTTGAGCTGTTAAAGCTCCGACCTCTTCTGGAAAGCGGAGCTCAATTCCATTTAAAGGGACACACACAATAACAGCGTGTTTTTGCTCACACCCAAATAGAGGCAAATTTGACAAGCTATAATAAATGATCTGTGGGGGATTTTGAGCTGAAACTTCACACACACATTCTGGAGACTGATTTTACATCTTGTAATATAATGCATTTGTGTGTTTTCAGACATAGACGAATGTAGTCAAAACCCGACGCGCTGCACTAATGGTGAGTGTAAAAACACTCCCGGCAGCTTCAGATGCGTGTGCGCCGCGGGCTTCCAGCTACAAGACGGCGCTTGCACGGGTAAGAGAGCACACAGGGTTGTCATTTCATCATTTTATTTCACTTCACCTAATAAGCTTTTAATTTCTTTCTTTCTTAGACATTGACGAGTGTTTGGACCCACTGCAGTGTCCCAGTCAGCAGTGCCTGAATTCTCCGGGCTCGTACAAGTGCGTCCCCTGCAGAGATGGGCACAGCATGCAGAACGGACGCTGCACAGGTTAGACGAGCTTAACCTCGAAATGCAGACCGCAACCACAGGGGTTTCCGACATCCGACTCACCGTGTCAGTTTTAATCTTCGTAAATACTTGTTGTGCATACTTTCAAGTCATCTTGAAGTTCTCTGAGTGCAAGCAGCTGCTTCGTTGGCGGTTCCATCTCGCCTCAAAATAAAGGATGTAGTGCAGAAAGTTGGCTTTGGCAAATGAACGGCATCAAATGCGTTCGAGCTTCATTCCTCCACGGAGAGGCTCGCGATCTCTCTATCGTCTTCCTTCCTTTCTCTCTGTCTCTCGGTTGAGTGCGGTGTGAGAGGGGGCATATGGCCTACAGATGGCAGGACTCAAATCTCAGCCACGTGTTTGGGCACAATTATCTATATCCGCCTGAATTGTGTGTTTGTGTCATGTGGATAGTGAGATGAAAGGTGGCTGGGTCGAGGGAGGTTTGGAAGGAAGAAGACTCAACACATCTGTCATCAAAACTATATTTATAGTATTATGTACGATTCTGTGTAGACTACAGAAACAAACTAGCAAAAAATTAAATGAAATAATCTATTTTGATATGTCATTTAAAAATATTTAATACATTAGATAATAATTCAATTAATATATATCTGATGCTGTCATTTATAGTGGAGACAGTTACATTTTAGTGACAAATTTCATGATTTTTTTATTTATATTTATTTATTTTTTTGACAATTTATCATTTATTTAAAACATAAATTTAAACAAAAATATTTTTTGTGGTTGCTGACACATTTCATGATTTTACGTGTATCAAGACGATGACTGAATGAAAACAAAGTCTTTTAATGACCATCCAGGAGAAGAGTACACAAAACACGTCTTAACACGAACGAGAACGGACGGAGAACACAGGGAATAAATACACAGGAACACACGGGGATAACGAGACTGACTAATCAAACACAGCTGACGACAGTGAACTCATAATGACTGTGATAGGAAAAACAGAACCATGTGACTAAAGACAGGACAGGCAAACAGATAAACATGCAACACATGATGTATTTATATTTTAAACATATATTTATTTTATTGACACATTTCATGATTTATTCAAAATATTTATTATATTGACATTTTGTTATTTTTATAAAAAAATATTATTCATTTTCTTGGCACATTTCATGAATTATTTATTTTTTAAACATATTTATTTTATTAACACATTTCATCATTTATTTTTTTAAGCATTTATTTGTGGTTACAGACAGATTTCATGATGTAATTATTTTTTAAACATTTATTTTATTGACATTTCATGATTTATTTAAAACATTTGACACATTTCATAATGTTTTTTTTAAAAAATAAAAATATTTATTAATTTTATTGACACATCATGATTTTTTTTAAAAAACATTTATTCATTTCATTATTTATTTAAAAAAAAATTTATTTACATTGCATAATTTATTTATTTTATCAACATATTTCATGATTTATTTAAAACATTTGACACATTTCGTGATGTTTTTAAAAAAAATAAAAATACTTATTAATTTTATTGACACATCATGATTTATTTATTTTCTAAACATTTATTTTATTGACATTTCATGTTTTATTTAAAACAGTTATTTTACTGACACTTTTATGTGATTTATTTTTTAAAATAAACACATTTATTTATTTATTTTATTAACATTGGACAATGTGAAATAAAAATACTTATTAATTTTATTGACACATCATGATTTATTTAAAACATTTATTTTGACATTTTCCCCCCATTTTTTGGCACTTTTAATGAAACATTTATTTTTTCTATGGCACTCAAAATCCTCAATAGGTGTTTTACATAATGTCTTAAAGGTACGGTGGCAAAAAGCAGCCTGTCAAAGAAGATGACTTATGGTCGTTAAAACTAAATCATGACTATATTATTGCAAAAAGCTTGATTGAGATTATAACGGGCTCACAGAGAAGAAGATAAAGTATTGAGCCCAGTTTCTGGCTCGCCAGACTCAAACACATCAATACAGGCACAGCTTTTATGCATAACCAGCCCTTCCTGTTTGTTTTCCCTTCAGACATTGACGAATGTGAGAGTCCTCACATGTGTGGGCCGCAGAGCGCGTGTGTGAACACGGACGGGTCGTATCGCTGCGACTGCTTACCAGGATACAGAGCAGCTGGTCCACGGCGCCAGTGTCGAGGTCAGACAGAATTCAGAGCAAATCTCACATTAAATAACCGCACAATTTATACTCTCTCAGGCTGTTTTCAAATATGAGTTTGTTTTTAACTAATTTCATCCGTCTGCCTCAGACATTAACGAGTGTCTGGAAGGAGATTTCTGCTTCCCGCGCGGAGAGTGTGTGAACACAGACGGCTCGTTTAAGTGCGTTTGCGCACAAGGCTACAAGAGCGCCGTTAATGGGACGTCCTGCCAAGGTATGAGACCAGACGTGACATATAGCCAACATGAAGCTGCCATTTTACACATAAAAAAGCAATAGCGTGATGAGTGCCGACCTTGGATTTGGATTGCTTTCTGAATTCTTCAGTTGTCATTAGGGAGATGTTTTAAAAGAAAACCTCTCAAATGTGTTACTTAATTCTTGGATGAAATGATTCACATAACTGCATTACTCAAAAGCCTGAAGTAAACATTTCTCCTTTCGACACGTCCACCACACACCCCATTAGATAAAATCAAGATGCAGGATAATTACATACACAGATAATGTGATCAAGGAAAACATCTGCACACTCCTACTCAAATACTGTAGTCAACCTGATATATATATATACATATACAGGGCTGGGAAGGTTACTTTTAAAATGTAAAATGTACAGATTACAAAATACATGCTTTAAAAAGTCATTTGTAACGTATTTCGTTACATTACTCAAGTTTAGTAACTTAATCTAAGTACTTTAGAATACTTTGGAATACTAATAAGTGTGGAACAAACACAAAAAAGGTAATTGCAAGTTTTTATCTCACAATTCTGACTTTTTCCCTCAGAATTGCGTGAAATAAAGTTGCAATTGCGAGTTATAAAGTCAGAATTATGATCACTAAACTCGCAATATTGAGAAAAGTCAAAATTATGAGATATAAACTTGCAATATTAAGAAAAGTTAAAATTATGAGATATAAACTCGCAATATTGAGAAAAGTCAGAATTATGAGATATAAACTCGCAATATTGAGAAAAGTCAAAATTATGAGATATAAACTTGCAATATTAAGAAAAGTTAAAATTATGAGATATAAACTGAGAAATTGAGAAAAGTCAGAATTATGAGATATAAACCCGCAATATTGAGAAAAGTCAGAATTATGAGATATAAACCCGCAATATTGAGAAAAGTCAAAATTTTGAGATATAAACTCGCAATATTGAGAAAAGTGTGAATTATGAGATATAAACTCACATACTAAATTCACAATTGCAAGAAATAAAGTCATTATTGCAAGTTCATATCTCCCAATTCTGACTTTATAACTTGCAATTGTGAGTTTAAATCTCGCAATTCTGAGAAAAAGAAGTCATAATTGTGAAATGCAAACTCACAATTGAGAGGGAAAAAAAAAAACAAATTGTGAGAAAAAGTTGCAGTGACGAGTGAATTATAAAATGACTCACAAACAACTATCACAAAACATGAAAACAGTCGTGGATCATCCAGGTCATGACAGGACAGTTAAGTTGACAGATGGGCAATTTTTTTATAAATGCACACTCCTACTCAAATACTGTAGTCAACCTGATATATATATATACATATACAGGGCTGGGAAGGTTACTTTTAAAATGTAAAATGTACAGATTACAAAATACATGCTTTAAAAAGTCATTTGTAACGTATTTCGTTACATTACTCAAGTTTAGTAACTTAATCTAAGTACTTTAGAATACTTTGGAATACTAATAAGTGTGGAACAAACACAAAAAAGGTAATTGCAAGTTTTTATCTCACAATTCTGACTTTTTCCCTCAGAATTGCGTGATATAAAGTTGCAATTGCGAGTTATAAAGTCAGAATTATGAGATATAAACTCGCAATATTGAGAAAAGTCAAAATTATGAGATATAAACTTGCAATATTAAGAAAAGTTAAAATTATGAGATATAAACTCGCAATATTGAGAAAAGTCAGAATTATGAGATATAAACTCGCAATATTGAGAAAAGTCAGAATTATAAGATATAAACCCGCAATATTGAGAAAAGTCAGAATTATGAGATATGAACCCGCAATATTGAGAAAAGTCATAATTATGAGATATAAACCCGCAATATTGAGAAAAGTCAGAATTATGAGATATAAACCCGCAATATTGAGAAAAGTCAAAATTTTGAGATATAAACTCGCAATATTGAGAAAAGTGTGAATTATGAGATATAAACCCGCAATATTGAGAAAAGTCAGAATTATGAGATATAAACCCGCAATATTGAGAAAAGTCAAAATTTTGAGATATAAACTCGCAATATTGAGAAAAGTGTGAATTATGAGATATAAACTCACATACTAAATTCACAATTGCAAGAAATAAAGTCATTATTGCAAGTTCATATCTCCCAATTCTGACTTTATAACTTGCAATTGTGAGTTTAAATCTCGCAATTCTGAGAAAAAGAAGTCATAATTGTGAAATGCAAACTCACAATTGAGAGGGAAAAAAAAAACAAATTGTGAGAAAAAGTTGCAGTGACCAGTGAATTATAAAATGACTCACAAACAACTATCACAAAACATGAAAATAGTCGTGGATCATCCAGGTCATGACAGGACAGTTAAGTTGACAGATGGGCAATTTTTTTTATAAATTCAGTCATTTTGTCTTGTTCAGGACAGTACTAAATAAAAATAAAAAATTTTTAATGACCCCTCTTAAAAGTATTAAAATGTTGATGAAACTTAACTCCGCTTTTTCAGACTCAGAGTCAGAGAATCACCAATTGCTGTTTAAATGACATTAAAAGTCAAAGTAATCACTTTGGTAATCTAAAATACTTTTCAGATGTAACTGTAATCTGATTACCACCCATTTAAAATGTAACTGTGATGAAATACAGTTACTCAAATTTTGTATTTTAAATACGTAACTAAGTTACTTGTATTTCGTTACTCCCCAACCCTGTATATATATATATCATAATTATGCTATTGTAAAGGTTCTTCATTTTGTTTTGGAGTCCTCTACAGCAGGTTTTACATGCATCCAGGGTCAAAAAAACACTAATTTTCTCATAATATCCACTGCAGCATCAGCTCTTTTCTCTCAGTGTCTGAAACGGTTCGATCAAGGATTCAGTCTCAGATTCAAAGGATTCAGATGGCCCAGTATGCTGTGATTGGACAAACAATAACGGTGGCGTTGGTTTTACCATCTCAATCTATTTGAAAACAGCGTTTTCTCGACATGAACCAAACTCTTCCAGTCTCAGATACAACTACAGCGTTTGAGGGCGGGGCAAAGAGACACTGTTCAGCCAATCAAGAGCAGAGGCTGTCATTATGCAAAATGAGTTCCAAACCTACGCAGGAAGAGAGACTGAATTACTGCCGACTCGTTTCAGTTCAAAATCGCTTATTTATTTTAGGAGACAATAACTTTATTCATCTGCACATTGAAACAGAGCTTTTACATTCACAAAATTACACACTAAAAGAAAAGCAATATCCGAGAAAGAATAATAGGGGCCCTTTAAATGAAAATAATATTTTGTTGTAATTGTTAAAATTGTGACTTTTACAGTTTCTGCAGAGCACACTCACTGAAAAAAATGACTTTGAATTTAAAATAAAGTTTATTACAGTAATCGTTCTATTTCAAAATTCCACGTTTAATTCGATGTGTTACTTACTTTGTGAAATTTGCTAAGTGAAAATAGTTTCAAAGTAAATCCTACACAAGTTTGTCAGTGCCTGGGTGGAATACTTCTTTAAAAAAAAAAAAAAAAATGTTTTTGCACATTTTTTTTTCGCCAACCATAAAGCATCTTTGAGTAATTTGACATCATGTAATCCACATGTTAATTCCACATGTTCCTGTAACTTCAGCTCAGTCTGTATCGTTCAGGGCTAGGACACATTGTCAGGAGTACAAGTGTTTTGAGCCTGAGCATTACTGATGACTTCTGCTCGCGATGATGTCATGTGGTCTGTGTGCATGTGTGTTACCAGATGTGGACGAGTGCACTCAGGAGGGAGTTTGCCAGGACGGCCGATGCACAAACACCGAGGGATCATTCCTGTGCCACTGCCAAACCGGCTTCACCACCAACCCAGAGAGAACAGCCTGCCTGGGTAAAAAACTCACACGCACCCTCAATCACAAACACACACACACGTTTGGTTTACTATCCTTGTGGGGACTCTCTATAGACATAAACGTTTTTATACTGTACTAACTGTATATTCTGTCAACCCTAGATTAACACCAGGGTTGGGTAGGTTACTTTTAAAATGTATTTTACTACAGATTACAAAATACATGCTTTAAAAAGTAATTTGTAACGTATTTCGTTACATTACTCAAGTTTAGTAACTTAATCTAAATACTTTAGAATACTTTGGAATACTAATAAGTGTGGAACAAACACAAAAAAGGTAATTGCAAGTTTTCATCTCACAATTCTGACTTTTTCCCTCAGAATTGCGTGATATAAAGTTGCAATTGCGAGTTATAGAGATATAAATTCACAATATTGAGAAAAGTCAGAACTATGAGATATAAAATATATAAGAGGTATAAGATTTAAATGACATTAAAATTCAAAGTAATCACTTTGGTAATCTAAAATACTTTTCAGATGTAACTGTAATCTGATTACCACCCATTTAAAATGTAACTGTAATGAAATACAGTTACTCAAATTTTGTATTTTAAATACGTAACTAAGTTACTTGTATTTCGTTACTCCCCAACCCTGATTAACACTACCACAAAACCTATCCATCACAGAAAACTTTCAGGAAGTGTCCTCATAAACCATGTTAACGTTGTAATATACCCATGTCCTTATACACATTTGTGTCCTCATAAACCACAATTTGTCAGAAAACACACACACACACACACCTAAATGTTACTTGAATCACAACATCTTTATTGGTAATTCATAAATGAAAAAAATAAAATTCTATTAAAAGCTTCCCAAACAGCAGTTATATTATTTTTTCTTTTTTTTTATCATTTTAATTGTACTTCCTTAATTGATTGGACAACAAATGCCATTTAATAAAGCTGCTCCCAAATTATGAAGTAAAATTAATCATATTTCTTGTTATTAAAGTTTTTTTCTCTCTTTTTTTTTAACAATAACAACAGTATTGGGGACAATGATTATTTGAATAAGATGTTTTGAATAAAAATAAAATAATTAGATTAAATTAAGTTAAATGTAATAAAATAAAATAAAATAAAATAAAAGGAGCCCTGTTCAAGATAGTTAAAAATAAATAGGGTTTACAAAATGAGGGATCAAATTAGTACAAAATTGCCATGATTTAACTACATGGAAACTACATAAGGAAACAAATCACTATACCATGGCCAAAAGTCATCAAGTCATGGGAATGATTTCATGAAATAAAATGATATTATATATTTATTTATTTGTGACCACAAAATCTATTTCTTCTTCTGCATGACATGCAATAAAATTAAATATGTAAGGAATAATTGATAGTTATACAACTATTAAAAATGATGATTAAAATGCTCTTGTGTGTAGAACTAATCTGATGTGCATCTCATTTTTTACCTGCTTCAAGAACAACGACATCACTACCTCACAGCTGAGAAATGTCATGCAGCTTTTCAGTTGCGACATATTTGATCAAAAAAGTCAATTAATTAACGAATACTCAGTCTGGGCAGTTTACATTTAAAAAGAGGGAAGCTTTTTTCCACCATGGAATAAAAAAATACTAAAGGTAACTGCAATTTTTATCTCACTTTTGTTCTCACATCATTACTATAACTTTATAACTCGCAATTAAGAGTTTATATCACAGTTCTGACTTGATAACTAGCTTTTAGAAGCTTTATTTGTGATTAAAATGTGATGTTAATAGTAAAAGCACCCATACGGAGAACACAAAACTGCAGAAGTCTCACTCTGTCACAAGCGATGACATCACACATGGATGAGTGTGTATGTAGGCCAGAACTCAGCCGAAGCCGTTTCCTCCTGCAGATGTGAACGAGTGTTTGGACTCAGAGGGGGCCGTGTGTGGATCGCAGCGCTGTGAGAACACCATTGGCTCTTTCCACTGTGTGGCGTCCTGCGAGCCTGGATACCACATCACAGCCACAGGAGAGTGTGTGGGTAAGTGTTACATAAATCACTCAAAACATAAGAAGACACGTGAAGACTGACAGTCGAGTCTCTCTCGCAGACATCAACGAGTGTGCCAACGAGACGGTGTGCGGACTCCATGCCTTCTGCCAGAATCTGATTGGCACATATCAGTGTTTGTGCGACCAGGGCTACGAGTCCACAGGCGATGGACAGATGTGTGTGGGTGAGTCGAGCGTCAGCAGAACCCTTGTGAAAAACAAGTGCACTTTAGCATACTTTTAAAAAGAGTACTTAGGGAAATATTATGCTTTAAAATAATATAAAGTGCGAACTGAATGTAAAGTTTCTGTACATTTAATTACATGTTATTTACAGCTAATTGAAAATGTGGTTACACTTTATTTTAAGGTGTCAGTATTACAGTGTAATAACACATTTAACTACTGAGTAATAATAATTAACTACATGTACTTACTATAGGGTTAGGATGAGGGTTTGGTTTAGGGTTAATTGCATGTAATTATGCATAATTTCTAGTTATTACGACAGTAAATACATGTAACAATGACACTGTAAAATAAAGTGTTACCGAAAATGTATTACAGTTAAAATTTATATGCAATTAATTAAACGTAAGAGTGCTTAAGTCCTAAAAGAGTTTACCTTTGTGAAAAATTAGTGCGCTTTAGCATACTTTTAAAACGAGTACTTATCAGGGAAATAATATGCTTTAAAATAATATACTTAAGTGCTAACTGAATGTAAAGTTTCCGTACACTTAATTGCATGTTATTTACAGTTAATTGAAAATGTAGGTTACACTTTATTTTAAGGTGTCAGAATTACAGTGTAATTATACATTTAAGTACTGAGTAATGACAATTGATGAAAATGAAAAACTGAAGTATGTACTTACTATAGTTTTACATGCAACATATGTAACAATGACACTGTAAAATAAAGTATTACCAAAATGTATTATAATTAAAATTTATTTTAAATGCAATTAGTTAAACGTAAGAGTGCTTAAGTAGGGCTTAAGTCCTAAAAGAGTTTACGCTTGTGAAAAAGAAGTGCATTTTAACATACTTTTATAAAGAGTACTTAGTACGGAAATAATATACTTTAAAATAATATACTTAAGTGCGAACTGAATGTAATGTTTCCAGGCACTTAATTGTGTTTACAGTTAAATGAAAATGTGTTATAGTTAAAATTTATATGCAATTAGATACTTTTAAACAGAGTACTTAGGGAAATAATATGCTTTAAAATAATATAAAGTGCGAACTGAAAGTTTCCGGACACTTAATTACATGTTATTTACAATTAAATGAAAATGTATTACAGTCAAGCAATAGTTAAACTTATGAGTGCTTTTTTAACCTGCTTAAGTCCTAAATAAGTTTACCTTTGTGAAAAAGAAGTGCACTTAAGCACACTTTTAAAAGGAGCACTTATTACAGAAATAATACACTACAGTAATAATATACTTAAGTGTGAACTCAAACACTTAACTGCATGTTATTTACAATGAAATGAAAATGTATTATAGTTACATTTTATATACACAATAATACACTTTAAAATAATATACTTAAGTGTGAGCTTGATTGTTTAAGTGACCCACTTAAGTAGGGCATCAGTAATTTCTAAAATATACTTTAATGTCATTTCTATTGAAACTTGTCATGTATTTAAATTTATGTGTAATCAGTCATTTGTAATATATTACATTTAAAATATATTAACATTAAATGTAATTAAAATTATAATCAAGTACATATGTGCTTTAGTATGTTAGTCAAAACACATCAAAACAAGTGTACAACATTATTAGAAAGTGTACTTAAGTGTGTTAAGGAACATATTCATGAAAGTAGACTTAAAGAGAGCACAATTAAGGGATAGTTCATCCCAAAAAATGAAACTTTTATCCTTACTTGCTCACCCTAAAGTTGTTCCAAACCTATTTGAGATTTTTTTTTCTGTTGAAAACAAAATGAAGAATGGTGGTAACCCGACAGCTGACGGCACCCATTGACTTCCATAGTATTTTTTTTCCCTATATAAAAGTCAATGGGTGACGTCAGCTGTCTGGTTACCACCATTCTTTAAAATATCTTCTTTTGTGTTCAACAGAAGAAAGAAACATGAGGGTGAGTAAATGATGACACAATTGTGGGGTTAACTATCCCTTTAATATCATAAAATCTGCATGTACCTCTAAGATTTATTGTACAATTAAATACAATTAAGTGCACTTCTTTTTCACAATCCAAAAAGTTCAGTTTATTAGAAGAAACAGTGTTTTGTTCCCTCTGTTAAACCCCTCCATGTCTCTTTCTACGCAGACATAAATGAGTGTGAGACGATGCAGGGTGTTTGCGGATCTGCACACTGCTGGAATGTCGAGGGATCGTTCACGTGTGAGTGTGAGAACGAACAGGAGGAATTTGACCCGCTCACAAGGCAGTGTGTGAACAGAGAGAGCGCAGGTAACACACACACAACTCTACTATACCTCACATAATAACTGTTTCAGTGCTGCCCTCTACTGGCTATACTATAACAGTATTAATAAGTTTACTTTATATTGATCCCATAAGGTGCTTTACAAAGCATGACCATAATAAAACTACACAAACCAGACGATATAACAACAAACACAATAGTTCCAAAAACTAGACTTCTGCTTCCTACATAGGAAGCATCCTTATGAGTGACCAATTTGATTCTAATGCAAATATTGGGTAGATAATCTACTTTTAGTGAGCTTGAACTTTACTGAAAGAGTATTATCCCTTGTGAAAAATAAGGACACTTTAACACGCATTTAAAAAGAGTACTTTTTTTTAATATACTTAATTGTAAAACTGACACTTCATGGAATGTTAATTGCAATTAAATTGTCATTTAGCTTTAAAAGTGCTTAAGTCCACTTAAGTAGTACTTATGTGCATCTTTATAATGTAATTTCATAATTACTTATATTGTCTTTGAAATATGGTTAAAGTGTACTGCTGAATGTATTGACATGCATTTATGATCAACTAAAAAATTGTAATGATGACGTTGCATTTGCAAGTTACATTTTAAAATAACTTTAAATGTAATATATGAAATAACACATTACAGTTAAACTTATAATCAAGTTCTTTACATGTGCTTTAGTATGTTAGTCACATCAAAATAAGTATACTTCTTTAAAGCAAGAACAAATATTAATACATAAAGTTTTAAATGTACTTAGACATTTTGACACTTTTTAAAATTGTACTTAAGTGTGTTAAGAAACAGTGGTAACACTTTATTTTACAGTGTCATTGTTACATGTTACATGCAATTTCTGTAGTAATGACTACAAATTATGCATAATTACATGCAAATAAACCAAACTCTAATCCTAAACCTATAGTAAGTACATTTAGTTAGTTAATATTACTCAGTACTTAAATGAATAATTACTTAAAATAAAGTATATCAGTCATGAAAGTCTACTCTCTTTAAGTGCACTTAAGTTGCCTTTTATTTAATTAATATTATATTATCTGCAAGTACAGTTTTTTTTTTTTTAACATTTTAAGATTTGAAGTACACTACAAGTGCACGCTAAGTACATTTAAGCACACTTCTTATTTTTAAGCGATTTTTATAAGGGATGGTAACACTTTATTTTACAGTGTCAATGTTACATATGTTACATGTAGTTACTTTATTAATAACTATAAATTATGCATAATTACATGCAATTAACCCTAAACCAAACCCTAATCCTAACCCTATAGTAAGTACAAGTAGTTACTTAATATTACTCAGTACTTAAATGTATAATTAACATTATCCAAAAACACCTTAAAAAAAATAAGATTTTTTCCTGACAGGACCCCTTTGAATTTCTTACAGTTTAAATTGACATCATATATTGTACTTCAGGATTGATTACTGCAGGTCGGCCGAGCCCGTCTGAACGAGCTTCCTTTTCCTCATCCAGCCGTGGTTCGGGTGGGTCCTCTGGGTCGGTGTCTGGCTCGCTTCCGCAGACTCGGCCTGGAGAAATGAAAGAGTGTTACTACGGCTTATCCGAGCCGTACTCATGCAAGATCTTGTCTCGGAACACGACCCTGCAGGAGTGCTGCTGTACGGCCGGCCAGGGCTGGGGCCTCCTGTGTCAGCATGACATCTGCCCCGAAGCTGGAACAGGTGAACACACACACACATGAACACTGGAGAAAGGCTTAGTCTAATGAGTTCACTCTTGTGAAAAACAAGTGCACTTTAGCATACTTTTAAGTGCTTATGGAAATAATATACTTGAGTATAAACTGAATGTAATGTAATTGCATTTTGTTTACAATTAAATTCAAGGTTATTGTAATTTAAACTTACAATAAATGCATTTAGTTGAACTTAAGAGTGCTTTTTGACCCACTTAAGTAGAACATAAGTACATCTTTATGTGCAATTACATTATTGACCCTTCACTGGTAGTTTGATTGACAGGCGATCTGACCAATCATAACCCCGAATCCGCCATTTTGTCCATCAAAGCAGTCAGGGGAGGTAGTAGATTAACGTTGGTGAACTTGAACTTGTGAACTCACACACTTGAAACAACATTCCTTCTGATGTTCATTCATGTTTATTTGATGCTATAAATGAACTAGTATGAAGAGATGATCAGTTCACGAGCCGCTTGAAGGAGCTAGAAAGAGACACTAGACGCTATTTATTGACTAAACTTCTTTAAAAAATTACAATATTTTAAATATGAAACTGTTTCATATCTAAAGTAACCTGCTCTGTCTTGTCTGTCGACGTGTTGTCAGTGTTCTCTTTGCTCCAGGATGTATTTTTCACTGTGAGAACATGATGTGTGGCTTGAGAGCGCATGACTTGTCGGACATAGCAACAGTAACTAAAGGGGGCGGGGCTTTGAGAAGGGTCAATTACTTCTACTGTAGTCAATTACTTCTACTTCTTCTTCGTACTGAATGAATCGATAAGCATTTATAAAAAACTAAAAATATACTTTAATGTTAATGCCATTTCTGTTGAAACTATGTCAGGTATTTTAAAATATATATTTACACATTTGTAATGACGAAGTTGCAATTTAAAATATATTAACTTTAAATGCAATACTGAATAACATGCTGTAGTTAAAATTAATCAATTTACTTTACATGTTCTTCAGTATGTTAGTCAATATATCAAAATATGTGTACTTCTTTAAAGCACGACAAAAGATTATTAAAACAATTGTACTTTAAATTAGACATTATTATTAAGTGCATTTTTAAAAGTCTACATAAGTGTGCATGAATCAGTCATGAAAGTGTACTCTCTTTAAGTGCCTTTTTTATTTAATTAATATTAAAATCTGCAAGCAGTTTTTTTTTTTTTTAAATATATACTTTTAAGATTTGAAGTACACTAAAAGTACACATTCAATACAAGTAAGCACATTTCTTTTTCCCCATTATCAATAACTCTCCATTTAGCCGAATTCCAGTCGCTGTGTCCCAGCGGAAGAGGGTACGTCACCATGGAAATGGAAGCATTCAGCTACAAGGGTAAAACAAATGCACGGACAGACTCTCACAAATACATCCCATAAGTCTCTCAGAATTTTCTGTGTCTAATCTGAGTGTGGTTGTCTACTTGACCTCTGGACAGATGTGGATGAGTGTAAGCTGTTTGATCCGGAGGTGTGTAAAGGTGGTGTGTGTGTCAACAACATTCCTGGCTACGCCTGTTACTGTCCCAGCGGATTCTACTACGACACGGAGCTGCTGGAGTGCATCGGTGAGCCTTCAAAATGCTCTGGATAGCGACTCTTCGCAAGATGCCAGATCAGTAGGCAGTGATGTTGTTTCTGTGTTTCTGCAGATAATGACGAATGTCAAAGTGAGGATACGTGTACAGGTGGTTTGTGTGTAAATACACTGGGAACGTTTTACTGTACGTGTGAGTCTCCTCTAATGTTGGATGACACGCAGCGCAACTGCGTCAATGCAAGCGGACTCACTGAGGGTAAGAGATGCACAAATACACACAGACTTTTCTGATTGTAGTCCCTAGCATTTGATGCCTAGGTAAAATAAAAAACTTTACCAAAATCTATTTAAAATACATTTATTTCATACTTCAAATCCATTAACATATTTATTGACATATCACTTACTGATATAAAACTATAATGAAACTTTATTTTGGAGTATTTCTTTATTTCACGATGCATATTTCTTAATATTACTTATTATAAAAAGGATTGAGCGATCTTTTTATAATATCAATCAAATAATTCAGTAAATCTTTAGTTGGACCTATTTACACACTATTAAAGTGCATTAAGTACAAAATTAGCTGTTCCAATTTAGCAGACTTTAGTAAACCAAAAGTAAAATTGCAGGCTATTTTTATTTAGCACATATACTGTATGTATTTTTAGTATACTTAGCACAAAATAAATGTATTTCAAATACATTTTAGTATTTTTTTTTCATTTTAGTATTTTATTGTCCTTTTGCTAATGGAATTATATTTTATTTTACTTCTATACATGTTTATTGTATATTATATTTTTAAATAAATTATAGCCTTTTGTTGAGAGTTTCATTTTAAAGGGATGTTTCAGCCAAAAATTAACCTGCATGTCATTCCAAACACGTAAGTATCTTCGAAACACAAAAAGATATTTTTAATGAAACCTGAGAGATACATTGAAAGTCCATTTAACCAAAACTTTTACAGTTAAAAACAAAGACATTGTATATTAGGGGTGTAACGGTACACAAACATGACGTACCTCGGTGTTGAAGTCACGGTTCGGTACAGCGGGGGTGGGGGGGACTAAACATAAAATTGCTTCTTTTTTATTAAACAGTGGTCTTTTTAAATAAATTCAATTATAATGAACATTTTCGTAAGGATAAAATAATATATCTCAGCTAATGCTGGAAACTATATTTAGGGAGCCCATTCTTGCACATTAATATAATATTAACGATCCAAATTATTAAATTAAGTTGCTATTTATTTTTAGATATATATATATAACACTCAAATAAATAAATAAGCATGTAAATTACACATAAGGAAGGTTTTGCATTAACTTCTAAATCTAATTACTCCAATTCATTTTTGAAGTATAGTCATTTACACAGTTATTCCCATAACGACAAATTTATTTAAACATATATTAAATAGTTAAGACATTACTAACAGGTAGAGTAACTATAATGAATATATAAGCTAATATAGTGCATATATTTAGTGAAGTAGAGTTCATTTCTCTAGTGAACTAACATGCTGTGGACGCTGAGTGACTTGCCTGAGGTAAATGTAATGCTACGTGAGATATTATTCTTAAACTGTCTTTCCGCGGTTGAAACACTGATATTACATGCATATCTAGATCATCTGTTGTTCTTCTGTGCTTTTTTCCCGTTGTGGCGGTTAGCAAACAGCGTTGCATTACCGCACGCCCCCTTCTGGATGGGAGCGTAAATCACCTGTGACTGAATGTATTCGTCGTCTGACTGTACTGTGCGGTTTGGGATGAATACAAGTACCCCTTATTACATAAGAAATCCATATAAATCAAGCTGTTTGTGTCTTATGAAGAGACACAATGGCTTTTCTGTATGTGATGAACAGTTTTATTCACCCAGAGTCATTGTTCAACATGTACATATAACACATCAGATATGGTCAATGGAAGCTCAAGCAGACTTGGAGTTAATACCATTCTACCATGGTTTGTCTGAATACTCAATTCTGATTGGCTGGAAGGTGTAATAACACCATTTAATGCACAGCTAGTTCCAGGTCACTTTTAATCACCGTTCTATATTAATGCGCTGCTTTCATTAAAGCTCACACACACGTCAATATGACTTGACTTGCGTGACGTGCAACATCAAACCTTCTTGCGGAAGTGTAAATCTGCCTGTATGATTAAACATCTTTAAACATATCTTCATTTGTGTTTCTAAGATGAACGAATGTCGGGAACGAGTGAGTAAATGATGACAGAATGTTCATTTTTGGATGAACTGTCGCTTTAAGAATGCAAAGAAAAAAAATGGTTGCCAGATGTATAAAATGGCAACTTTAAGAGCGTTTTAATGAGTATCTGCTGTCTTTTTTTCTATGCTTTTCTCAGATGAGAACTTAAACTTCTGTTGGCGTCATGTCACAGCTGATCTAGTGTGTCAGAGTCCTTTGTTAGGAACTCAGCTGACCTTTACCGAGTGCTGTTGTATGTATGGTGAGGCTTGGGGTCTGCAGTGTGCCCTCTGCCCCCGCAGAGATGAAGGTATACACACACACACACACACACACACACAGAACTGGATTGACAATGCCTTTTAAATTCAGTTCAGCTTTTGAACTTTTAATTTAACAATAATAATAAATCAAAACAGAGAGTGGAAGAACACATTATCTCTCAGAACGCTATAAAGTCTTCAAAAATCAAGCCAAAACACATTAATCAAGGTGACAAGCCTTGTGAAAAAGAGGTGTGCCTAGTTGTAATGAAAGTGCACTTCAAATATTAAAGTATATTTTTAAAAAATATGTTATTCCAGATGAATATGAATGAAAAGGCCACTTAAGTACATTTAATGAGATTAGTTACACGTTTCATGTAATTACTGTTGTAATAACTGACTAAATCATGCATAATTACATGCAACAACTAAACCAAATCCTAACCCAATAGTAAGTATATGTAGTTACTTAATATTACTCAGTAATTAAATGTAAAATTACACTGTAACACTGACACATTAAAATAAAGTGTAATATTATTTGGATGTCTTTGTTACACTGTAATTATACATTTATGTACCGAGTAATATTAAGTAACTAAATGTACTTACTTTTGGGTTAGGATTAGAGTTTGGTTTAGTTGTTGCATGTAATTATGCATAATTTATAGTTATTGCTATCGTAACTCCATGTAACATATGTAACAATGACACTGTAAAATAAAGTGTTACCCATTATTTAACACGCTTAAGTCCACTTTTAAAAACTGCACTTCTTAATAATGTCAAATTAAAAGTTTTACTTTAAAGTACATTTTAATTGTTTTAATCCAACATGTTTTTAAGACGCACACTTATTTTGATGTGTTGATGAACATACTAAAATCACATGGAAAGTACTTGATAAAAATTTTAACTGTAGCATGTTATTTGATATATTATAGCTATGTATTTACTATTTTGAATTTACTAAATTGCAACTTCATTACAAATATATTTAAATACACAACATACAAGGTTCAATAGAAATAACATTAAAAGTGTACTTTAGTTTATCATAAATGTTTGTCAGTACATTCGGCAGTACACTTTAATCATGTTTCAAATCCTATAAATAACATACAATTCTGAAAGAGCATTGCATTCATTTCACACTTAAGTATATTGTTCCAAGTATGTTATTTCCATAATACTTTTTTGAAGTATACTGAAGTGTATTTCTTGTCACAAGTTTTTTGTTTCAATGCAGTTATGTCTACTTCCTGTCATTCTGACCTAATTCTGAATTTTGCACAAGCCTGATAACACACATCCAGTGTCACTCAGTCGTGTGTCTGTTTGACTCCTGATTAGAGGCCTTTGAGGCTTTGTGTAATGAGCTGGGTCCTCCACCTTACACCCCTCGTTTTTACGAGCGCTTCGGTCCAGGGCTTCTACCTGGAAGAGGAGGATATCCCCCACCTTACGGCCCCCCTGTGTACCCTGAATCCCAGCCGGGACGCCCAGACTATCTGCCAACTGATTATGATGACTATAGCCCTGTGGGAGCAGGTGGAAGGAGGTCCGGGCTGAGAGAAAGACCGCCCAGTTCATACGGGCTCCCAGACGCCCCCTACAGGCAGCCAGCCACAGGGTGAGGGCCATTTGAACAATATACTTCTGATACGAATATTAACTAATACTGGTGAAAGGTTAATTGTTCTGAATGTGCACTTTTTACAGTTTACTGTGCTTCAAACCTTAAAAGTATATTATATATATATATATTTAAACTATAATATAATAAAATTATTTATTATATTATTTACAATTAATTGTACGGAAACATTACATTCAGTTCACACTTAAATACATTCTTTTTTCCATAATAAATACTCTTTTTCACAAGTGTCTTGACAAATTGTGTGTAATTCTACTCAACTTATTTCCAGTGGAAGTCGTTACTATGGGGAGGATTATGAAACGGCTCCCGGCCCTCCCTTCGGTCTCCCGGATCCTCGCGGCGAGCGGACGTTTGATGCACGGCCCCTGCCGCCCCGTCCAGACGGGCTTCCGCTCAGTTTGGCCCCCCTTCCGGATAACTCCCCATACAGCGAGGGTGAGGAGGAGGAGTCATGGAGAGCCCCGCCCCCATTCCCAATCTTTCCTGACAGACGGGAGGGACCACGAAGAGTCTATGAGCGTGAGTTTGAAGTGATGGAAACAACGCCACCCTGCTGAAAAAAAAACATTTAGTTGATTTTAGTAGGATCTTAATCCTTGAAAAAGAAGCACACTTTAGAATACTTAAAAAAAAAAAAAGAGTACTTATTATGGAAATGATATATTTTAAAAGAACATGTTTTCTGAACTTAATTGCATCTTAATTAAAATAAAATGAAAATTCAATTAAATGCAATTAGCTGAAGTTGTCACACTTGAGTAGGACTTAAGAACATATTTATATGTAATTTAATAATTCCTTTAATTGTCTTTGTAATGTGATTAAAATTTACTGTTCAATATACTGACAAGCATTTATGGTAAACTAAAATATACTTTAATGTCATTTCTATTGACATTCATTTCTATATTAACTTTAAATCTAATATCAAATAACACACACTACAGTTCAGTGCAGTATCAGTATCGGCCTATATGTGTTAGTTTTTAATGTTATCGTTTTGGGTCCAATAAGAAAATTTCGCCGTTATATTAAAGCCGATAAATAATGTATTATTTTCTTCAGCTGAGACACTTCAGATGGTTTTGAATTGCTTGAAATATGATTGAAATCACTTTAAAAAGGACAACATGTGCAACGCACGTCTGTCATATAGACTACATAAAATTATAATGAGAGCATAATCATGTGCTTGTGACTTGGTTTTGTCTTTGTAATCAGGCTCTCAAAAATTATATAAAATTTGGATTTAGATTTATCGGCCAGTATATCGGTTATCGGCTTTCAAATATAAAGAATTATCGGTTATCAGCCAAAATGTTCATTTGCTTTAGTATGTTAGTCAACACATCAAAATAAGTGTACTTCTTTAAAACATGACAAAAGATTATTAAAACATAATGTTTTGAAATATACTGTAAAGTGTACTTAAGAAACTGTGCTCTTTTTAAGTGGCCTTTCATTTCAGATTATCTTTTTTAAATACACTTTTAAGGTTTGAAGTGCACATTAAGCGCAAGGAACATCTCAGTATATGAGCAAAGAAGAAACTGCGACTCTTGTGTGTTTTAGGGAGATACGAATCATACGGGAGTCTGAGTTCAGAGGAGTGTGGCATCGTCCACGGTTGTGAAAATGGCCGCTGTATCCGCGTCGAGGAAGGCTACACCTGCGACTGTTACGACGGCTATCAGCTCGACATCACTACCATGACGTGCATAGGTATCGCTCCCTTTTTTCCGTCTGATATATTAAAGAACAGAGCTGTTTTATTCTATCACACCATTAGGGGACGCAATTAACGATGCATCCGTGTGTTTGTTTGACTGTAGATGTGGATGAGTGTGAAGAAGAAGACACGCTCGACTGCATTAACGCTCGCTGTGTGAACACGGAGGGCTCGTACAGATGCGTGTGTCTCCGGGGTTTCATCATGTCCCGAAGACCCAACCACTGCATCTTTGCTTGATCAGAGTGTAAAAGCTGGAGTTTTAGAGACTTAGAGACTTTTTCTGCCACATTGCTGTAAATTGTTTATTTCATGACTTTATTTACAATACTTGTGTGCCAATCCAAAAGTCTAATGCTGAAGCTTTACACACTACACACACAAGACTCAATAATGTTATACTAAAAAGAAAATCGATATGTTAAATGTACATGATCTTTTTCATTGTTTTGAACGCAGGCCAGATGAGCTTGAATGTCTGTCACAAAGATCCACGAAACCACATAAACTAGTGCTTTTTTACTCAGAGTTCATATTTATATATCCATACCAATGAAGGACACTCCATGTATACTATACATATATATATATATTTACATGAAATATTTTTTGTCATATAACTGTCCGAGAATCTCACCATGTTATTATTTGATACTGTAAAATCTCTTTTTCTGTTTTCTTCCGTCTGTCACGTAACAAAATGCACTGTATCTGTGGGGGAAATGCAGTCCTGTGAGTTTTTACACAACTGCTATTGTACAGTTTTAAGACATCTCGGATGTTTGTTACATATTTTTATGTGTACGGTTTTGATATTTTCTCTGACAAAGCTGTTTGAAAATATATTTGCACACATTTTAATTTATCGCAACGTGTTTCTTTGTTGCTGAGCTTGTACTTAAGAGGATGATTTGATTTTAAAGAGGGCCTATTCTGCTTTTTTCCATGTTTTGTTAGTATGTAATGTTGTTGTTTGAGCGTGAAAAAGCTCTGCAACTTTCCTCCGGCGGGAGATGTTCTCTATGTCAGTGTCACTGTTTCTGAACTCCCTCAAACACCTCCACTGGAGTCTTCTTCCAGGAACGAACACGTCACAAGATTCCTCATTTATAGAGAAGATTTAACTTTTGTAACTCTAGTTAGTGTGTAATGTTGCTTTTTGAGCATAAACAACATCTACAAAGTTACAAAACTCAAAGTTCAATGTAATGGGATTTTTTTTTTTAAAGAAATCACTTTTTAAGGACTACATCGAGCTTCTTTCTGGGTTGGTGACATCACTAACCCTAAAATTTACATAAACCCCACCCCCAAGAACACACAACAAAGGGGGCGGGGCCATGTTGGGCTGCTTTAGAGAAGAGGAAGAGTTGTTGTAGTCGAGTGTTGTTGATGCCGTCATTTTACGCCGGACTGCTTCACAAACGAGGCTCAATTCAAGGAAAAAAGATGAACATGACGACACATGCTAGTGATGAGTTGATCAACTCCACAGCAACTACATCAATTTATCCACTAACTGTTCAGAAACGTCTAAAAGTTGGAACTTATTCCCGAGTCTCTCCAACAGTGTCGACTCCGGTTTGAACAATGTAAGGATGATCACCGTCTGCGTGAGATTCTCCAGCTTTGTTGTTGTTGAGCTCTTAAAGCTCCGCCCTCTTCTGGAAAGCAGGCAGGGAGCAGCAGCTCATTTGCATTTAAAGGGACACACACAAAAATGGCGTGTTTTTGCTCACACCCAAATAGAGGCAAATTTGACAAGCGATAATAAATGATCTGTGGGGGATTTTGAAACTTCACACACACATTCTGGAGACTTCAGAGACTTATATTACATCTTGTAAAAGGGCATTATAGGTCCCTTTAAATAATTCTCGCACTAGGCATATGCAAAATAAAGGGGCGTGGCCTGGTTGAGTCAGCAGTGTGTTGAACCCGGCAGTTATGGTAAGGGGCATGTTATGGTAAGTTATGGTTATTTCCCAAACACACTGGACCAATCACAACACTGCTCCAGATGACCAATCAGAGCACATTCAGAAGGAGGGGCTTCATAGAGACAGGAACTAAACAGAGCGTTACTGACAGACTGAGAAGAGAGGAGCTGAACAATGTTTTTTTTTAACATGCAATCATTTCTTACTTTACATTATATAGACTCTTTAACTTCCATCTGGAGTAAAATTACTTTTCCTCGTCCAAGATCGGCCCTAAATGTGGCTGACATAATTGAAATCCCATTGTTGTCATTCTTAGGCAGTTTCTCTGCCTGCTCACGTGCTTTGTTTGAGAAGGTTTGTAACCAGCTTATCTCTGCGTGGTCCTAATGTGCCTAGTGTTTATATGAATCCAGCTCATAAGTCCTTTTATAGGCCAATCCGCCCACATCACACAGCCAAGCCGATTAAAAGGGTTCACTTCGCTCCTAATGTACTTCGGTGGATTGCACTGACCAGCGGAATATCAGCTTTCACTCCACTATGGCTCATGTTACCAGCCAACAATGTAGTGGAGGATTTCAGTTTTCCCCGTAAACTTCCTCTGATCCTCCTTTGTTGATGGTACTCGACTGTGTTCACTTTAAACACAGCCTGAACTGGACTGGCATGAGTGCAAATTACTCACTCACACACAAACACAGCCATGCCAAATCTGAATTGGCTGCCGAATGTTTATGGTGCAGTTTTAGGTCAAAGTTCTTGGATTCAGTTAAGTTTCCATTTACGTCACCAAGTAGTGACACAATCATCGTTTTACAAACTGTGCTTTACTGCTATGGATAAATGTGATACGAGAGAATATTAGTGATTTACCACTGCGGTTGTGCTGGTGTGTGGATGAGTCTCACAAAGAAATTTGGGTCACGTTAATTAAAATTATATGTATGCATGTATGTATGTGTATACACACACATTTTATATATATATATATATATATATATATATATATATAATATATAATGTGTGTTTTATATATATATATATATATATATATATATATATATATCACAATGTAAATAATATCACTTTTTTCATATTTCCCTGGAAAAAAGTAACAAAATTATGAAGCAGCACAGAAAAACTTTAACAAGTTTATAATAAGTAAATAGGTATTAAAAATTTTTTTTAAAAAAGTAATAAAAACTACTAAATTAAATAAAATTTAAAAAAAAATAAAAATTTAAAGCTTAACAATATGAAGTGTCTCCTCAGCAGAGAATCAGCATATTCGAATGATTTCTGAAGGATCATGTGACACTGAAGACTGGAGTAATCACAGGAATAAATTAAAGTTTGTTGGAACAAAGTTTTATGTTGGCTTCACAAATTGTGTGTCCCAATTTGCGTACTTACAGTCTATTCTGTAAAGTTTTGTAGTATAAATAGAGTGAGTAGTGTATTCACACTGAAATTTCCAAAAAGAAACAGACTCCAATGTTTAATGACAAACGTTTAAAAATCATACACAACCTGGATGCATAGTGTATAGTGCATATTTGGAGACACAATTAAAGCCTTGTCTGAAAATTTTATAAGCTTCCTAACAAGTTTTATTATGTTGCTAGCTTACTTCGTTCATGTTTTAGCTCATTGTTTGCATTTCTGTTTCATTTTTAGCAATTTCTATTTCATATTTAAAATTGTTTTACATTTTGCTAGCATGATCCAAGCACGTTTTAGCACTTCACTCGCATTATCCTAGCATTTTTAGCATGGTCATAGCATTCTTAGCACATCTAAAAAGATCCTAGTATGATGTGGCATTTTGCTAGCAGGTTTTATCATGTTGCTGACATGTCTTGCCACGTTCTAGCATGTTTAGCTCATTATTTGCATGTATTTTTTTGTTGTTAGCATGATTTTGCTAGCATGTTTCTAGCATGTTTTTTTCTAGCATGTTGTTTTAACATGTTGACATTGTTTTACATTTTGCTAGCATGAAACTAACACGTTTTAGCACATTGCTAACATTATCCTAGCATTTTTAGCATGTCGCTAACATTTTAAACACATTGCTAAAATGTCTTGGTATGTTGTGGCACTTTGCTAGCAAGTTTTATTGTGTTGCTAGCATTTCTCCCCATGTTCTAGCTCATTGTTTGCATTTTCTATTTTGTTGTTAGCATGATTTTGCTAGCATGTTTCTAGAATGTTTTAACATGTTGCTGGCATTATAATAGCACGTTTTAACACTTTGCTAACATCATCCTAGCATTTTTAGCGTGTTCCTAGCATGTTTAGCACATTTTTAAAATGATCCTAGTATGTTGTGGCATTTTGCTAGCAGGTTTTATCATGTTTGCTAGCATGTCTTACCACGTTCTAACTAGTTTTTTGCATTTTTATTTTGTCATTAGCATGATTTTGCTAACATGTTTCTAGAATAATTTTTTCTAGCATGTTTTAACACAACACCATTGTTTTACATTTTGTTAGCATGATCCTAGCACACTTTAGCAATTTATTAGTATTATCCTAGCATGTTCCTAGCACATTGCTAAGATGATAGCTAGTATAGATAGCATTTTGTGGTATTTTGGTAGCATGCTATAACACGTTGATAGCATTATCCTGCTTACAGCCTGTTTTAGCACATTGCTGACATGTTTTAACATATTTCTAGCATGAATTAGGATGTTCCTAACATTTTAAACACATTGCTAAAATGTCTTGGTTTGTTGTGGCACTTTGCTAGCAAGTTTTATCGTGTTGCTAGCATTTCTTCCCATGTTCTAGCTCATTGTTTGCATTTTCTATTTTGTTGTTAGCATGATTTTGCTAGCATGTTTCTAGAATATTTTAACATGTTGCTGGCATTATCCTAGCACGTTTTAACACTTTGCTAACATTATCCTAGCATTTTTAGCATGTTCCTAGCATGTTTAGCACATTGTTAAAATGATCCTAGTATGTTGTGGCATTTTGCTAGCAGGTTTTTTCATGTAACATATATAACACATTTCTAGCATGAATTAGCATGTTGCTAACATGTTTCTACTATTAATATATTCTACGTTGCTATCATATTTTTGTTAACGTTTTGAACGCATTGCTAGCGTGAATTAATAATATTGTATTATTATTGTAATATTGTATCAATAATATTGCATTTTATTGAGCTGAAGAAACTTCTGTCAAAAAAGTTTTTGAAACTTTTGAAGGTATTGTATTAATATGTATATATTGTATATTTAACATTATAATAATTTCTCGTTTTGATTTCCCAGCCGCATCTCTGGACAGTTTCTGAGTTTATTGAGCTTCTCACTTCTTTGGGAGCGTTTGAAATACACATTTCTAGTGATGGTGAGAGTCAGCGGTCTGTCAGATTACCTCCCTCACCATGACACTGCAGGAGAGGAACACACTGGCACAGCCTGCCCCAGTTCATCAACACTGGCACACGCTGGGCGTCTGGAAACAGAAAGAGCGTGAACACTGAAGTGCCGCGTCACTCGTTCTGTGCATGTGCATCATGTGCTCAGCATCGCTATGGAAAGCGATAATGGCGTGTGTGTGAGAACGCTCACACTAGATGTTTGCCAAAACAAATTGTGTGAAATTGTTGCTGAGGAGGCCTTTCCTGGATTAAGGCCTATGGGGAACGAGACAGGTGTTACTCGCCGGCCTAGACGGTAATCCTCTCACCTGCCTGAGATGGATACCAGGCTTTCGCTGGGTCAGAAATGGGTCAGTGTTCTGTAACACTGCAAACAGGGTCATCACCTCACGCTCGAAATAGGGTCAACATCTCACAGCTGAGTGAGTGAGTAGAATGCCCCATATTTCTAGGAAGCGCTCTAATCCTCCTCGGCAAACAGATATGAGTTATGTAAAGTATAAAGATCACGGTCCTAGATATCTTTGTGGAAAGGACAAAAAAAGCAGGGATCATTATGTAATGGATAATGTGCAGCTGGTCAGGTGTTGTTTTTGTCGTGTTTATTCTGAGATAATGAGCATCTGACTGTATATTATCCCATTTCATGCTACTTGATAGTAAGTGCTACACATGGAAGTGAAATATTGACTGCAGACATACAGAATAAGAGCTATGCAGTCAGTGTTATTTTGGTATAACCGAGATTATAGGTTACACTTAGTAGCTTATACATTGGTAGCCTATATTATAGGTTTTATTTATATTTTTAATTTGTTTTATTTATTTATTTCCCGTTTTATTTTATTTTTTTTTTTTTGTGAAAGTTTTAGTTTATATAATTTGTATTAATTTTATTTGTTTATTTTTAATGTATTTATCTAGTACATAAAGTTACACTAAATTAAAATGAGAAATGTTTCCTCAGAAAAAGGATGTTTCCTACATACATAAAAAGTTTTGGTTACAGTTTATTATAAGTTGTCCTTGTTAGAGTGTAATTATACATTTAAGTACTGAGTAATATTAATTAACTTTATGTACTTGCTATAGGGTTAAGTTTGGGTTTAGGGTTAGTTGCATGTAATTATGCATAATTTATAGTTAATACTATAGCAACTACATGTAACAGGTGTAACAATGACACTGTAAATAATTACCAAAGTTCTTTATATTTTATTTTGATTAAAGTTTTCATTTTTGTTAATTATAATAACTATCCTAGATGAGTGGTCAGTAATACATTGTTGCCATGGATAGTGATCATTATTCAGAATATTAATAATATTATCCTGACTGTTGAATGCTGCGATTGACCAGAATGAAGTACTGCTAGCATTTTTAACACATTGCTAGCATTATCCTAGCATGTTTTAACATGTTGCTAGCAAGTTTTAGCTAACATCATCAGCATGTTTTAGCACATTTCTAATGTTTTAACACATTGTTAACACAGCTAGCAAGTTTTAGCTAACATCATCAGCATGTTTTAGCACATTTATAATGTTTTAACACATTGTTAACACAGCTAGCAAGTTTTAGCTAACATCATCAGCATGTTTTAGCACATTTATAATGTTTTAACACATTGTTAACACAGCTAGCAAGTTTTAGCTAACATCATCAGCATGTTTTAGCACATTTATAATGTTTTAACACATTGTTAACACAGCTAGCAAGTTTTAGCTAACATCATCAGCATGTTTTAGCACATTTCTAACGTTTTAACACATTGTTAACACAGCTAGCACGTTTTTGCTAACATCATCTGCATGTTTTAGAACAGTGTTTCTAAAACTTTTTCAGCCCAAGGACCACTTTATCTTCCAATTTTTTTCTGAGGACCACCTAACAGAATCCCACTCTAACACGCCCCCAAAACAACAAAATAGGAAGGATAAACTAAATTTAAGTTTAATATGCAACTGTTTCAAGTCAAAAACTAATTATTCAAACACAAATGCAATGATATGATCCATTTTTTCGTTATTAAAACACACTGACGTCAACCCCCCCACCCGCGATCCGGTGCGGGTTAAGAGCTTGCTTAGTTTAGGTCATCTTTTTGCGGACCACTAGGGGGCGATGGCGGACCACTACTGGTCCACGGACCACACTTTAAGAATTACTGTTTTAGAACATTTCTAACGTTTATCACATTGTTAACACAGCTAGCAAGTTTTAGCTAACATCATCAGCATGTTTTAGCACATTTCTAACGTTTTAACACATTGTTAACACAGCTAGCATGTTTTAGATAACATCATCAGCATGTTTTAGCACATTTCTAACGTTTTAACACATTGTTAACACAGCTAGCAAGTTTTAGCTAACGTTATCTGCATGTTTTGGCACATTTCTAACGTTTTAACACATTGTTAACACAGCTAGCATGTTTTAGCTAACGTCATCAGCATGTTTTAGCACATTTCTAACGTTTTAACACGTTGTTAACACAGCTAGCATGTTTTAGCTAACGTCATCAGCATGTTTTAGCACATTTCTAACGTTTTAACACATTGTTAACACAGCTAGCATGTTTTAGCTAACGTCATTGTGACGAGCAGGGCGGGCGAGAGCCGTGAGGGAACGGCGCGAGGCCGGTGAGGCGAGAGATAAGGAGCTTCAGCTGCTCGGCGCACCGGTCTCGTATCTCTCACGGAGGAGCTCCGGAAGCATAAAAGAGGAGCGACAACAGTGAAGGACGAGAGAGGACCAGGCCTGGATTTTATGTTGTGTTTTATTTTGTTTGTGTGGGCGGCAGTCGCCGTGAGGAACTGCCGCCCTTTTACTTTCGTTTTATGGTTTGATTGAAAGTTGTTGAATGTTCGCCGGTTCCCGCCTCCTTCTTCCCGTTCTTACGAACGTTGTTACAGTCATCAGCATGTTTTAGCACATTTCTAACTTTTAACACAGCTAATGTTACTAGCATGTTTTAGCATGTTAAAAATCTAATAAGAGAGAGATTTTGTATTTTTTTTATTAAGAGTTTACCTTTTCCATTCAATCCTAGAAATAAACAGTTTTTACGATTTAGATTTTTTTTATGTATTGAATTTTTAATGAATACATTTAAAACAAAGAGAGATGATTCATCTTTCTATGAAGATTACAATGAATAATAAACATTTCCGTCCCTGCATTATTTCTAGGTCACTAATCAAACTGATGATATCGATCATGTGACTCGGTGCAGACCGTCAGACGACGGAAAACACGACTGTCAGCTTGTGCATAAACGTGTGAAGTTCAGTAGTTCAACTTTTCACTGTAACTGTGCTGATAATATCATCTGTGTGTTTATATATAGTAATGGCACTCCTGGAAAATGTCCGTCTCTTAATAATGAAGCGCTGCATGTCATAATGTGAGTATTGCATCACAGCGAGGCTGAGAATGACAGCGACTCTCACAGTAGGTCACTGGAGGACAGCGTGTGCAGCTGAACACTGGAGCTCAGCACTTTTACAGCATCATGCCTACCATCACCAGATCTGTAATCGGCACAAATCCTGACCTACTGACTGAACATCCCTCAGCCGCACCAAAACACACACGCATATCTGGAGAATATCACACTTGACAGAGTCACATGTGTTCGTTTGGATTTACCAGCAGCTTTGACAAGAACGCAACAGATTAGCTTAAACAGTACGATTATCTGATAATAAGGTTTCATATGTTAAAATGAGTTAACGACGTTAGTTAACACGAACTAACGATTCACAATATAAATTTTTAAAAGCAACATCAGAACATTTTGAATTAGCATTTATTTATTTATTTATTTATTTTCATGTTAATTTTAGTCATTTTATTATTATTATTATTTTATTATTTACATTTTAGGTAGTTTTAGTTATTATTTTTTTCCAGTTAATAAATTTAGTGCTTCAACAAACTTATTTCAGCCAACAGATATTTATATTTATTATTTCAGCTTTAATCATGTGTTTAAAAGTTTTAAGTTAATAACAATTTAACACATTTTTCAAGTCAATATTAGCTGTTATTTTATTACATTTTGAATTAGCTTGTATTTTATTTTCCATTTTTATTTAATATATTATATATTTATTTTAGTTTATTTTCTAGTCATTTAGATATGTTTTTTTTATTATTACTTTTTTTATTTTAATAATTTGTTCCCTCATTTTAGGTTGTTTTAGTTTTTATTTATATCCAATTAATAATTTTACTGCTTCAACTTAAACTTAAACTTATTTCAGGCAAGTTTTTCCACTGATATTTACATTTTATTTTTTATTTAAGCCTCAATCATCTTTTTAATAGTTTTAATTAATGATAACAACTGTTAATTTTGACGTTTAATAATAAATTTTTAAAGTCAACAGTTTAGTTTTATTATTGGTTTATTAATATTTTGAATTAGCTCGTATTTTTATATTTTTTATTTTTCACGTTAATTTTATTTATTTTAGTTTATATTTTAGTTATGTTTTTTTTTATTTTACTATTATTAATATTTAAATATTTTGTTCCCCCATTTTAGGTAGTTTTAGTTTATTTCCACTTAATAATTTTAGTGCTCCAACAGCCAACATTTCTAAGTTTTTCAACCTATATTTATATTTTATTTCATCTTTAGACATGTTTTTAAGTTTGTGTTAAGGATAACAACATTACTTGCACTGTGAAAAATTGTATTTTTATTAACAAGCATGAAAAAGCTCAGTGTTAGATTCGCTCATTGTTAGTTCACGTGAGCGAATGTTAACAAACGAGACCTTGTCGTGAAGCATAAACCAGTTCTCTCTTCCTCAAACCATGTAAAAGAATTCAACTTACTGCAGCAGCTGAATTAACTCAAATATTCTCTCTTTATCTTCACACTGACGTGGACTGAAAACCAATCAATGAATGGAGTGTCATTTGATTGGACCAAACCCCTCAGAGATCCTGTAATTCCGGTCCAGAGAGCTCAAATTGGCGGCTGTTTTGAGCATCAACAGTGGAAACAAGGAAATGAAGCAGACTTGATGTTGCGGGAGTGGTTTGTTGGTGTTCGCAGCCAACTGCAGATAAGGAATGTCTTTATATTTATTTACACACAACACTGCGTAAAAGAGTATCTGAAAACTTCAGTAAAAATGATGAAAATGTGCAATCACTGCTGTCATGATTGTATCTAAATAACTCTCCAAACCCATTAGAAAGCATGCTGCAAATGTCTTGTTTTACGAAACAACTGGCCTTGATCGAGTGATTTGCTGTCGGCCTGCTTGTCGTTTTTGAGGATTTGACCTGTCAGTTATGAGAACCCATCAATAGGGTTTTAATCAGCATGCATCTGGATTAGACAGCCTGACCCCGCCCAGCCCGAGCATCACTTAAATAAACCTGACGCTCCGGAGGTCCCGCTCAGTCTGCAGTGCTTCCCTCCCTCCTGTCCATCCCGTTCATCTCTCGCTCGCAGACCTTTCCAAAGCAGAATCCCTGGGGAAAAACAGTTATGGAGTTTTGTCTGAGTGAGAACTTCCAGTTCCAGCACAAGTAAGTATAGGACTATTATTGTTCAAAAGTGAAAAGTCTTTTATGTTTTACCAGCTAAACTGTAGAACGTGTTTCATTATTATCTGTGTTTACTTCACCGTAACTGGGAGTCACAATTATGCATTTTTTTTCAGAATTTTCATAGTAACTAAGTTGAGAGAGTGTTTGCCAACTCTTTGATTTGACTTCAGTTTACTGTTTTAAAGGGCTGAGATATTTGCGCTGTGGAATATAGTGACACAAGACTGTTTGAACATTGCATCTCATTACAAATATGTAAATAATGCTTTATTTGTCATTAAATATCAAAAATGTGGAGTGCAATCACTATGCGATGCTTATGAAAAATATTTCCAGTTAAATGTATCTTAAATATAAAATGTAACCCGTGCAATAATTCATTTCTAATGCTTATATGATATATGATGCATAATTCAGTTTTGATAAGTCAGTCATTCATAACTATATTTTTCCTGAACAAGTCAGTAGCTCATGCAGTCTATCATATATATTTATATATGAGTGTATATTAATATACACTAATATATATATTTTAGTGTCACATTCATTTAAGAAGTGTATCATTATGATAATTAATGGCAAATAAAAGATTTGATACCTCAGCATATAGTTACAAACTAACACTTTAAACTCAATCCATCCTCGTCAGCCTTTTGGATCCGTCCACCTCTGATGACCCACCGTCCCCGACAGATGCTCCGGTCAAAGCCGACCCGCTGAGCCCCTCGTTCGGCCTGGACAGCAGCGCGACCCCGTTCAGCCCGGGCAGCACGTCGGACAGCAGCGGGTACAGCGTGTTCTCCCGGAACCCGTCTCTGAACCCGGACTCCCCCGTCAGCTCCAGCTCTATCTCGAGCAGCAGCGCTCCGGCTCTCTTCCACCCCGTCGGTCACACGGAGTCCCTCCTCAGCTGCGACTACATCCCCTCGCTGAACCCCGGGCCCAAGCGCCTGTGTCTGGTGTGCGGGGACTTCGCGTCCGGCTACCACTACGGCGTGGCGTCCTGTGAGGCGTGCAAGGCTTTCTTCAAAAGAACCATTCAAGGTGAATATCACTCTATTCACGAGCGTGTATGATGCCAATAACGACTTAATAATGAAAATGAGTGTGTGAGACTTGTGCTGTTAATGAATGTAATGATCAATATCACAGGAGCAACTATCTGTCTGACATTGATTTGTGTGTGAAGAGCCAGTGTGCTGTTGTAAGCCTTTGTCAATACATTTGACATGGTTTTGCTTATTTGGGATGGTATTTAAAGTTAAAATGAGTGTTTTATTAACAATGTTGGGGAGTAACGAAATACAAGTAACTTTTAAAAAACAACATTTGAGTAACTGTATTTGATTACAGTTACATTTTAAATGGGTGGTAATCAGAAACATCTGAAAAGTATTTTAGATTACCAAAGTGATTACTTTGAATTTTAATGTCATTAAACAGCAGTTGGTGATTCTCTGACTCTGACAGTCTGAAAAAGCGGAGTTAAGTTTCATCAACATTTTAACACTTTTAAGAGGGATCATAAAAATGTTGTTATTTTTATTTAGTACTGTCCTGAACAAGACAAAATGACTGAATTTATAAAAAAAAAACCTTGTCCAACTGTCAACTTAACTGTCCTGTCATGACCTGATGATCCACGACTGTTTTCATGTTTTGTGATAGTTGTTTGTGAGTCATTTTATAATTCACTGGTCACTGCAACTTTTTAGTTTTTTCCCCTCACAATTGTGAGTTTGCATTTCACAATTATGACTTCTTTTTCTCAGAATTGCTAGATTTAAACTCACAATTGCAAGTTATAAAGTCAGAATTGGGAGATATAAACTTGCAATACTAAATTTTTCCTTTGCAATTGTGAATTTAGTATGAGAGTTTATATCTCATAATTCTGACTCTTCTCAATATTGTGAGTTTCTCATATTTTTGACTTTTCTCAATATTGCGAGTTTATAACTCATAATTCTGACTTTTCTCAATATTGTCAGTTTATATCTCATAATTCTGACTTTATAACTCACAATTTCAACTTTATATCACGCTATTCTGAGGGGAAAAAGTCAGAATTGTGAGGTAAAAACTTGCAATTACCTTGTTTGTGTTTGTTCCACACTTATTAGTATTCCAAAGTATTCCAAAGTATTTAGATTAAGTTACTAAACTTGAGTAATGTAACGAAATACTTTACAAATGACTTTTTAAAGCATGTATTTTGTAATCTGTAGTGAAATACATTTTAAAAGTAACCTACCCAGCCCTGTTTATATTATTATTATCTGATGAGGAGCTGTTGCCAATGATTAATAATTAGCCACTGGAATTTTTATTAAATATTTAAAAAGTTTCTATTGTAAGAAAATATATTTTTTTAACTACATATAAAATTAGTTGCATATTGGCACATACTGAATATAATCTGGCTCTGTATGTATTTATACATGTGATTCTGACAGATGGAGCATTTTTATTGGCTTTGGCCTTGGGCTGAGCACAAGTGTAAGCAGTGTGTGTTAACATATCAATATATTGATAAAGTGTTCAATCACATAATGGAGGCTGTAATCACTCAGAGTCTTGTCCAGCGCCGTGTTTTACAGAAATCTATTGATCATAGTTAACTGTGGAAGTGGGGGAAAAAATGCAGGATTTGCTTCTCCGAGCATTAATGGGTGTTGAACAGTCGTCGATAGACTCGCCTCTGGGAAAGCACAAACTTTCTACCTCTTGCCATGATTATTAAATTATGAGGCAGTGCAAATCAATAGTTGAACTCTGTCTGGACTCCTATGGATTTCTGTGTGAAAGCTCAGCTTGTGAAGCGTGGAACAAATGGACTTTATGTTTGATTAAACAAATATGGTAGATATATCTCACTTAGTGCTAGTGCTGAGCGAGGAGGAGGATTTCTGCTTTTTCTGGCTTTTTATTAAAAATTCCCTATGGCTTTTCCGTAATTTGCTGTAGATGAAGTCAGAGTATGTGACATGGGTTGGAATTTACTGATACTGTCTCTCCCCTGCCTATTTTATTGAAAAAGTAAGTAAAGTAAAACAACATTTTGCAGCACTATCTATTCACAATGTAAATAGAGTTTGATTTGTTGCCGTTTCAGGAAACATTGAGTACAGTTGTCCTGTGGTGAACGACTGTGAGATCACTAAGAGACGGAGGAAGTCATGCCAAGCCTGCCGTTTCCAGAAGTGCCTGCGTGCCGGCATGATGAGAGAGGGTGAGTTCCTGTCAAACCTGAGACCGGTGGATATCGAGTCCTCTAGATTTTCTAAAACTCAAACAATGCTGACCTTTATTTATCTTAGGATGTTTGGGTAAAAATAACTTCTGCCCATATGCTTTAAGCTTAAAGTGGGCTCTGAGACCACAAGCGGAAAAGTTTCTGTTTAGTATTTCTATTTAAGACAGTTAGTGCTGTCAAATCGATCAATTGCAATATTTTTTTTTTGCTCACCAGCCACGGTGCCTAGTTGTTTTCCAAGCCACTCAGCATTTTCACTGGCCGCAATTTTGATACTAATGCCGTGGGGGAAAACCATATAGATATAATTAATATGATCTCATAATTTAGCAGCAGGTTTATTAGGCTGCTGTCACTTTAAGAGCGGACGCACGGATCCATTATACTGTTACACATGCGTTTTCTCTCTCAACTGTTTATGTTCAAACATAACTGACTATGTTTACATGAATACTCACCAAGACCGGCATTTTGACTTTATTTTGTGTTTGTTTGAGTGTAATAAGCAGTAAAAAATAACTCAATGCAGTACTGAGAGATGGCTTTATTAGCACACAATTGAAAAATGAATAAATTGTATTTCAAATTCAACCTAAAAAAGTGGCAAGACTGCATTACACGCCGCTGCTGAAATAAATTCACATTTGACAGGCTTACAGGTGATAATGTCAAGCCCTGATTATTCACAAACTTTTATGTTATATCCGATTAATCGCACTAAATACAGTATTTGAGAAGATATTTGCAGGATGTGAATATTGCACATGGTGACATTTTACAATAAGGTTCTATTAGTTAACTTTAACAAAGAGCAATACATTCGTTACAGTTTTTATTATTTACGTTGTTACACAAAAATACAGCCATTTATTGTTAGTTCATGCTAGCTCAGGTCCATTAAATAATATTAACAGACACAACTTTTAATTTTAATAATAAATAAATGTTAAAGTTTAGTTCATGTTAACTAATGCAGTTCACTAATGTTAACAAACGGAACCTTATTATAAAGTGTTACTGCTTGGGTTTAAATAGATCTTAAATAATTATCATTTTCTGTAATAAGGTTTCTTTGTTTTGCATATTTCAGGAGCTGTTTCCATCCACCTATTTATATGCACATTTTGCGAAAAAATAACGCTGGGTGCATAATGTACATAAAAAACATATGTGCTCAATTGACCCTTCGCAAACAGTTTGATTGACAGGCGATCTGACCAATCATAACCTCGAATCCGCCATTTTGTCTGACAAAGCAGTCAGGGGAGTTAGTAGATTAATGTTGGTGAACTTGAACTTGTGAGAACATGATGTGTGGCGTGAGAGCGCATGGGTTGTCGGACATAGCAACAGAGAGCAGGTTTTGCAAAGGGTTAAATTGAGATGGATAATTTATTTATCCTATAATGAAATAAACTACGATGGAAACTGAGGATGTGATTGGATAACTGGACTAACCAGCGGTCCAATCGCATCGCAGCATCTCAAATGTTGGTTTGGTAGTTCTGAAATGCGGAATGATTTGGTTTTACTGTGGATGGAAAAAGCTAATGTTTGGACACAGTGTATGTCTTTTTTTCTAGTGAAGGTGTTTTGATAATAATAACAAACAGAAATCCAACTATTTATTTAGCTTAAAATAACATGTTGATCTCCATGTACATGTTCAGGTGTGCGCATGGACCGCGTGAGAGGAGGGCGACAGAAGTACAAGCGCAGAGTGGATTCAGCACTTTCTCTCTTCACCAAAACACCTTACGCACATCCAAGCAAACCGATCAGTGAGTCTCAGCCGATTCATTAAAATAACCATTGCTAACCATTTTGAAATACCGAAGGACAACTCAGAGTATTAGAATCTGTTGTCAGTGGATTATGTATGGTTGAGGATTTAACCTGATTAAGGGTTTAACTTCATCGATAAAGCATCATCTTTTCCTTTCCAGGAAACAAAGTGATCTCTCAGCTGCTCGTGTCTGAACCGGCTCCACTGCGAGCTGCTCCTGAACCCTCGACCCCTGACAGTGACCTTAAAACGCTGCTGACCTTATGTGACCTTTTAAACAGGGAGCTCTTGGTTATGATTGGCTGGGCAAAACACATACCAGGTACACGGCCGGTACTATTTTGATGTTTTTGTGCTCTACTACTCATTCAAACGCAATTTTCTAACAGTCTGGTTTTGTTGTTTCAGGTTTCACTGGCCTCTCTTTGGTGGATCAGATGGCTTTGCTCCAGAGCGGCTGGATGGAGACGCTGGTGCTGAACGTTGTGTGGAGATCTCAGGGCTCGGCCGACGAGCTGCAGTTTGCGGAGAACCTGCGGCTGAACGAGAACCAGAGCAGAGCCGCGGGACTACACGATCTCTACACGGCCCTCAGACATCTCACCTCCAAATACCAACAGATGGGCCTGAACCAAGAGGAGATGCTCACCCTCAAAGCCATGTCTCTGGCCAACTCAGGTACATGTACAGTATATAAAACTACCTGTAATTCATCCACTTCAACAGCCGGTCTGAATGTTGAGGGTAGAGTTAGCTCAAGCTTAATAATCAGTAAAAATAAATAAATAAAACAAATTATAATATATATGTTATAAGGTTATATATAAACATATTCAGCATGCATGTCAGAACTTTTGACTGTAGTTTATGTATGAAGAGGTTATTTATTAATTAATGTTATGGTGTACTTAATAATTTTAAGTGGTGTATTTGTGTTAATTGTTTTGCTCTCCTGATCAATATGGTTCTATTAAAGTTTTCAGGAATAGTTTAAACTGTCTACATCTAGTTTATATGATAGGAATTCATTTTAGCTCCCATTTTTAGTCTCAGACTCATTGGCCAAGAAAAAACAATCAATATGGATCCAGCAGTCTGGAGCGCAATCAATAAACCATTAGTCTCCCAGCTTGCATCTGACCACAGGGCAGTTTCGAATCAGACGACACTGGGAAAACTATTGTTTTTGCTCTTGACACAGAAAAATGTGAAGAGCGTAACCAAATAGATGCGCTCAGCTAGGCCATTAAGCATCAACAATGAGAGCCGACGCTGTGTTTAACACTCAATGGGATGTCATATATGACCTTGCCGACCGCTTCCTTCCAGACGCAGAGAACGTGGAGGGCGCAGACGCCGTGCAGTGTTTCCAGGACGCGCTCCACGAGGCCCTGCAGGAGTACGAGAGTGGCCAGCGGCCGTCCGAGCCTCATCGCGCCGGGAGGCTCCTCATGACGCTGCCGCTGCTGCGACAGACGGCCCACCGCGCCGTACGCTGCTTCAGCCGGCTGCACACGGAGGGCCGCGTGCCCATGCACAAACTCTTCCTGGAGATGCTGGACGCCAAGATCTAGACTGGGACAGTGTGGACTGAGGGAAGAGACTGGGATGCTGGATGATGTTGTTACAAAGCAGCTGAACCACCACATGGAGATCAGGGTCACTTCCAGAATGACGTTTAATGCAAAAAGCAGCTCTTCGGAGTTTGGCAGCTAAACTGCACTTGATGATGAGAGGTTAAAGGGTTAGTTCACCCAAATGTCATTTCTGTCATTACTCACGCACCCTCGTGTCGTTCCTCACCCGTAAGACCTTCTGTTATGGCGGGAGGTCTCGGGTTCAAATCCCGGACGAGCCCCCAGTTGTGTTACGGCCACTGCCATAACACAAAAGAGGGACAACACAACGGCTCGGTCGAATAGGGGAATTTATTGAAATTATATAAAAACAAAAATGTGGGAGAAATTAGTCAGGAACACAAATAAACAAACACAACAGAGAGCGTATCTCCGTGTCTCGACAGCCGCTCAAGTAATCGCTTTTCCCGCCCCTAGAGGGCAGACAAATTATTAAATAAATAAAAATACAAGTACATGCACATGTAACAGCTTCATTCATCTTCAGAACACAAATTAAGACATTTAATATAGAACCTGGAACGGAAACAGCATAGGAGAATGACATTTGAGAGAAGAAATTGTTGAATAAAGTCGTTATTTTTGTTTTCGGCGCACAAAAAGTATTCTCATCGCTTCATAGCATTAAGGTTGAACTATTGACTATTTTAATGAAGTCTTCACTACTTTTCTGGGCCTTGCAGGTGGTTATGACATTGCTGTCTGTAGGAAAGCTCTCTGATTTGATTAAAAATATCTTCATTTGTATTCTGAAGATGAACGAAGGTCTTACGGGTGTAGAACGACATGAGGGTGAGGAATTAATGAGAGAATTTTCATTTTTGGGTGAACTAACACTTTAATATCACTCTCTGTCTCACTGAAGCACAATCTTTTACTATTTATTTGATTTATTTGAAATTCACGGAGATTATCGTTTTATAAGGTGTTGGCGATAGTTAATTATTGCGCAATTATTGCATTTTTTTAGCGTTTTACATGATATATCAATATTTTTCATTTTTTTTATTCTGTAGGTTTTTTTTTTTCTTTCAGTCTAGATTTGGGAATTTGGTTGATATCGAAGACGCAATATATTTCTGCAAAACAGTATCATAAACTCACAGTAACACAAATAGTCATTGTCAAGCTATGGAGCCTTTCTGTTTATTGTCTAATTTATTACATGTACCATTTGCTGTTATTTATATGAAAATAAATTATTTTTTGGGAATTATCAAGTGGTTTTTTTTCCTGTGTATTAACATACGATAACTTTTTTTAAAAAAAAAAAGTTTTATTCAGTGTTCGAGGAGGAATACAGTAAAAAAAGTAATTATAACTTATCAAATGGTTCATGTTAAACACAAGATTCGTTGCATTCACAGCATCTGAGTGTCATTACAATCATCACCAAAACAATGTTCCGGTTTACATTTAGGGATGATAAATAGAACACATGGAATAGACAACAACTTTTCAAGCATTATCATAAACGGGATGTGAGCTTTTTTAAACAAATAAGCTGATAATATGAACATTGAACATTCAGAAGTACAGGACTGCAGATTTAGTTTCTTCATATACGGCCACTATCAAATTCAAGCCGACTTTAAGGTATAATTGAAGTTTTACTATAGTAACAGCCCATTTCAAAGGCACACCGATCCTCCTACAGCAGTGAAGAATGTCCACAATTACCCACAATAACCTCAAGCTGACGACTGAGCTGGATTCGCAGATATTGCATTGAATGTTTGCTGATTATATACATTGTGTAACAGAACCGGCAAGAATTCAAGCATTACTTACACTATAACTGTCCTCTTTATCTCCCTCTTTGTTTAACGCTGGAATATAAATGATTTTGTTAGTTACTGACATACAATTATCATTATTTTGTTTTTACATATTCAAATAAATATATATATATTTTTTAGAAGAACTTCTTTTTCCACACATAATCCAATTGTTTGATATTGTATGATTATCAACAGTAGACAATATAGTGTCTGCTCCAAATCTGACCAATGGGATTTTTTTTTCTTTTTTTTTTCATTTTTTCAAATATTTTAAGTGAAGTATTACATAAAATAAGTTTTCATTTAAATTCATCTGTTATGTACATCTTACTTGCTACCATTATATATATATATGCTCTATAGATATCAGTATCAGCATTGACCATTTAAAACACACAGCAGTCGAACACTAATTGCATAACCCTGTTAATCTGAGCAATGTTCACACATTCTTTTCACATATTCTGAAAGTTCATGCAGTAATATTAACCAGTGTGATGTACTACCCAAGAAGGTGAAGTGTGTAACGTCTGTGCCAGCAACATCACCAGATGGAATTGATAAAGTAATCAATAATTCAATGAGGCGGCCTAGACACACCCCCATCTGCCATTGGTTGGCTAGACACACAGTCCCGCCCCAAACTTGTTTGATAGGTTGAGCCAGTGTTGTTGTGATGGATGTTTTCACAGCAGCAGAGCCTGTGCTCTGACTTTGCAGCAACTGTTAGTTGTCTTTGCATATTATGTCAGTCCACTTTTGGATATCATGATAAAACAAACCTGCCTTCACTTTGAAATGACCAGAAAGTGTCAGCAGAAAATGTACACAATGGAAAGTACTTCCATGTTTGTTTGGTTTTTTTTTTCTTTTAAAGGATTCATGGAATGTGAATTTTTTACATGCAATATACATATTCTCCACATTCGATATTATAAGGCACCCTGTGATACTGAGAACACTGCTCTAAAAGATGAAACATATTGTAAATTTTGATCGAGAATACTAATATATATATATTGGTGCTGTCAAATGATTAAATCGCATCCAAAATAAAATAGTGTTTACATAATGAGAGTGTACTGTGCATATTTATTATGTATATATAAATATACACACATACATGTATTTATTTAAATATTTACATGCATACATGTATATTTATATATAAATATAGTTTTGTTAAATATATATATGCATGAGTGTGTATTTATATATACATAATAAATATACACAGTACACATATTATGCAAACAAACTTTTCTTCGATGCAATTAATTGTTTGACAGCACTATTATTTATTTATATATATATATATATATATATATATATATATATATTATAAAATATATTTTGTTGCTGGCTACAACATTCAATCAATTTGCTCTCAGAAGCTGGTTTCATTCATATGAGGTTTGGGGCTGGTGGAAGATGGAGAGGCGGGGCTTTCTTGCCCAGGTACATTCTCATTGGACGGGGTCTCGCTGGTCGGAGAGGTGAGGGGTCGTCTTGGAGACGTGGGCGTATGCGATCTGGGTGGACTGAGAGGTGAAGGAGCGGTGTTTGGTGCTGCAGGCGCTGGTCTTCTCATGGAAGATGATGCTGATGCTGATGAAGGTGTTGATAAACATGGCGCTTGCAGGGCGGAGAATGACGATGGGATTCTAAGGCCGAGTCGAGCCTCGAGCTCACTGCACACAGCTAAACTCCGTCTCCCTGGGTCCAGGCCACCCATGTCCGAGGACTTGGCTCTTTCCTGACAGCGCTCCACAAAGCTGCCTCTCCGGATAGCTCCGAGACCATCCCGGTCCTTCTCACGCTCCAGAGGCGCCCGGCCGGGGTGCGGGCTATTGCTGCCGCTGCTGGCGAGAGAGGACTGGCTGAGGCCGAGGTGCGGTGGCAGCTCGCGAGGTTTACTGAAGGGAACCAGAGGGCCCTGACGAGGCAAACTACCAGAGAGAGGAACCGGGCCCCGGAAACCAGCGGCAGCTCGAGTGCTTTCACTTAGCTGAGACTGAAGACTGTAGGGAAGCACATGAGAGACGATCAGAGACTATATAAATAAGCAGATAGTGCCACATACAGGACATGGAGAGAATAAAAACTCAATACTACAACTGTACATCTCTACATAAATGTTATTCAGCTGCAACAATGTTTTTCAAGAAGACAGAATAAATATGTTTGACTTCATTTTCTTTTTTTTAAACTTATTAGAATCAAACCTATGAATCGATAAGATTTGGAATCGATAAGCAGATTCAGAATCGATAAAATTCAAATGATACCCAGCCCTAAATAAAAGTTGCACAAGGTCAAAAGAGAAAAAAAAAGATAATGCATTTTGCCACTAATGCTGTCAAAAGAGCTTTAATGAACCAGTGAAAGTGTGTTGTTTGAGGGTGTAAGACCAGAGGCGTGTGTACCTGCACATAGAGTTGCGAGAGGAGTGTGTGAGAGAGGCGGCAGGACTCATGTCTGGTGTTCGGGTCAGTGCCAGATCACACTGGTCCAGAAGCTCCAGCAGCTCCTCTTCAGTGGGACCGCCGAGAGCTTTATCACACAAACACAGACAGGATAGTTATGATTACTGGACATGTTCTGCATTTCACACTCATTTATTCTCCCGTGCTCACCTTTGATATCCACTTTCCCTGCGATCTCCATCGCCGTCGTGAGGTCCCACATTTGGATGCTGCCGTTGCTGTGTCCGCTGAAGAGGTACCGGCGGGGCCTAGAGCCGATGCGGCTGGATCCCTCACACTCATGCACCACAAATGCCGTGATGGAAGTCCCGTCCACTGAGCGCACCTCACATACCCTTCAAAGGAAAGATCACGTTTAACACCTCTCCCAAATGACCAAGTGTTGACCTCAGTACTTCCGCCTACGTCACGTGTGACCTTTCCAAAATTATTACGTAATGCATGGAGCATCACAGAGAAGTGCAAGACGAGCATTTGTGGTTAAAAAGTATATAAATTTAAATTTTTTTTAAGAAATTGTCCGATGGTTTCTCTAGATCAGACTCTTATTCCTCGTCTGGGATCATGTAGAGTCTTTGAAGTTGCACTGAAACTGATATTTGGACCTTCAACCCGTTGAACCCCAGTGAAGTCCACTATATGGAGAAAAATCCTGGAACGCTTTCCTCAAAAACCTTCATTTCTTTTCAACTGAAGAAAGACAGACATGAACATCTTGGATGACATGGAGGAGAGTAAATTATCAGGGAATTTTAATCCTGAAGTGAACTAATCCTTTAATTTAAGCAGTCAGGTGCTTTACTGTTCAGATTTGCAGGGAAATGTAGTTTGTAGAAAACAGTTTAATGGCAGTTATATTAACTGACCTCTTCCCATTGGAGGAGAGCCTTACGTAGAGTTTATCGGTGTCAGGAACCACACGCTGGATAAACACCTGCTGCTCGTCACGCTCCCCATACGGACCTGCAGAAACAAGCGTCAGTCAACCCAGTAAAATAAACATTTATATACTGGTCACAATTTTGGAATAATACTATTATTTAATGTTTTTGAAAGTCCATTATGCTCACAAAGGCTGCATTTATTTGGTCAAAAACAATAAAAACAGGAATATTGGGATGTATTTTAATATATAGTTAAGTGTAATTTATTGCTGTGATCAAAGCTGAATTTTCAGCATCATTACTCCAGTCTTCAGTGTCACATGACGCTTCAGAAATCATAATAATATGATGATTTGCTGATCAGGAATCATTTATGATTATTATCACTGTTGAAAACAGTTCTGCTTCAAAAGTGATGGTTATTTATTTTTTTAATGTATCAAAGGATTTGTATTTTAAATAAATGCTGTTCATTCAACTTTCTATTCTTCAAAGAATCCTAAAAAAACATGTGTCACAGTTTCCACTAAAATTTGAAGCAGAACTGTTTTCCACAGTGATAATAATCATAAATGTTTCTTGAGCATCAAATCATCATATTAGAATGATTTCTGAAGGATCATGTGACTCTGAAGACTGGAGTAATGATGCTGGAAATTCAGCTTTGATCACTGGATATAAAGTACTTTTTAAAATATATTACACAGTTCTTCTAAATTATAATAATAATAATAATAATAAAATAAATGCAGCCTCTAATTAAAGATCTTAATTATTCCAAACTTTTGGTACTAAAGGGATGAGGCGGTGTGCTTCATACTGTCATTTTTGATGATCGCTCCATCTTACCTATTTCAGTGCCAGCAGCACAGCCTCCATGGCCGTCGATATCGTCTAATGAGAGGATCTTAAAGGAAGTAAGGGGGGTGGAGCCAGGCTGAGTGGAGATCATGCCTCGGAAGCGCGTCACCGTCCAGGTACGGACATGATTGTTGTCTGCACACACTACACAGGGAAAGATTTTTAGAAAATAGAAGTGATTTATTAGTGACTTTACACCTTCTATCCCCACTATATGAACGAGTGCATATAATGACTCCTCACCAGAGATGAGATGTTTCTCAGACAGCATGATCTTGGTAACAGGGCTGCGGTGGACAGAGAAGGTCTGGAAGAGCTGTGGACCGGATCCCACCGTCTCTGGATGCTGCACTATGACACGCACTGTGCCTGAACTGGTGCCGTACGCGATCTCGATCCAGTTCCCGCTGTCACCTAAAGGGCACTTCTCATTATTATTTGATATTACATTTAAATATATTTTAAATGTACTAATTTCATCATTACAAACGCATTACATACAAGGTTCAATAGAAATGACATTAAAGTATATTGTAGTTTCCCATAAATGCTTGTCACTACATGCAGCAGTACACATTTAAAGACTAGTATTTATGAAATTACATATAAAGGATGTACTTAAGTGGATCAAAAAACACTCAAAAGTTCAACTAATTGCATATAATGTAATTTTAAATGAATGCATTTTAATTTAAATACTAAATTAAGCTTCTGAAAACATTACATTCAGTTCGCACTAAAGCATATTCTATTGAAGTATATTATTTCCGTAATAAGTGCTCTTTTAAAAAGCATGCTGAAGTGTGTGGTAATGGTGTGATCAGCTGGTGTGTGACATGCGGCTGGTGGTGTGTGCGAGAAGATATCAGAGGCTGGTGTGTTACTTGTTTTGGGCGTCAGGTAGACACTCATAGCAGTAATAGCATCTTCACTGGGATCTCGATACAGCTCAGTCACCAACAAATCATTATCCTTCATCCGCAACGGAAACTTCTGGACATCTGAAAGACAGACATGGATGTGTGTCAGTGTCATCTTTAATGTATACAAAAAAATTATTAATGGCTTAAGCAAGTATAAATCACACTAATGACATACAGTATTTCACAATATTACTGTTTTAGATTGAAATTCAACTATAAATAGTTTATATTTTTTATATTTTATAACCATGTAGCAATGCCTAAACCATTGTTTATATGTGAATAAAAGCTTAAATTAGTGATTGTGGCTCTTCAGAAGGGTTGGATTAAACCGTCAATTCATATGGGGTAGTCGTGGCCTAATGGTGAGTCAGGCTTGTAACCTGAAGGTTGCTGGTTCGATTCCCACGCCGGCAGGATTTGATGGTGGGGATTGTAAATGAGCAGCACTCTCTCCATCTTTGATACCATGACTAAGGTGCCCTTGAGCAAGACACCTAACCCCTAATTGCTCCCCTTGTAAGTCGCTTTGGATAAAAGCGTCTGCCAAATGAATAAATGTAAATGTATATATGGAATCTCTTTCTGAAGGTTTTGAAGTGTCAAGAGTTTTGGATGCATATAAGACTTTCAATGCAGGGACAGAAACCTCTCAGATTCCATTAAAAAATATGCGTTTCAAAGATGAAACAGGTTTGGAACGACATTTGGAACGAGTAAATAATGACAGAATTTTCATTTTTAGGTGAACTATCCCTTTAAATAGTTTAAAATGAAAGATGGTTTTTATTTGCGACTTTATGCCTTTAACTAAAATCAAAACAATACGTTACCTATGTAGTAAATAGATCCATTATTACATCCCAAAATAAGGAAAGATCCGGCTGTGTCATAACTGTTGATGGGAACAACATCCTGGTTCTGCATAAAGAGAGGTGAAGACATCAGGAAGTGAGCTCTTCTCCTTATTCAGAACAACATCTAAACTCAACTCGATTTAATTTCAAACATAATGTGAAAAAATGCAGAAAACGTCTAATTAACCATTAATGAGCTCTCAGATTGACGTTACCTGCCAGTGTTTGGTGACGGCGTTCCATACTCCCACTTTGCCCGTGTGGCTGGTGGCAATGAGCTGATTTCCAACGAAGAACAAAGCCTCCACCGGCACATTCAGACTGAACACGCCTGCGGATCAGAACGAAAGGAGCCTCACGGATCAAGAACTTTACTGTCTGGAACCAAATGCGTTGAATGAAATGAGACCTTACCGATTTCACTGCCATTGCCATCAGGACAGATAGCCCACAATATGATTTCTGTGCCCGACGCCACAGCAACCATCTTATCGTTGTCTCCTAGTGAGCCGCCCATGACCTTGGCATTAAGAGCCACCCTGTCAATAACCCAGTCCAGCCGAGGGCTGGTAAATACCTGCTGCCATCCAGTAGACTCTTTAACCCTGAGCATGAGTGATGTCAAATTTTAAAACGTGTCATATGTCCATCCAAATCATTGCTATTGGTGACGTGTTGGTCAAACAGGAACCCTACCTGTAACAGACCACGAACTGGGCATACGCCACAGCAATCCAGTTATGATGACCACATATGATTCGGACCATGCCGGGATCAGAGACCGGACCTAAAGAACACGGAACACATGATTCGAGAAATGATTAGAAATTAGTATTTTAAACTGGAAAAAGAAAGAATGAACTAAGGGTGTACACAAGAGAACTGCTTTGCGGGAAGCAAAAAAATAGAATAAACTAGAGTAGAAATGAGTAGAATGGTGTAACTGATTAAATTAGGTGAACAAAATATAACAGAATAGAATAACTCAGAATAAAATAAACCAGAGTAGAAAAGAACTGAGTATAATGGAATAGAACTGATTAGAGCAGAACTGAGTAAAATAGAAAAGAATAAATTAAACTGGAGTAGAAATGAGTAAAATAGAACCGAGTACGACTGACTAGAATAAAATTGAATAGAATGGAACAAATCAGAGTAGAGCACAGTACAATAGAATAAACAACAATAAAAATGATTTGAGTAAAATAGAACAAGCCAGAGACGAGTAGAACAGTAGGACTAAATGAGTAGAAATTAGTCAAAACAGAACTGAGTAGAGTACAACTGAGTAGAATAAATTAGAATAGAGCAAACCAGAGTAGAAATTAGGAGAGTAAAATATAACAGAATAGAATAAATCAGAATAAAATAAACCAGAGTAGAAAAGAGTATAATGCAATAGAACTGCTTAGAGCAGAACTGAGTAAAATAGAAAAGAATACAACCGAGTAGAACAAAATGGAATAGAATGGAACAAATCAGAGTAAAATTTGTAGATTAGAATAAAGTAAAACAGAATAAACAAGAGTAAAAAAATATGAGTAAAAAACAATAAAAATGAATAAACCAGAGCTGAGTAGATAAGTAGGACTAAAGAGTAGAAATAAAACAGAACGGAGTAGAATAAAATAGAATAGAGCAAATCAGAGTAGAAATTAGGAGAGTAAAATAGAACAGAATAGAATTAACCAGTAGATTAAAACAGAATAAAATAAACCAAAGTAGAAATGAGAAGAACTGAGTATAATGGAATAGAACTGATTATAGCAGAACGGAGTATAATATAATGGAATAAAATAAACTGGAGTAGAAATTAGTAAAACAAAATAGAATAAACAAGAGTGGAAATGAGTAAAATAGAATTGAATACAACTGTGTAGAATAAAATGGAACACATCAGAGTAAAAATGAGTAGATTAGAATAGACTAGAGTAAAATAGAACAAGGGTAAACATTATTTGAGTAAAATAGAATAGAATAAAATAAAACACAGTAGAAAATCAGAATTGAAAAGAGAAAAAACAGAAAAAAAAGTCAGAACTAAGTGAAATATAATTAAACGGAATAGCATAAACCAAGCGTAGAAATGAGTAGAACTAAGTAGAATAGAATGAAAGTGAGTAGAGTAAGCTACCTGAGTAATAGAATTTAACAGAATAGAAAAACAGAGTAGAAATGAGTAGAATCAAGCTAAATAGAAAAGAACCGAGTAGAGCACGGAGTAAAATAAAATAGAATAAACCACAGAATAGAGTAAATCAGAGTACAATATAAATTTTTATTTTTTTTATATATATTTTTCAATATAACGGAAAGAACATCACAGACCAGAACAGACCAAAATAAATCAGAGAAATAGAAAATAGAACAGCTAAAAGTAAATATATCAGAACAGAACACAGTCTGTCAGAGAAGAATGGACTATAAAACAGTATCAGAGTATGTGGAACAGAATTGAATAGAGAATTGGAGAAAACTGAAGTAGAATAGAATACAGAAAGGAAGTAAAGGCAAACCTGGCACTCTCTCCTCAATGGCGACTCTACCCAGAATGCCAGCGTTGCCCAGGTTGGGCGGCATAGTGTTACTCCTCCTCACGGGGGCTCTTTCCACCGGCCCCGAGCGGGCACCCATATACTGGGGTCCTGCCACGCTGTGCCTGTTCCTGCGCTTCACTGGATACACTGCAACACACACACACACACACACACGTCATTATGACTGAAAGTCGCCGTCTCTGTATGCGGTCAGGGTTCGGTTTTCTATACCTGGAGGCGGGAGGTAGCCATTAAACAGGACGTTCCCGCAGGAGGAGCGATCCAGCTCGTCACACAACTGCAGCTTTCGCACTGGGAAGGTAAAGACCCGTTAATACCACAAAAACACGCAAACACTCATTTGCTTTAAACAACAAGAAGCAGTATAATATGTGAGCTAAAGCCATCGGAATAATCACCCAGCGGCGTGATCCCATAGAACTCAGCCTCGTGCATTAATAAATGAACATCTATGGACCTGTCATGAAAACAGAATAAGAGTTTCCAGAATAAGAGACTCAAACTCACAGTGTTTCATTATAATAAAATACAGACTATGTTTTACCTGGGGTGAAGCTCTTTAGTGCGCAGAAAGTTCAGGATGGGAGCAAACAGAGACGGATCTCTGTCAATGAAAATCTGAAGACAAACATCACATTAGGAAGCTTTAAACACTAAAAAAAATATTTATCTGAAACATTTATTATCAGCATATGAACCTTACCGCTCCAGTCTCATCTTTAAGTGTCGATATTCGTCCACTTAATAAACTAGATATAGAAAAAACAACACTTAATTATTAACGGTTTGTACCTAACGAAATAAGCTGCCATTGTCCTAATATGACAAAATCAATAAATCATATGCAGGGTTGGGGAGTAACGAAATACAAGTAACTTAGTTACGTATTTAAAATACAAAATTTGAGTAACTGTATTTCATTACAGTTACATTTTAAATGGGTGGTAATCAGATTACAGTTACATCTGAAAAGTATTTTAGATTACCAAAGTGATTACTTTGAATTTTAATGTCATTTAAACAGCAATTGGTGATTCTCTGACTCTGACAGTCTGAAAAAGCGGAGTTAAGTTTCATGTTTTCGAATGTTTTCATGTTTTGTGATAGTTGTTTGTGAGTCATTTTATAATTCACTGGTCACTGCATCTTTTTCTCACAATTTGTTTTTCCCTCACAATTGTGAGTTTGCATTTCACAATTCTGACTTCTTTTTCTCAGAATTGCGAGATTTAAACTCACAATTACAAGTTATAAAGTCAGAATTGGGAGATATGAACTTGCAATACTGACTTTTTTTCTTGCAATTGTGAGTTTAGTATGTGAGTTAAATGTCATAATTCTGACTTTTCTCAATATAACTCGCAATTGCAACTTTATATCATGCAATTCTGAGGGAAAAAGTCAGAATTGTGAGATAAAAACTTGCAATTACCTTTTTTGTGTTTGTTCCACACTTATTAGTATTCTAAAGTATTTAGATTAAGTTACTAAACTTGAGTAATGTAACGAAATACGTTACAAATTACTTTTTAAAGCATGTATTTTGTAATCTGTAGTGAAATACATTTTAAAAGTAACCTACCCAGCCCTGATCATATGTTTAGTTGTTATTATAAAACGTCACAAGCCTTTATATGATCAACATAAACTAAAGAAGGAAGGATTTGATCCATTTTAGCTTTACACACAAACCTTGAGAAAAATGAGTCAGGAACCCAGGTCAGAGTCTGTCTGGAGGTACTGAACCTGTTTTTACACATTCAAAAATAAAAAGAAAACACATTTTAGTTATAAACGTGTAATAACAGATCAGGCCTTTATAACTGTCTGCTGCTTCTTACAGTAACATTAAGTGGGATAAATGAAGAAAAATACTAAGACGTTACTCCAAACTAGTTGTTATGAAAACTACACTAGAGTTTCTGAGGTAAAATTAACAGTTCTTGAGTGTTAATGAAGTATGTGGCTTGTTTCGAGCAGGATATACACGACCTTTTGCCCCCGACGTTAAGATGAATGATGTCCCCAGTCCTCGCCATGGTAATCGTTTTCAAGGCAAACTATTCATATCTTATCGGAGATTTAATATATTCATGATAAAAGCTATTTAATTGTACTAGCCGATGTGAGGAAACAGCGGAAGAGCGGATGTTGAAACAAAATGCTTCTTGCGGAAGTGGGTAAGAGCTGTATTTCAAAATAAAAGTCCAAAAATATATAAACTTCAAAGACGCTTTATAAATAGAGTATTTTTCGAGTATTTGAGTCAAAACGTAATAGATGGACAAATAATAACATTACGACCAGAAAAGGTCACACATGTATGTAGTGAAGGGGTGAATTCTGGAATCCACTGCCGCTTCAATAAATATGTTTTGAGTGATTTATCATGAAGTTATTAATCAACATTTATCTTTCTAAATATTAATTATTTGAATAACTTCAACTTATATTAAAACTTTTATTTTCCTTTACATTTTCAAATACTAGAAAATGTATATTGTCTGAAACTTATCAGTACGTTTTGGGAACGTTTCCTGTTCAGAGCAAAGCTGCAGATCAACTTCAGCCTTGAAGCTGTGAATCATGTGTGTCTTTGTATGTGCGCTGTACAGGTGCATTATGGGTACTGGTGGACAACTGGCACTCTGAGACCTGCCTTGTCCTGACTGAACAGGACATCCTGTCCATAAGTTCAGGGTCTGATCGTCAGCATCATGATGGAAGGAGATATGCTTCTGACTATCTGTCCATGTGTGGGAAATTACCAGTTTTGTCTAGTTTTTCTAAACCAATCAGAATCTTAGTAGTGATGTAGTGAGTGGACTCTGTTAGAGTATAATTGTTGTGGAAATGTGAATGTAAGCGAGAGAGCAGCCTACGAACTCCTGGTGAGACTTGAAGCTGCTTCTGCTGATGAAACTGCAAACTAAAATTTTCTTCATTTTATTTATTTTTTAAAACTCTGACTCAACTGTGAGTGACGGAATCTAAAACAAAAATCCAGAGAATCACATTGTATGATTTTTAAGTAATTAATTTGCATTTTATTGCATGACATAAGTATTTGATACATCAGAAAAGCAGAACTTAATATTTGGCACAGAAACCTTTGTTTGCAATTACAGAGATCACACGTTTCCTGTAGTTCTTGACCAGGTTTGCACACACTGCTGCAGGGATTTTGTCCCACTCCTCTATACAGACCTCCAGATCCTTCAGGTTTCGGGGCTGTCGCTGGGCAATACGGACTTTCAGCTCCCTCCAAAGATTTTCTATTGGATTCAGGTGTGGAGACTGGCTAGGCCACTCCAGGACCTTGAGACGCTTCTTACAGAGCCACTCCTTAGTTGCCCTGGCTGTGTGTTTCGGGTCGTTGTCATGCCGGAAGACCCAGCCACGACCCATCTTCAATGCTCTTACTGAGGGAAGGAGGTTGTTGGCCAAGATCTCATGATACATGGCCCCATCCATCCTCCCCTCAATACGGTGCAGTCGTCCCGACCCCTTTGCAGAAAAGGGGAATGAAATGATATTTCCACCTCTATGCTTAACGGTTGGGATGGTGTTCTTGGGGTTGTACTCATCCTTCTTCTTCCTCCAAACACGGCGAGTGGAGTTTAGACCAAAAAGCTCTATTTTTGTCTCATCAGACCATTCCTCCTCTGGATCATCCAGATGGTCATTGGCAAACTTCAGACAGGGATGGACATGCGCTGGCTTGAGCAGGGGGACCTGCAGGATTTTAATCCATGACGGCGTAGTGTGTTACTAATGGTTTTCTTTGAGACTGTGGTCCCAGCTCTCTTCAGGTCATTGACCAGGTCCTGACGTGTAGTTCTGGGCTGATCCCTCACCTTCCTCATGATCATTGATGCCCCATGAGGTGAGATCTTGCATGGCTCCCCAGACCGAGGGAGATTGACCATCATCTTGAACTTCTTCCATTTTCTAATAATTGCGCCAACAGTTGTTGCCTTCTCACCAATCTGCTTGCCTATTGTCCTGTAGCTGATCCCATCCTTGTGCAAGTCTACAATTTTATCCCTGACGTCCTTACACAGCTCTCTGGTCTGGGCCATTGTGGAGAGGTTGGAGTCTATTTGATTCAGTGTGTGGACAGGTGTCTTTTATACAGGTAACGAGTTCAAACAGGTGCAGTTAAAACAGGTAATGAGTGGAGAACAGGAGGGCTTCTAAAAGAAAAACTTACAGGTCTGCGAGAGCCGGAATTCTTACTGGTTGGTAGGTGATCAAATACTTATGTCATGCAATAAAATGCAAATTAATTCTTTAAAAATCATACAATGTGATTCTCTTTTTGTTCTAGATTCCATCACTCACAGTTGAAGAGTACCTGTGATAAAAATTACAGACTTCTACATGCTTTGTAAGTGAGCAAACCTGCAAAATCGGCAGTGTATCAAATACTCGTTCTCCTCACTGTACATATATGATCATCTAACAAAACTAAACATAATATTAACCTTATATTATCCTTGTATGAGCACAATTTAAGGTGGCTTTTGCAAACTTGTAGCATCAGTTATGTTTTTTTTTTTTGGTCTGCTTCTCTTTAAAGTCACACTTTTGTTTCCAAAATATTTGCATGACTTCGGAAGGGCAATATTCTCCATCCACATGGACTCTTCTGTATGTGCAGATCAGCAGGTTTGGCCCGGGTGAACAGATTTCTCATGCATATCAAAACAAATTCTGCTTTTAGGCATAATATTTGGGTTTTCACACTGCAGACAATTTATTGTCATCTTTTGTGTTTTTTTCACGTTTTCAAAGCACTTGATGAAAAAATGAAAGCATCCAACTGTATTAAAATGCAATTTATTAGTATCAGAAGACCTGTATGATTATTGGGGTTTGTTACATTTATTTTGCTTATAGTGTTTCAAACTCCACGAGAGTGTAAATGGTGCAAAAGTGCAATCTAGTGAGCTACACTGTAACTGTGAGGATTTTACTGCAGCCTGGAATTCATTTTAAGGGGCAGTTTTATGTTCACGAGGGGATTTCTTAAATAAAAACATGCAAAATACAAACCCATATTAAACTTGATAAAATACGATATATTAAAACATTATAAAATCAATTTCAATAAGCAAAAACAAAACAAAAAATATTTTTTCTCCCTACATTTTAACTTCATAAAGCCAGACATAAAAGTCAGAAAAATCTCATTTGTTGAAACTGAACAGTTTTTGCATACAAAGTATTATATTTAAATGCTTGGTTTTATTTATCCAAACATATTAAAACATATAATGCAATGCAATACAATGATGATTGCGAGATGAACAAATGAACCTGTTTGATCATATTTGATACTCACATTTGAACATGATTTCTTTTAATAAATGATGTATGGATAACCAAGTAAACCTGAGTTGCTTCAGTCCAGTAAGTTAGTGTCAAATGATTGTGATTAATCTCATCCAAAATAAAAGTTTGTCTAATATATATGTATGTACTGTATATATCTATTATGTATATATAAATACACACACATGCATGTATGCATTTAACAAAATTAAATATATATATATATATATATATATATATATATATATATATATTATTATCAAGAAATATTTATGATTATTATCAATGTTGAAAACAGTCTTTGCTGCGTACAATGTTTTGGATACATTTCCATTTAAAGTGGAATATATATATATATATATATATATATATATATATATATATATATATATATATATATATATATATATATATTTAAATATATATATATATATACATACACAAACTTTTATTTTGGATGTGATTAATTGCGATTAATAGTTAGACAGCACTACTTGAACTAGTACTACACTACTACTTAGCATACTGACAATATAAAAGTTAAGTTGTGATCATTTGGAGGCCTTGTGTATCAAATATGATATCTACAGTAGGCTTTATTTGCATATGTTACAGTTTTAGAAATTATTTAGTTATGACTCCATCCGCTCCTCAGTGCTTTAGCTCTGAATGAATCAGTGTTTAGCTTGCGTAGTGATAAACTCAACAATTTTTTTGCATATATTACAAACGTTTATTGCTGGAGTCTCATCATGTACAGTAATTACAGGCTGTCAGTTGACAAAAATACCAACAACCTTGTTCAATCACAGGTACGTGTTCTCAATAATCACATCTCTGATTTCATCAACACTCGGTGCCGCCGGAGAGCAGGGTTTCTCCTCCTGGACACAGACGGGAGTCTCTGTCTTGGGAATGTGGGAATCATCCTCCTGCGGTGAGCAGCAGAGCTTCTCCGCACACTCCTGCCCGCAGCGCAAGCTGCAGACTGACCGCACCGCTCCCGAACCGTCGCCGGGGGCCACGCCGCTCCCGTCCGAGGTGAGGAACTCGGGCTGCACGGTGCAGTGCTCGATGCCAAAAGTTGCAAGCACTGCTTTGATCCTCGCCATGAGATCGTCACACTCCGCCGCGCTCAGAACGTCAGGACAGTGAACGTGCAGCGACGCCACCATCAACGTGTCTGACAGCTGCCACACGTGCAGCTCGTGAACCGACAACACGCCTGGCACTTCACTGAGGCAAAGCCGCACCTGACCGACGGAGAGATGCAGCGGAGTCGCCTGGAGAACCAGCAGCCCATAGCGGTGCAGCTTCGGCAGGGCCGCGGATAACAACACCAGCACACCAACTGTGGAGAAACCTGCGTCCAGATAGACCAGGAGATGACAGTCCGAGTGAGGCCGATGGCAGTGCGCTTCCGAAAGCAGGAGAACCAGACCGTTAGTCACAATGAGGACTGAACACAGAAGATCCTGCATCACACTGATGGAGTCCAGCTGCAGTCCATACCTCCATCCTTTAGGGATACACTGGGAAACTGTCAGGTTAAAACCAAATTATACAGCGTTATATATGGTATCATCGTAAATGTCAAAAGTTTGGATTAACAGGATTTTTGAAACAATTTTGGAAGTAGTCTCTTGTGCTGCTGTGAACAAATATTACAGTTTAAAATATCTGTTTTTTTATGTGAAAATATTGTAATTATAATTTATGATTAAATTAATTTTCAGCATCATTACTCCAGTCTTCAGAGTCACATGATCCTTCAGAAATCATTCTGATATGATGATTTATTATCAAGAAATATTTATGATTATTATCAATGTTGAAAACAGTCTTTGCTGCGTACAATGTTTTGGATGCATTTACATTTAAATTTTGGGGTATTTTATTCAGCAAGGAAACAATTAATTGATCAAAAGAGACTAAGAACATTTATAATGTTACAAAATGTTTTTATTTCAAATAAATGCTGTTCTTTCCATGCATCAAAGAATCCTGAAAAATAAAATGCATCACAGTTTCTACTAAAATATGAATAATTGATAATAATCATAAATGGTTCTTGAGCAGCAAATCATCATATCAGAATGATTTCTGAAGGATCATGTGACACTGAAGACTGGAGTAATGATGCTGAAAATTACACTTTACTATATATTCACATATTTTAAATTGTAATAATATTTTACTGTTTTTGATCATGCAAAAAAAAAAAATAAATAAACGTGGTGAGCATAGCAGACTTCTTTCAAAAAAAAAAAAAAACATTACATAAAGTTCAGATGTTGCTCTCACCAGCGGGTTCACCGAGGTTGTGACGAGGTTCTTCTGGAAGTTGCTCTGCAGGCTGAATGATTTCCTGAGAACTTTCACCGATCCTGGAACTGGACTCAGGAGTTGCTTTAGTGACGCTGAGGTTCGATAACTCTTGAGGATCCAGAACACTAGAAGCTTCAGGGTTGCAGAACATCAGGGCGTCATCCTGGAGAGCATTTTCTACAACACAATGATCATCATCACAGCCATTTACCTTACAGATCATAATAAATACAGAGCCACAAAACAGCAGAAACTGTGGGTCACACAGTGGAACTGATTGCATGATATTAAATTATCCATTATAGACGCATATTCTCATCACGGAACAACCAATCATTTTTAAATTTTTAAATTGGGGTCTCTGGTATTGGATTTTTGAGTAAATTTAGGTCCAACATGAAGACATTCAGCAGAAAAGCTGTTTTTGTGTGTGTCCCTTTAAATGTAAATGAGCTGCTGCTCCAGAAGAGGGCGGAGCTTTAACAGCTCAACAACAACAAAGCTGGAGAATCTCACGCAGACGGTGATCATCCTTACATTGTTCAAACCGGAGTCGACACTGATGGAGAGACTCAGGAAGAAGTTACAACTTTTAGACGTTTCTGAACGGTTAGTGGATAAATTGATGTAGTTGCTGCGGAGTTGATCAACTCATCACTAGCATGTGTCGTCATGTTCATCTTTTTTCCTTGAATTGGCCCTCGTTTGTGAAACAGTCTGGCGTAAAATGACGGCAGTTGTAGTGGCATAATGACTTTACAAGAAGGCGGGGCTTATTTGCCATATTGGGTGTTGTACTTCCCCGCATTCATAAGTAACAGTAGTGCACCACCTTCCCGTATATAAAATTATCTTCAAGGTACTTTAAGAAAAAAAAAAAACACTGGTGCGATTAACCAAACAGAAAGAAGTATTTCGCATACAATAGATGATCCACTTCAAACATACCTTTTCTTTCTGATGTAGAATGAGGGTCGTTTCGCATTGGACACATGTTGATCCCATCAGCAGCTTCATCCATTCCGCTGCTTCTCCTTCTCCAGACCAACACGACTATATTGAATAACAGACTAGCTCCGCCAACCACAATAGACAAGAGTGGGTGTTGAATGCCTTCTGGCTGCATGAGATGGGTGAGAATCTCCAGACTAATGGAGACGCACTGAGATGCCATTAGCAGTGCTGAGATCAGGATGCCGAACGGCTGGAGACGCATCCTTCTGTAGTGCTGCTCATCGCACGGAGGACTCGGGCCTGCAGAAGCGGAGGTGTTCGGAGGGGATGGAGCAGCGCTGGTGGAGGCATCAGATGAACAGGGAGAATCAGGATGATGCTTTAATGCGGATAGAGACAAATGTATGAAAACGTAGAGCGTGTGGAAACTGTCCACCGCCATCAGGAGGGATCTGCAGATCCGGCCGACTACAATCTCACAGACCAGGAAGCCAAAGGTCAAGACCAGCATGCACTTATGAGTCGCCATTGACCTGTACAACAAATAACAACCAATGATATGTGAACAAAGTACAAGTTATTGTGGAAATATTATACTTTTTAAGTATTTATTTGAGTGCAAACTAAGGGGGTAGTCGTGGCCTAATGAGTTGGGCTTGTAACCTGAAGGTTGCTGGTTCGATTCCCACGCTGGCAGGAATTGAAAGTGGGGATTGTGAATTCGATACCATGACTAAGGTGCCCTTGAGCAAGGCACCTAACCCCTAATTGCCTCACTTGTAAGTCGCTTTGGATAAATGTAAATGCAAACTGAATGTTTTTTTCAATTATACAAAAATTATAGTTTAAATTTGTAATTAGTTGAACTTAAGTGCTTTTTTGACCCACTTAAGTAGGACTTAAAAGTCAACATGAAACAGAAGTTGGCTTCACAAACAAGAACAAATGTAGGGCGGGGCTTGATTTTGTCCATGTGCAATTGATGGTTTGCCATTGGTGGATCTCATGCGAGTGACAGGTTGCCCCGCCCTCATAATCAGAGAAGTGATGTCACTGCAGGAGCGAGGGAAGTCATTCAGATTCAAGATTATGAGGAACATGAATTTAAAACAATAATGATGTGCACGGATCAATCATTTATAATAAATACTGAAATATTGCATAAACACACAAATTGTTAATTGTGACTTTAAGAACATCTTTATATGTAATTTCCTAATTCTATTGTTTTTTTTTTTTTTTTTGAAATATTGTTAACAAGAATTTAAGATAAAAAAATACTTTCATGCAATTTCTATTGAAACTTGGGTCATGTTTTTACAGTATATGATCAAATATCACACTACAGTTAACATTATAAACGGTTGCACTTTATTTTACGGTACGTGTACTTACAGTGTACTTGCCTGTTAAAATACGGAGTAATATAAGGTAACTACATGGGTTAAGGTTAGGTTTACTGTATGTTCGGGGTTAGTACGTAGTTATTACCTAGTTATTATAATTTCTTAGTACAAAGTATGTACATTGGGAACAGAACTGTAAAATAAAGTGCTACCTTATAATCAAGTACTTGTGCTTTAATATGTTAGTCAACACATCAAAATAATACTTTAAAACATGACAAAAGATAAAACGATAATGTATTTTAAAGTAAAACTTTACTTAACAGTGTTTTAAGCAACAGTCATGAACGTGTATCTCTTTAAGTGCACTTAAGCGGCCTTTTATTTCATTAATATTAGAAGCAAGATGTCAACTCAGAATTATTATTATTTATTTTTTTTTTTCCAGAAATAAGTTTACATAAAAAAATGGTCTCGTGGCGCCCCCGGTTAAATCAAAGGTAGATTGATATCCTGATGTCCTCCACTTCACAGTGAACAACGTGAGAAGTTCAACTGTGCAAAATGTAGGAGATTGTTGGTGTAAGTGAAAGAGTACAAACACCAGAGTCGACATGAATACTAAGTTTTAAAGATGTGTCTCCGTTGCCATGACCTCTATCAGGACTTCAGTCTGTAAAAATCAATGGAATGCTCTTTCTGGACGCACTCCAAACTGCACGACAATAAGCAGCAAGTGAAGGTCCAGCAGGGAAAACAGCCAATGCAGCTTTAATCATTATGTGCTTATAGCTCGAACGGAGAGACAGTAATGCCTTTACGCTGGCTTAAACATGTCTAGGTATTAACTCCTATATTAACTTGCACTAATAAGCTGTTGGCTTTATACACCGCTTAACAGATCAGTAGTTCAATATGGGAAAAAAAAAAATATATATATATATATATTATTTTTATGGAAATTAAATGCATTTGTACCCCACGTTTGTATTTTAATTTTTTGAGACACACACTCAGTCTGGTTCACTATCCTTGTAAGGACTCTCTATAGGCGTAATGATTTTTATTGCGTACAAACTGTATTTTCTATCCCCTTACCCTATACCATCACAGAAAACTTTCTGTATTTTTACATTTTCAAAAAAAAAACAACTTCATTTAATATGTTTATTAATCCATTGGACCGCTGGCTAATGTAGGTGATCTCTCACACACACCACTTGGGCGACATTATGGACATTTCTGTCTTTTTCAGTTTTGTTTTTTGATCATTCTGCATAAAATTTGGCAGAAGTGTGCATTTTTATGGGAATTTTACTATTTCACCCCCATTTCCTTTAATAAATCTATTTTTCACTAGAAACGCAAAATAGTTCCTCTCAGGACAAAAACGTCCCCATTGAAACTCTGCAATTTTTAATCACAGGGCCATTTAACTATGAAAGGATGCCATCTTTGTTATTGTTTTCATTCTTTTGGCAAGGCTTCAAAATCTAAATTTTTGATATATATATTTTTTTAACCAGATGGTGCCATTTTCTCAAGTTTGGCCAATAAAACAAATATAATTCTGCTTCTGTACATTATAGAGCCAATTGGATTAATTATGCAACTATAATTTTGTGTGGTTTATAAGTGTGTAATAAAAAAAAAGTGTGTGATTGTAATATTTGAGAGAGAAAAACCACAAATCAAATCACTGTGTGCACCGGCGGAGCTTCTAATGGGGGAATTTGGTACTTCGCATAAACAAAATCTCACCGAAAGCTCATTTTTTGAGATATCAACGTCAAATTTGGAACACGACTTGTTTTAACTTACGGCTTTGATTTTCAGCAGTTTTAGAGTTCAACATATATATTTTATATAAAATAATGTTCTTAAACCTCTATAACTTCTTTTGATTTCACTTTTTAAACTTTTTTTTACTTCAATAATCTGCCACAGGACTTCTTTAAAATGAGACTAAAATTAAGTCTGTGCTCCCAAGCTTCAAATTTTTGACAATCTTCTGACACAGATATTTTTGTCCTCTACGGATTACGATACAATATCTACAGAAATCTTGAAGAAATAATACTATCAGTCATTAAAAAGGGATTCAATTATTTTATAGTATTATATATGTGCCTAGTGATGAAGGCTACGTCGATTAACATTATGTTATAAACACCCCACATTATCCTCATGTAAACACCCGAGATGGCTTGAAGAACATCATACTGTCGCAATGGCGTGTCAATTCTCCTCATCAGTCAAAATCGGTTTCATTCAGCGATCGCTGGATGTCCGTATTATGAATATCCTGGAACATATTAGCCTATTCTTTAGTCTCACATGTGGGAAATTACTTTAGCACCTCATAATGTTCACCGTCCTATTCTGGGTAAAAGTAAAAACTCTTATTGCTCATTTATTGAATGATTTTTGCAGTTAAAATAATGGAATATTGTCAAAATACATTTATCACTCAAAACAGGTGTGCAATTCTGTAAAAAAAAACAATATTTACCTGTTTGGGGATGTCCTGAGCGCTACAGAGAGTCTTCACACCAGCATGGGACGCCGTTCCCAAAGTTCCCAGAGGAGTGGAGTGAGTTTCTAACCCGCCGGAGAGAGATGTGTCTGTAAGCACTATCATGTGAGGGATCCTCAGTCCTTCTGTGCTTCTCTCTGCACTGATTTCACCTCATTTTCTCACGGCTTGCTTTCAGAGCTCCCCAACTGATACGTAGAAAAAAAACGTCTACGAAGGGATTTCACATGGAAAGGCAGAGGCTAAAAAGGCTCTTTTTAACCCTCTGTGCGCCTGAGGGATCTCCACACAGATCTGGCAGAGAACACTGGGCCATAAACTAACACGTCACATTGAGTGTTTGACAACTGAGAGGCTCTTTAAAGCACTAAACCAACAGCCGGACACAATCAAAACACAGCATGAATGCGATGGACGCTGCTCTTACCTGAGCGGAAACACACCGGATCTTAGTCTAATTTATCCACGTTTACAAACACCACAGTTCAACACTCCGGATTTAACATTAACCTTCTAATATCAGGTTGATCAGTAATGGTGGAGGATGCCTGTAATACTCTGATCAGTCTGCAGATCTGAATGACTAACAGGGGGGCAATGTACAATTTCCCATGAACATTTATTCTGTATTTTTGCATGAAACATGCCAAATGCGTCTAATTTTCTCTACAAATGGTGGTAAAAACAAATTCAATTGCCAATCATAAATTGCTAGTAAACTTCACAAATAATTACAAAGAAATGGCAAGTAACAGATAGATCTATCCATCCGTCCATCTGTTCACTCTCCCATCCATCCATACATCCATCCGTTCATCTGTCCACCTGTCCGTCAAACCATCTATCAGTACATCCACCGGACTGAAAATCTGTCCATCCATCAATCCTTCTCAGTCAATCCATCCATCCATCCATCAGTCTGTCAATCCATCCATCCATAGGTCCGTCAACCCATCCATCCTTCCATTCATCTGCCTGTCAGTCAGTCAATCCATCCTTCCATCCGTCCGTTCACACATCCATTGGTCCGTCAACCCATTCATCCTTCCATTCATCTGTCTGTCAGTCCGTCAACCCATCCATCCTTCCATTCATCTGCCTGTCAGTCCGTCAACCCATCCATCCATCTGTCAGTCAGTCAATCCATCCATCCTTCCATCCGTCCGTATATACATCCATTGGTCCGCCAACCCATTCATCCTTCCATTCATCTGTCTGTCGGTCAGTCAATCCATCCATCCATCCATCTATCCATCCATCCGTCCGTCCGTCCGTACACACATCCATTGGTCCGTCAACCCATCCATCCTTCCATTCATCTGTCTGTCAGTCCGTCAATCCATCCATCCTTCCATTCATCTGTCTGTCAGTCCATCAATCCATCCATCCTTCCATTCATCTGTCTGTCAGTCAGTCAATCCATCCATCCATCTGTCTGTCAGTCAATCCACCCATCCATCCATCGGTCTGCCAACCCATTCATCCTTCCGTTCATCTGTCTGTCAGTCAGTCAGTCAACCCATCCATCCTTCCATTCATCTGTGTGTCAGTCAGTCAATCCATCCATCCATCCTTCCATTCATCTGTGTGTCAGTCAGTCAATCCATCCATCCTTCCATTCATCTGTGTGTCAGTCAATCCATCCATCCATGCACATTCTACTATAAACTTCATTAAACCTACATTAGACCTCTGGACTCCTGTGCTTATGTAAGAACCAGTGAGGATTACATGAAAATTCCTTCAAAGTAGATTTATAATAACAGACTCGGAGTTAAATACCTCAGAAATCCCTTCTATATGCAGTTGACTGAGAAATGATCAAGTGTGTCAGAATCTCAATGTAATTCTAATGACACTCAAATTCCTGAGGATTATATTATCAGTGCTTACATTCCCATCTCAACCGTGTGTTTTTGGTTGATTATTTGACTCGCCGGTCCTCTACTGTATTTACGCATGTCCTGTGCTCCGGGTTCAGCAGAAGCTTGATAATCTCAAACATATTGCTCTCCAGCGGCAGGGCTGTTTGATGGTGTTTGCATACATCTCAGGGTGTGTAACATACCAGACCACCTGATGCGCAACTTTCTTTCATGGAAACCAGGGGGTTTCAACCTGTGCAAACTCAGGGACTTTCAGGAAACCAACAACAGAAGCTAGTTTTTTTTTTTCCCTTAACACTTCATAACTTTAACATTATTATATTAAATAATTCTTAAGATTGAATGTCATTTATTTTCCTATTTTCTTCAGAATTAGCATCATATAATTCCCAAAAATAAATATGCTTTCACTTTCTTCACAAAATAATATTCTGAGAGTTACTGCATTTATGATTTCAGCAATTTATACACCTGTATATATAACTGCTAGAGACAAAATCATTAATTGTAATAAAAAAAATTAAACTCTTAGATGCAAGACAAGCATCAATATCCACCTTATTTTTTCACAGTAACCAGTAAAACCAGTGTGTTTATGATTACGATAATAAAATATGATAAATACCAGTTTGCAATATCAAATGGCATGTTTTTCTACAGGATTCAACCTAAAAAATAATACGGTGGATGAAGTCACTCTTTAAATCATGTTTAAATCACCCTGACTGATATAACAAAAAACCATGCAATGTGAGGTATAACTGGAAAATGCAAGTTATTTTATGAAAACATTTGCCACACATGCTACTTTTGTCATTACATGCATTTATTTGAGAGGGAAAAAGCCATACACATCTCTTTGTGTTTACCAGTACAGTTTGATTAATTTAACAGGTAATTTTAAAAATTACTAAAAATAAAGCATTACAAACATCAGGTTGGGGGCACAGAAGTGTTGATTTCAAGGTCAAAGACGATCTGGATGTAGAGGCAAAGCTTCTCCGAAGCCTGGCAGATAGACGTCTGCTTTCAAAGTCAGAGTCAACATCAACCAGACGTTAAAGAGAAAGAGAGAGAAACCGAAAAGCACCAACCACAGAGCCTGGAATGGTGGCAAGTACTACATTTATCAGGTCAAGCCTCGCTTCGATGTCACAAGCTTCTCATTTGTCCAACGTTGGTGACATCTTTTGAGGTAAAGTTTAGTCTCTAGTGTCTCCGGCGGCAGTAGCTTCACACAAGTTTAGTGTTTTCTTCATGAAGTCTTGTGGTCCGGCACTCCTACTGCCTCATTGTAAATGGCGGCCTTCATGCCCAAACACACTCTTGATTTACATAATATACTCTCCCAGAGCTCCACCCCCATTTATATAAATCAACAATAGCCCCACCCCTTTCCCAAACCCCAACCAATCAAAATAGGAAAAAAAAAACTTTAAACTTAATATTTGCTCTTTATAGAATCTGAAAATATACACCAAAGAGGGGAAAATCCCACAACAACAGCTTAAAAAAAAAAAAAAAAAAAAAAAAAAAAAGGAAAAAAAAAAAAGATGGGGAACACGAGGAGGAAAAAAAAAAAACTAAATCACACAACAGACTCGAATTGTTTAAAATAAATACAAACTGATTCAGCCAAGCAGCCAGAATAAAGAGCTGAAAAAAGGTTTAAAGGCATGTCCTGTCTTCGGATGAGTATGTACGGTGACACACAGGGTTACTGATGGAAGACAGAATGAGTGTTTGTGTGCGTGTGAGAGAAAGAGAGAGTGAAAATTGTACAATTCATTCGCCCGTTTCTTCCCAATCATCTGGATCATTCAGATGATTCGCTAAAGATCAACAACTATCGATTGTTCCACGTATTCACGCAGGTTTCAAACGCTTTCGAGGCTTCAGAGGTGCTGGTCGATGGAGGGAACCTGGTGAGATCAGAAGTGGATGTTTTGACCGATTCCTGAGCAGCAGCAGGAACAAAAGGAAAGTGGATGTGTCACTTTGGTAAAAGTCCTTTTTTTGTGTTAAAGAGACAATAATAATGACAAACGCACACGTACACTCGAGTGCAACGAGGCACTCGCTAAACAACTTCCGCCTGCCCAACAAGATCTGAAAGCCAAAAGCGACGCTTCAAAGTCTTTGCTCAAAGTGTTCCAGCTGGTCAGTCTTTCTACTGCGTTACAACCTCCAGTCCACCAGGGGACGACGGTGAGCAGTGACGCGCCAACAGCATAAAGGGGTGGAACAGAAGGTCGCCGGTTAGCGAAAAGCGTGTATCTCTCCGCACGTGTGTCTTTGGTAACTGTGTTTTTGAAGCACACCATTGCTGAACGAACAACCGAACAACTTTACGGCAAACTAACCAATCGCAGGTTTTTGTAATTTCAATATAACGCCAATTTTTTTAAGGTTGGACATTTGAGGGAAGTTCTCCGTGTTGTTTTGAAAATTTATGGAAAAGACACGAGAGAAAGATGGAAAGAGTCCAGAGGAATATGAGCAAATGCCATGTGGCAAGAACAAACCGGCCCTTCTGGTTCTCACTACACGTCTGGACCCTGAGAAGAGACAAATACGGGTTAACTTAACCAGACTTCCTCTTAAAGCACATTCATGTGTTATTATTCCAGGAATTCCTTCATAAACATGGGAATTTCCATGCATTACCTAGGTTACAGCATTATGGTGCATCTCTGCTGGTGTCCCGACTGGCATCAAGGAGAAGCTCCTCTAAATCCTGCCCGCAGCTCAGCTCCGCAGTCACGCTCACTAACACACACACAAACACAGTATCATTCCCTGCATGTTCACAATCACTATCGAGAGGATATAGTCTTTGTGCTTACACTATACTCAGGTTAAGTCTTGTTTACAGCTCAGTCAAACACAAATAAAATAGTGCAAAAGTATCAATAGTTCAGCTTGCAGTATAAGTTGCATGCAAAAAGATGAAAAACAAATATAGCTGCAAGCTGTAATTATGGGGTCAAGCCAAATAAGGGCAGAAAAGGAAATATTTGTGGACATCTGTGATCATGAGGTTAGGATACACATCAGTTAAAGCACTTATAACATAATAAAATGGTTTATAACTTCTGAGCAGTAGGTGGCGCTGTGACAAAACTCTGCATGCACCCTCAAGTCATGCCTACGATGACATGTACCAAGTTTCATGTCAATACACAAAACTTTTGCAGCCGCATATCCATTTTGGCGTGCTCGCAGTCAAATTTGTTGACACGGTATAAAACAACGGTTGGGTCTATGAAAAAATATTTGGATATCTTTTTGTCATGAGTGTCTGTAGACGCTTCATACAAATTTTGTAGGAAGAGTTTGAAAAAGTAGGTTTTGAATAAAATTCAATATGGTGGACAGCAAGTACGGTAGAATATGGCAAATTTGGTATCGTAACTTCAATATGTTGAAGCATTTTCATAAATTTCATTATCTCTTGACCACTAGGAGGCACTGACCTAAAACTTTACAGGTCCTCTCAGAACATTGCCTCGATGAATCATTCGTTCGTAAAACAGCATTTTATGACAAAATTCAAAATGGCCAACCAAAGAAAACTGGATATCATTCAACTCGGCAAGCCTCAAGGAATCTAAGGAGACCATCCTCATGATTTTAGAACAAGGCATTCATTTTTCCAATGTCGGCACCAGTAGGTGGCGCTGTGACAATACTGTGCATGAACTCCAAAGTCATGCCTGTAATGACATATCAAGTTTGGTGTCAATACACCAAACCATTGCGACGATACAGCATCAAATCTATTTTTGCGTGCTCGCCGTAAAATTCGTGGAAGCGCTATACGAGAACAGATTGGCCAATCAAAAATATTTTAATACATTTGTAGCATGTACCTGGAGTGTGAGTACATGCAACATACCAAATTTCGTGCAAATTGGACAAAGTAGGTTTTTCAGAAAAACCAAAATGGCGGAAAATGTTCATGACGGAAATGACATCACAGTGGTTTTCTGCATTCGAATCAACATGAGTCATGGAATCAGAGGAAAAAAGGACTTATGCATCAAAAGGTATGAGCATAAACATGAGTAAATATTTAAACTGTTGGTGGCACTTGAGGGTTTGAGGTAGACTCCAAATTTGCTATGGTAAAATTTCTACATTTATTATGACACACTATGCAAGAATTTTGTATCAAAATATCTGAAAACCACTAGAACAATATTATTTATTTTGTTGACTTGTGTACTTACATTATCCCAAACATTTACAGTAATGTTTAAATCCAGAGAAATCAGCAATTTTAACCAGGACGTGGAGCGTGTCATTGCGTCACCTGCCAATGACGTCATATGCGCGCTACTTTCGTGAACTTCCAGTTTTACTAATATTGATCTAGATTACTGCAAAGTACAACAAGTCTTTCATAGTGGCCACTGAGCGAACAGACAGTAATGTTATAATAATTTCAACACACTCAAATGTATTTAGTACGATTGTTTTAACCATGTGAAACGGCGCTGTGTTACCTCATATACACAACAAAAAGAGCGGACGCGACCGACTGCAGCAAAAACATAATAGCTCCGCTGAACTCGAGATCGGTGTACATCGCAGGTGTGTATCATTAGCGATCGCTACAGCGGCTCTCGACCCGTCCTGCTTCATACCACGGTAACGTTAGTAAAACTTTAATACATTAGCTCATCCATGAACATGATTTCTGCCCGAGTGGGTCGAATTCCTTTCAATCGGCTGTGGAGCAACAACTCTACCCATGATTCACAAGCTCATTCACGACATCATCAAGCTACGCCTTTGTATTGAATAAGCGACTTCTAGTGGTGAAAATGATATGTTGTGCCTTTAAAACATTTTTAAATTTTAATTTGTACTAAAACATACCCTATTGTTGACTGAAAATGATTTTTTTGTAGTTCTTTTTCAGTTTGTTTGAAATATATTTTTTTAATTAATATAATAAAATATTTCTATAGATTTTAAATGTTTAGAGTTCTTTTTGTTATAAGAACAAAAAGTTCAAGTTAATCCTCTTAGGAGGACAAAACCAAGGTTTTGTAACCTAATTCAATATCGTGATATGTAAATTTGACACGTCACATGCCTAATTCAGACTAATGCATAAAAAACCTAAGATGGAAAGCTTATTTAGATAACAATGGGCTGATTGAAAATGCAAATGCACTCGCTGAAAGTAGGCAATGCTAATGGGACAGCAGAAACACAGCGTGATATGAACATGTCTCCGTAAAAAAAACAACAACAGGCGCATTAATAGCAGTTTATTCAAACTAATTTGTTTATTGCAACTTAATAGCAAGAAAACAGTTCCTGAGCTGCATACAGCATGATAAGTGCAGTCCGCTTCTCAAGAAAACGACTGTTACAAGTATCTTAGGTCCCATCTTCCACTGAACGAGCATTTCTGAATCAACAGGACTCGCTAAATGAACTGCATGTTGTCAATACTTTCAGTGACAAAAATGTCAGTCTCAAAAATAAGTGTAAATTTACATAATTGCAATAGAGCTTTCTTTAAAATATAATAAAATACAGATGTATGGAATTAAAAATAAATAAATATGTTTTTTGTGCTTGAAATTGTCTGGCAATATTTTATAATAGGAAAGAATCATTAAATGATATCACTAAGCCACGATTTGACTTTGTGATTTTAAACATTTGCCCCCCGGTTTCACAGACCAGGCTTAAGATAGTCCAGATTAAAATGCATGTTTGAGCAGTTTTAACTCAAAGCAGCTTAAAATGTGTCATTGCCATTTTTTTGTCTCAAGATGCACACCAGTTTTTTTTTTTTCTACTGTGCTTTTATAAAACCTAATTAAATGCCATAATTGAACTAAAACCTAATCCTGGCTTAATCTAAGCCCTGTTTGTGAAACCGGGCCTTAAAGACCCCTGTGGTGCCAACACCATTGCTAAGTATTTACGAAACGTGGTTTGAAATCATTGTTGTTTTTGACGTCACAAACTCTCTTGTAACCAATCACGTCGATGTGCCTGCAGGCTTTCTCAACTGACGTTGTTCAAAGAATTTCTAAGGATATTGATTTTCAGAAGACAGCTGTCTGACTCGTGAATGGGAACATGATGTGTGTCTACACTAGCAACACATTATTAGCTCTTCAATAATGTAGTAAAGGAAGACTAATCATATTAATTACCGTTATGTGTCCGGCATTGTAAAAAGTGATACCATTGTGCAGTGTTTACCATCTCTGAGCTTGTGTGATAGCTATTTTAAGGCATAAAGAATTGTTTTTACAGGAGGAAACGTTTAAATGTGTCATTTTGGTGAACAAAGAGGAGTTTTAAGTGATAAAATTATTGACTGCATGGGGACTTAAGTAAGTAATAAACAATTTAAGTCATAATCTGGCAGGGAGTAAATAATAGTGAATATTACAAAGAAATGTTGTAAAAGTACACAAAGAAAGTCAAATTATTCCTTCATACATAACGACGGTTTGTGGGTTTAATCAGACTGAAAAGATTGATACTTGGTGTCAGTGTATCGAAAAAATATTCCCACGCATAATATCGCAATACTATGCAGTTTAAATTTTTTTTTGCCCAACCCCCAACACGTTCTTCGCACCGTCTGGATGAGGAGACAGCGCAGTGAGTTGTGTTGACAGAGTTTAGCGATATGAAGAAGAGAAAACTTCAGAATAAATGTCAAGGAGTTCATTCATGAAGTTGTGTGAAAAACACACCGCATCCGTGTACGTCCGAGGACACGCGCTCTTTGGTCAGAGCTGGAATAATGCAATTAAGGTGTTTACGTGCCTGTTTATCGTGATTAAAATCAGCGCACACCACCTAGTTTAATGCGATTATGGTTACTACAATTACGAGCTTAAATCGCATTCGTTTGAATGAAGTATTGTGTTTACATGAGGTAAAATTTAATCATAATATTGCCAAAATCCCATTATATATCACATTATAAGGGTGCATGTAAACGCAATGATTGAAATTGGTATGAACGGGTCTTAGCAAATGTCATTTAATCAAAATAAATGTGCTATAACGTTGTATTTTACAGATGACATTTAATATGGGGTAATGCATTGATAACTCACCATGCTCCATAATGCAGCTGGCTGGTTTGGGTCCCTCTGGTTCGAGCAGGTGAAAGGCAAATTCTGGCTTCAGCCCGTTGGGCAGCGTTGCTCCCGCGCTCATAGCCGGACAACCTTCGGCTTCTTCGGCAGGAGACCCCACGTCAGCACTACAGCCCTCCGTATCTAGGAGTTCATGACCTCCTGTGACCTCCGGTGAAGGCTGCAGCTCTTGCAGTTCTTCAGGGTTTGGCGTCCCGTCCCGGGATTGTCCTGACCCTGATGGCTCTGACTGGGTGGGACTTGATTCCTGGATCTGCACATCCTGCTGGTCCTTCTCACTGGTATTTTGTATCTCTTGTGATGTTTCTGTTGTTGCATTTCCTGGTAGATGCTGCTCTAAGTGAGTCTGATCGAGTCTAATTTGGCTTTCAATAGGCGTAGCAGGTTCCTGTGTGCTTCCTGATATTGAAGCAAACCCAACGTTATCCGAATGAGTCACGTTCTCCCGCTCTTCCGCAGATGAAGACGTTGGCATGTTGAGCACTGGTGCTGTTTCCACATGTGATGTTAACGTACTGAGCTCAGACTCCATCGGTTGTGTTAATTTCTGCTCAGGCGGTTGTGAAGGTGCATTTATAAGGGTTTGTGATGGTGTTGCAGATGTTTGGCTCTCTACCGCCCTCTCGCGGACATATTTCGGCAATGCAGTCGCCTGTTGCTGCTCCGGAGGGCTTTCCACACGTGTTACCATAAAGATTTTGTGTCCTCTGCCTGGGCTAGACACAGAGAAACAGCGGCCAGGAGATGATGGCGCTCCGGAGGCAACTTTGGCTTCGGTCACTGTAATTCCCGAAATGACGTCTGGAGATCCTGGTAGAGGCGGCGCCAATGGCACGACCTTACAGGTGCTTATTGCAGGAATCGGTATGGGAGATGTGGTCTTTGTAGAAATACTCGACAGCTCCACAATTTCCTCATCCTCAGTGTCCGAGTCAGAGTCATCTTGCAGTGTCGTTTCTTCAACTTTGACTTCTTGGCTCTCAAATACGTCCTCTTCCATGCCCTCCTCGGGTGCATCTTTCTGAACGGTAGTATTTTCTTCCTCGCTTTTCTCAGCAGATGCATCTTCCTCCTGAGTTTGGTCCTCTGTGGCGATTTCTGGCATTGAAGCTGACTGTCTCATTTTCTGTTCCGTTTCTTCCTTCTCTTTGGCCAATATGAAATTCCTCTTGCAGCCATTTTGAATGTCTGACAGCAGGGCGCGCTGTGTCTCAATGAAACTCTTCACCTGTAAGAACAGAGGCAGGAAAAGAGCCGTTATGCAATAAAAAAGATCAATGTCGCACTTACATCTGCTAAACATTGTGGTAAATAATTAACTGCAGTTAGTGGAAAAATACAATAAGTGGCTCCATATAGCATTAGATTGTAATAAACAGCAATATTTATCTTGATGCTTTATAAATCAAAAACATTTAAATATATGAAAAATCCCATGTGAAGACTTCTAAAGGATTAGTTCACTGCAGAATTAATTTCCAGATAATTTACACACCCCCATGTCATGCAAGATGTTCATGTCTTTCTTTCTTCAGTGGAAAAGAAATGAAGGTTTTTGAGGAAAACATTCCAGGATTTTTCTCCATATAGTGGACTTCACTGGGGTTCAACAGGTTGAAGGTCCAAATGTCAGTTTCAGTGCAGCTTCAAAGACTCTACATGATCCCAGACGAGGAATAAGAGTCTGATCTAGAGTAACCATCGGACATTTTCTAAAATAAATAAAAATTTATATACTTTTTAACCACAAATGGTCGTCTTGCTCTGTTCTGTGATGCTCCATGCATTACGTAAACATGTTGGAAAGGTCACATGTGACGTAAGCGGAAGTTCCACGGTAGGGCGAAAAAAATCAATCTTATTTTATCCTCCAACTTCAAAATTGTCTGACTTTTTTTGACTATTTGACTTAGTCTTTGCACGTTTGCTTTGTAAACACTGGATCGGTACTTCCGCCTCCGCATGACCTTCCAACGTGATTACGCAATGTGTGTCCGATGGTTTGTCTAGATCAGACTCTTATTCCTCGTCTGGGATCATGTAGATCCTTTGAAGCTGCACTGAAACTGACATTTGGACCTCCAAACCGTTGAACCCCAGTGAAGTCCACTATATGGAGAAAAATCCTGGAATGTTTTCCTCAAAAACCTTCATTTCTTTTCAAATGAAGAAAGAAATACATGAACATCTTGGATGACATAGAGGTGAGTAATATCTAATGTCGTATCAATCTTAACGCTCTCATGCACATTGTATGTTGTGAAATAAAGAAGGATCATGAAACTAGTCTATTGACACTGGAAATGTAATGCCCGGAAAAAAAAAAAAACATTAAAATTTCTGTTGCGACATATTAGCATATTTGTTAAATGGGAAAGGACGAGATTTGGCTTAATATAAAGACTGAGTATATTTACAATGATTTTTCTTCTGCAAAACTAACACTCACCGTCTCTTTCTTGGGCTCTCGGTCCAGGTCGAGTCTGAGCAGAGATGTGTTGACTTTAAAGGCGAGGGAGAGAGCCATGAGGCCTCCGGTCTTGATTTCATTCTCCCGCATGTCCAAGCGGAGGAGCCTCGGACTCTCTGCGATGAACTCCGCTATAGCGACCGCTCCTATCATGTGAACAAGCACACCAATCATCTTCGCGCTCACACATACTTAACACACGCTGACCTGTAGAACTCACATTCATCCATCTTAGATTAAGCAAATTCATTGTGGTCTAATGTAACTTCACGATTGCACTCCAGATCTCACCTTCACAGGAGAGTTTGGTGGAGGCCAGACCCAGCCTGAGGATGGACCGGTTTGCTACGAGTCCGTCTTTCAGTTTGTGCACTCCTTCGTTCCCTACTGCATTATGGCCCAGGTTCAGTGTTTCCAAGCTTTGAGTGTATGGCTTCAACAGCAGAGAGTGAAAGAGACCATTCAGCAAAAGTAAAAGAGAGTAAACAAAGAAAAAAAAAAAAAACATTTGAAAGAACTGAAAGAGAATTAAATATTCAGTGTGAACACCTTCAAAAAGACACGATCTTCAAGATGAATGTTTATGACTGTTCTCCAAAGCTTATTTATTCCACAGAATAAAATAAAAAGGGTAACCATGACAGTTTGACCACTTTTGTTCTTGCAAAAAGTTAAATTGAGATATAAACTGAAGATAAAAAATTTTAAATTTTGAAAAATAAGTGAGAAACCAGATTTCTGAGAAAAAAAAAGTTTAAATGTGAGATATAAACTCAGAATTCCGAGAAAAGCTAAAAAAAAGTGATATAAACTGATTTCTGAGAAAAAGTTAAATTGCGAGACAAACTTCGTATTGCGAGAAAAAAGTTCAAAATTGTGAGAAGTAAACTAAGGAAAAATATGTAAAAATTGCGAGATGTAAACTCAAAATTCTGAAAAATAAAGTAAAAATAAGTGAGAAACCGATTTTTGAGAAAAAAGTTAAAAAATGTGAGATATAAACTCAGAATTCCGAGAAAAGCTAAAAAAAAGTGATATAAACTGATTTCTGAGAAAAAAGTTAAAAAATGTGAGATACAAACTCAGAATTCCGAGAAAAATCATCGGAAATTGTGATTTTTTTATTTTTTTTAATTCCATGTCGGAAACAAGCTTCCATAGGGACCTAACACAATACTATATTTTTACAGTGAAGTGTGTGTGTTTGTGGATGTATGCTCAGACTGCTTATAAACCACACAGCCAGTTCAAAAAGCATTTACACACGGCAGTGCATTACACACAAGGCTGTGAGAATGTGTGTGTCTTTAGTCTTTAATTAACAAAAAGACGCCAGGACACGTAAACAAGTATTGCGCGGTCAGCAGCTGCCAACATGCACGGCATCCTCTCAATCTCCATAATGACCATCTGACTGAATGGGGACGAACTCTCATCTCATTCTCATCTGTTTGCGGTGGACGTGCTGTATTGTCAGTCACTTTACAAGGTATAAGGGGCTAGGCTGATATTTTTTAATGCTTTTGAAGGATGCTCACCAAGGCTGCATTTAATTGATCAAAATACAGTAACAACAGCAATTTTTGAAATATCGTTTCTATTTGAATATATTTTAAAATATGATTTTTTTTTTTTAAAAGAAATTACTACTTTAGCAAGGACACATTAAATGAATCAAATGTTATAAAATATTTCCATTTCAAATAATTGCTATTCTTTGAATTCATCAAAAAAAATCCTGAAAATATCCAAGTACACACATCTGTCCTGTTGGTTGATTTTTGTAGTTTCTTCGCCAAAAAACATGTATGGTAGATGCGGATTGTAGGTGTATCTAGCCTGAAACCATTAATCAATATTATCATAAATTGTCAGGATTTATATTATCGAATAGTTAGTCGAAAAATAAATCACCCAAATAGTTGACTCATCTAATAGATTAGTTGATTATTAAAAATAATAATCAGATGCGTTTTTATTTAGTAGTAGTACATGCAGTAAACAAGTCTATTTCAGTAATATTTTGTGTCTTTGTTTCATGTTTTTACTTAAGTAAAAATGACAAATCATGCACAATAACAAGGAACTATGTAAGAACATGTTCATTAAGATTACTCAGTACTTCATTGTATAATTACACTAAAAAGGACACCTTAAAACAACCTCCATTTCTTTCAGCTTTACAAATTTGTGTAGAGTTTGAATTTTGGGACAAAATCCGTTTTGCTTTGTTGTGTTGCTGTTGGTGCGAATAAGACAGTGGAATTGTTCATGGAAACTTTCGTGACATAATTGTGTGGATGTTTACCAAAGCGGCGGTCAGGTAGCCCATGCCATTGTGTGTGAGCTGGTTGTTCCAGAGCACCAGAGTGACCAAACCCTTCCTCTGCTCCTTGAGACCCTCGCATATATACGCCAGCCCTGAGGAAACAGGGAAAAGCAAATATATCGAGAGAACATAAAGAGCTAAAGTGTGCTACAATTGGTTGAACGACAAGTACAATCATTTCTGAAGGAGGAGATATGAGGTCAGACCTGAGTCTAGTATGTGATTGTTTCTCAGGTCCAGAATCTGGATGTTGTAGTTGAACTTCAGCAGGTTCCCCAACTGAGCCGAATCCTGCAGACCATTCAACTTATTGTCAGCCAAATACAGCTCTCTGAGGTTCATGTTCATCTTCAGTGCCGTGGCTGCACACACATATGAAACAAGTTGCCTTTTAGTTGCTTCATTCATTTGTGCAAAATAGTAAACCCTATAAATCAGAATCAGAAAGAGATTTATTGCCAAGCATGCAAGGGATTTTTCTCTGTGCATAAAGCTTCCAGTGCACACATATAAATACAAGACACATAATAAAAACATTCAAGAATAGCAAAAAAAAATAAAAGTATGAAGACACACATGAACATATTTACAATTAACAGTTTTATGGATAATAAATAAAAGTGAATTAACAAGATATTGCACTAAACACTGCACCCTGGGAAGCATTTAACGCTTAAAGAGGGAGATGGAAGCTGCTGGGAAGAAGCTGTTTAGATGTTGCAGTGCCCGGTGCTCTGAATCCATCGACAAAACGACAACAGAACTCATTCAGATCATCGGCCAGTTGTTGATTCCCAGTAGATTCAGGTGACGATGTCTTTGAGGTTTGTCTACAACGATGCAGCATCGTTTTCTTCTTCTTTCTTTTCAGATTTTCAGAGTTGCTTCTCTTAGCTACTCTTTTCTCAGTGTGTTTTTAGCCTGTTTATACAAGTAATTTATGGTAGATGTTCACACTGTAGGTATATCTAGCAAGCAACATTTTTTTACAACAATTAAAAAACTATTACTAAATTGACAGGATTATTGTTATCGAAAAGTCAGTCAAAAATTAAATCACCCGAAAGAATTGATTCATCTAATAGATTAGTCAATTATTGAAAATAATCACGATGCATGATGATAGTCAACTGTCATTAGAAACAGTCAATTAATTTGATTGCTAATACAATATTACTAGTATTTTCCTATTACTAAATTATCAGCTTATTTCCAAGCATGTATATTTAGTAGTAGCAGATCAGCCTGTTGATTCCCGGTATATTAAGGCTTTTCCACTTTTTTTTTTCTTCTTCATCTTTTCAGAGTTGCTTCTCTTAGCTATTCTTCTCTTTTGTCAGTGTGTTTTTAGCCTTTGTCTATATGTGTTTATACATAACATTTCACATTTATGGTAGATGTTCATATTGTACAATTTCCTTTTTTTTTTTTTTTTATACAATTCGCAAAAATATTACTTTTCTCTTTTGTCGGTGTGTTTTTGGCCTGTTCATATAAGACTTTGTCCCCACTTCTGTAGACATCTTCTTTGGCTTGGCATGTTTGAGTTTATTATTATCATATGTTGATTAAGTCCTGGTGGGTGCAGGAACTGCGCAGTATCAGTGAGTTCATCCAGATCAGTGACTGCAGCTTCAAAAACACTCCAATCTCTGCAGTCGAAACCGGCTTATAGATCCCGCTCTGCTACTTTGGTCCATCTCTTTACATTCCTTTCCGCAGGCTTAGCAGATTAAGTTTCTGCCTGTAAATCGGGAGATGATGGACCAGGCAATGGTCAGAGAGTCCCAAAACTGCTCAGTGATACTGCATGCGTCCTTATTAGCAGCGGTTGAGTTTGTTTCTGTCTCTGGTGGGGCATGTAATGTGCTGCCTGTATGTAGGTAGTTCACCCGGTTTGCTCTATTGTAGTCCCAGGGAATAATAACAGAGTCTTTGCTCCACATCTGTAATGTGATCACTGTGTCCACACAGCCTTGAGGAGGGATGTAAACATTCAACAAAACGAACAAGGAAAACTCTTGTGGCGAATAAAAAGGCTTGCGGTTAATGAAAAGGGCTTCTAAATTAGGACAACACATCTTCTAAAGCCTACTGTACCATATTTGATACAGAAATTTGTAAGGCCTTTAGATATATCAATATGATCAAAACTTGTGCACAATCTACTGCATGCCATCTGTCATCTGATTGACAGTTCACACTCTTTTAGAAAGTCATAACTAAGAAGAAAATTTACTGGACAGAAACAACTTACTTGATTATCCAGGCGACTGTTTTATCATGATTTTTCAGACAGGCTTTTTTCCTTCTCAATTTTATCAATGAGAATCAATCAAAAAGTGAGATGAAATTCTAATGCAATGCTTGTAATATAAATCAATGAGATCTTTAAAACAGTACAGCAAACTACTTAAAATAAAACGCAAATATCAGCCATCACTCCGTATCTGCTAATAATATGTCTTAACTGCTTAGTTTGCAAAACTCAGTAGTTTTAAAACATAAAATGCAATACAATGAAGAGATGAACAAATAAATCTTCCTCATAAGTGTGATGGATCATATTTGATACTCACATTTTAACAAACGGTGTATGGATCATCAAATAAACCCAAGCTGTGTTCATCTTGAAATATTACTAACAATATAAAATCTATTTTTACTTTTCCTAAAATCAGTAAATATTAAGTCATGTGAACCACGAGGATGTTTTTACAATTATACTTAAAATCATTTTACTTACTAAACTATCAATCATGTGACAGAAGGCATGTGGCAAATGGTGTGCAAGTTTTTCAGCAAAGTTTGATTCATGATTTTAATTTAAAAACCGTAGATATTCATAAGATACAGTAGGCTTTATAGGGTTAAGGTCTATCATTGGTCATCCCACTCATTACCCAGCAGCATAAGTGGTCGTCCTGAGATGCCGGCGTTCTCCAGGTGAAGGACCGCCAGGCTGCCGCTGATCCGCAGCGCTCTGGCCACGAACGGAGCCGAATGGTCCAACAGCGGGGTGTTACGGGCGTCCAGGTACTGCAGAGAGCTCGTCTGGATGAGACACACAACACAAACGGATAAAGATGAGCACATCAACTGCTCCTAACAAGTGTGAGATGAGCGTCAGTCACAGCCTCACCTTCCTCATCATGTGCGCGGCGGCCTGCCAGCCGCGGGTGCCGATGTGCTTGTTGCTGGAGATGTTGAGATGAGTGGCGGATTCATAGTACTCTATCATATCGAACAAAGCCGATGCTCCCTGAGAGACAGAAAAAGAGACGCTCTTAATTTATTCTGCATTTCAGAAAAAAGAGAACACATTAATAGTTTTTTTTGTTTATTCTGGAGAAGGAGATTTTGAAAGGGACATCTGCACAACACATGCAGACAACCTGAGTTACCATGACAACAACCTGCTGCACCTGTTCAGAGACTGAGGAGCGAAAAACGTCTCTCACGAAGGTACCATTGAAAACATTATTAAAACATATTACCATGGTACACACACTAAAGTTTTGAATAATTACGATTTTTTTATTTAAATAAGTCTCTTAGGCTCACCAAGATTGGCACCAAAAAAACTAAACCAGTAATATTGTGAAAAATTAGTACAATTTAAAATAACAGTTGTCTATTGAAATATATTTATTCCTGTGATCAAAGCTGAATCATTACTCCATCCTTCAGAAATCATTCTGATCAATTATGATCATGTGACACTGAAGACTGCTGAAAGTGCAGCTTTGATCACAGGAATAAACGAAACTTTACTATATATTCACATAGAAAATAGTTTTTTAAAACGTAATTACATTTAATAGTATTACTATTGTATTATTGATCAAATCAATGCAGCCTTGGTGAGGAAAAGAAACTTCTTTGTAAACATTTAAAAAAAAAAAAGAAAAAACAGCAGTATTTCACATAATAAAAAAAACAAAACAACATTTTTTTTCCCCAAGGTAGCAGGTGCAGCTGTAATTTTACAATATGGTAATATTCAAATAAATGTGATGATTATTTCTGGATAAAAGCCCAGAAGTGCTGAGAACTAGCCTGCATGTTTGTGCATGTGTGCGTCTCCAGAGAAAATATGGTTTTGTTTCCAGCATTTTTTGACTAGAGATTTACACTTTATCCTCTGAGCAGCACGAGTCATTCACTTTTCACACAGTGACCTCAGACAAGCCGAGACAGAACATCTGAAATATTCACTTGATGGACACAATCGCAGAGAGAGAACACATCTAACACTTGTGATGGGACAGAAGAAAGAAAGAAACAAAAAGGCAATACGCATACACTACAATACACTAAAATCAAACAAGCAGACAAAATGGCCGACAGGTGCTATTTTAGCTAACACGTGGAAATAAATTTACATGGAAAAAAGCAACTCTTGACACCATACACCCCCCCCCCCCAATAAAATAAATTTGTTTTAAATTTAAAATTTTCAACAATATGATTACGTACACTACCGTTCAACAGTTTGGGATCGGTAAGATTTTTAATTTTAAAAAAAAGTTTCATCTGCTCACCAAGGCTGCATTTATTTAATTAAATACAGTAAAAACAGTAATATTGTGAAATATTACTACAATTTAAAATAACTTTTCTATTTGAATATATTTTACAAAGTACTTTATTCCTGTGATCAAAGCTGAAATATCAGCATCATTAATCCAGTGTCACATGATCCTTCAGAAATCATTCTATGATGATTTGCTGCTCAAGAAATATTTAATATTTACAACTGTAATTTGGATCATGACTATCGTCTATATCCTCCTCTTCCATTTTGAGACTCATACACACTTCTTTTTAATGTTATATCCCCACATACACAACCAAAAATTCTCAAAACATAAACAGGACGTAAAAAAGGGACGTAACAGATGGGAAATAGTTAATAGCAATAACATTTTATTTTAATGAACACACGCACGCACTATAAACACAAAGTCTACAATACAAGAGTTCTCACAGGCAAGGCTAGGCGAGGCGGGACAGGGCTCAATGTTTCTGGAGGACCCAAAAAAACAAACAAAAAGCGAGCAGTTCATAAAGAGGGTTTAAAGGCAAGGAAGATTAGGAGCGCAGCGAATGCTTACAGACACAGGAAAACAACAAACATGCTGATTACAGTGCTGAGAGTTTAAAGAGGTGCAGCAGGGGGACAAAAACATGCCATGGCCAATCAAACGTCCAACAACACTTAAAGAATTGTTGGATTTGAGTAGAAAAAAAAAACTGATCCCAGACCAGCAGTTAAGGGCAATAATAATGATGCACACATAGTATAACTAATAAAATGTCAACATAAATATAAATAATAAATGTATTTACTGTATGTAGTGCTGTTTACAATGCACATTGTTTAAAAGCAGCTTATATATATACACACACACACAACAGTAATGCACTATATTTTAATAATATATAAATATATAGCACAAAAGTTTGCATACAACTTTACAAAATGTTAATTTCAAAAAAATAAAAAAATAAGAGGGATCATACAAAATTGGTTATTTTTTATTTAGTACTGTCCTGCATAAGATATTTTCCATAAAAGATATAGTCCACAAGACTATAAAAAACATATATAGCTGAATTTATAAAAAAAAAAAAAAATACAATGTTTAAAACTTTACATACACTTGATTCTTAATCCTTTGTTTCCTAGATGATCCACGTCTGGTTTTGTTTTGGGATGGTCATTCATGTCCTGAGCAGTTAAACAAAGCCCTTTTCTTCAGAAAATTCTTTGATTTTCCAGCATCTTTTACAAATTTGAACACTTTCCAACAATGACTATGATTTTGAGATCCATCTTTACACACAAGTATTACAAAAGGTTCAAACATTCACTGATGCTCCAGAAGGAAGTTTAGAGCCGGGGTGGCTTGAATTTTCGAGTATGACTATCGAGGTTAACTGTACTTAATTCAAGAAACATGCAAGTATCTTCTGTAGCTTATATATATATATATATATATAAAAAATAACAAAAGAAGTTCTCACCCCCAGCTCTAAATGCATCGTGCTAGACCAGTGAATGTTTTTACCTTTATTAATAGTTGTGTTTGAGTTCCTCAGTTGTCCTCAATGTGAAAATATGGATCTCAAAATCATACAGTCCCTGCCGGAATAGGTTTAAATATGCAAAGTTGCTGGAAAACCAAAGAATTTGTGAGACGTGGAGGATTTTTCTGAAGAACATGGGGCAGATTAACTTCTTAGGACAAACAAGGGACTCATGAACAACATCACAAAACAAACAAACAGACGTGGATCATCCAGGTAACGACACACAGCATTAAAGGGTTAGTTCACGCAAAAACGAAATGTCTGTCATTAATTACTCACCCTCATGTTGTTCCACACCTGCAAAACTTCATTCGTCTTCACACACAAATTAAGATATTTTTGATGAAATATGAGGTTTTTTTTTATTTTTTTTTTTTATCTCCCATAGAAATAGCAATGATATTACCACATTCAAGGTCCAAAGTAGTAATCAAGACATCACTGAAATAGTTAACGTGACTGCAGTGGTTCAACCTTAAATGTCATGAAGCGACGAGAATACTTTGTGCGCAAAAACCAAAAAAAAAAAAAAAAAAAAAAACTTTATTTAACAAATTTTCCTCTTCCCTGTCAGTCTTCTACGCAGTTGACGCAGTGAACGCAGTTCAGAGCTTCCATGTTGTACGTCAGAATGCCGGCTCATTATTATCCAGCATCATATGCATGTGTCGTGTTGCTCACATGTATAGCATCGGCCAATACTGAGCCGGTGTCCTGACATAAACATGGAAGCTCTGAACAGCGTTCACTGCTCAACTGCGTAGAAGACTGACAGGGAAGAGGAAAACTTTTTTAATAAAGTTATAATTTTTGTTTTGTTTTCACGAAAAAAGTCACCACCTAACAATATTAAGGTTGAACCACTGCGGTCATGTTGACTATTTTAACGATGTCTTTACTACTTTTCTGGACCTTGAATGTGGCAATTTCGTTGCCTTCCATGAGAAATGAAAAACCTCTTGTATTTCATCAAAAATATCTTAATTTGTGTTTTGTCTTGCGGGTTTGGATCGACATGAGGGTGAGGAATTAATGACAATTTTCATTTTTGGGTTTCAGGACAGTACTAAATGAAAAATAGCCTGCATTTTATATGATCCCTCTTATTTCGGTAAAAGTAGTAACATTTTGCAGATTCTGCAAGGTGTGTGTACACTTTTGACAACGACTAAATGAATTAATAAAACCAGTTTCCCATGACACATCTCCCTTAAATAGCAGCGTTAAGGAATGATTGTGTGTTTGTATATATGGAAGACGCTGATCCACCCAACTTATGACAAAATTAATGCATTAACTCCAAGTCCAGTAACAACCTTAAGTAACCTATTAGAAACAGACTGAATTCACATTTCCTGAGCCCCTAATATCTGTGTTTATGTTGGACAAACACAATCCATCTCAGACCAGTCCACACACAGATACACGTACCTCGACCAAACACACAACTGTGGCTGCTTAGCCACTAATTAGATGCTAACAGAGCGGCGGCGAACATTTTGATTGTGTAACAGCACTGATAAATGAAATCAGAGCACTGAACACGCCATTACAGAAGCTCAGGCAGTTTTATAGATGGAAAGGGAACAAAATGAATGACTCTGCAGTAAGAAAGCTAGTCAGTATGAGATTGGTAAATAAACGGCAGCACTCACGTCCTCGTCCAAGTTGGTCTGTTCCAGATCTACTACTTTAAACTGAACCCTCTTAAAGATCTCCTCCAGAGATTCACATGATTTATAGTCCAGCTTCTCTCCTATAAGAACACACAAAGAGACAAAAAAGATATTGCTTTCAACTTTTGCACTGATATGGGTTTTTAAACACTTTTATTTTTTAACAACACAGATCAAAGCCAAACACACTGCTAATCTTACAGTCATGATTTTTCTGTCACTTTATTATTTACAGTAAACCTGAATCATTTGAGAATGAGATCAGCTTGTCTATGAATACACACCCATTACCTACACAAACTAAACAAGCATACAAACCAGTCTTAACATGTCGAACTCAGCGGAGGGTGGGTGTGTGTGAGAATGTATGAAAACGTGACATACAGGGTCCGATTCATTTTCATGACCTTTTCTAGTTGTTTATAATTCATGAAGTGCGATTACAAAGTATACTGGATTGAGATTTCATAGATATATCATCCAAATGTTTGGGTTCTCAAGATTTTTTTTCAAAGGATTTTCTAAAGAAGTCTCTTCTGCTCACCAAGTTACAATTATTTGAATAAAAATACAGTAAAAACATTCATATTCGAGAATATTATTACATTTAAAACAAACTTTACAATAGAAGAGTGTTTCCGCCATTAAATAAAAAAAGGTAATTGTGACTTTTTCCTCACAATCCTGACTTTTCAAATCTTGCAATAGCGAGTTAAAGTATATAAAGTCAGAATTGTACGATATAAAGTCAGAATTGCGCGATGTAAAGTCAGAATTGCGCGATGTAAAGTCAGAATTGCGAGATATAGTCAGAATTGCGATATAAAGTCAGAATTGCGGGATATAAAGTCAGAATTGCGCGATGTAAAGTCAGAATTGCGAGATATAGTCAGAATTGCGATATAAAGTCAGAATTGCGAGATTTAAAGTCAGAATTGCGAGATTTAACGTCAGAATTGCGAGATTTAACGTCAGAATTGCGAGATTTAACGTCAGAATTGCAAGATAAAAAGTCAGAATTGCGAATCAACACGAGTTGATAACTCACAATTGAGACTTTATATCATGCAAATCTGAGAAAAAAAAAGTCAGAATTGTGAGATAAAATGTCGCAATTACCTTTTATTTATTTTTTTATTTCATGGTGGAAACAAGCCTACATCGTTTTCAATGTGAATTTATAGTAAAGTGTAATTTATTCCAGTGATCAAAGCTGAATTTTCAGCATCATTACTCCAGTCTTCAGAGTCACATGATCCTTCAGAAATCATTCTGATATGATGATTTGATGATCAAGAAAGATTTCTGATTATTCCTGTGGAACATTTTTGTAGAAATCATGATATTTTTTTTTAATGAATAGAAAGTTAAAAAAAACAGCAAGTATTTGAAATCAATCTTTGGGAACAGAGGCTTTACTGTCACTTTTGATCAATGTATTGCATCCTTGCTGAATACAAAAAAATTATTAAAAAAAAATCATTCAGATTCTGAGAAATCTTATCCTTCTGAATGATAGAGTACACTATATAGAGAGAGACAATATCTTTTAGCCAGTGAAATATTTTAAAAAGGAAATTAACAAGAAAAAAAAAATGATTACATTTCAATTCCATTTAAAATTCCCTGAACTTCCAATGACCGTCTGAACACTGAACATTGTGATAAGGCCCATTTTCAGCTCACCTTTGAGGTCTAGGCACTCGTTTCGCTGTGTCAGGTCTTTTAAGTCCTATGGACAAAAATAAAAAGAAAGAGTTTACTATTAAGAGATGAATGCTTATTGGACAGGTAGATGACCAGCCAAGATCACTAATGTCACTCTAGTCAGAAAAGCGTGTGTGCAATGACAAGTGGTTTACCAAAAGTGTGTGTGTGTGTCTGCAGTAACATGTCAGGGTTACCCTACACACTGGAACTAGAGGACTAAGAGCTGAAAGTATGCCAGTATAAATGTTGAATTCATATGTTTCAAGGCTGTGTAAACACTAGGATGTCTGTGCTCTGAAACAACCAGGGGCAGCTACTCTAAACCTGTTCTCTGATCAGCAATATATCCAAAGCATTCAGAGTCACCACCTGACATTTAACGCTGCCATGCAAACAGCATCTGACCCCGAGCTTTCTAATGTGACTTCAATGAGCCTTGTGTTTCTGCTGTTACACAAGCCACCTGCGGTCATCTTTTACTCACCAATCAGAGCCTTGGGTGGTGAGCACTTGTACTGGTGAGGAGGGAAACGGTATTAAAGAGGACCTATTGTGCTTTTTTTTGACATGTTCATCTTTCTTCAGTAAGTAATGTTGCTGTTTGAGCGTGAAAAAGGTCTGAAAAACGGGAGTTATTCTCTATATCAGTGTCACTGTTTCTGAACTCCCTGAAATCCTCCATTGTAGTCTTGAGTTTTCTTCTGGGAATGAACATGTCACCATATTCCTAATTTAAATAATTTCGGCCCAAGGCATACTCTAAATAAAGGGGCGGGGCCTGTTTGAGTTGATTAGTAGCGTATTATGGCAAGGGGCGGGACATAGGGGGACATATTTTTTCAGAACAATTGACATTCACAATTTGTTTTTTTATGTTTAACAAGTCAGCTTAAAAACTTAACGTGTAATACACCAATACATTTAATACAAATTACTTATGTTAAATATCTTTGCAGAAAATATGCATGAAATATGAAAGGAAAACGATGTACGAACTAATGTTACACACATCTATCGGAGAATACAGATATTGGAGCCAATATATTGTGCATACCTAATTGCCGTATTGTCAAAATGTCTAATTGTAACGTTTGCTAACATTTTCATTTGGAAAAAAAAAAAAAAAAAAAAATAGCGATTTCTCGATTTAAAAATAATAAAATCAAAGCAAAAAATTTGAATGAATCGAGAGAAGAAAAAAAAAAATAAAAATAAAAAATATAGCCCTGCCTTAGCGGGACATTTCCCAAACACACAAAGAGCTTGACCAATCACAACACACAGGCGGAGGCAGCCGACCAATCAGAACACATTGTGCTTTTCAGAAGGAGGGGCTTCATAGAGACCGGAACTAAACAGAGCGTTGCTGACAGACTGGGAAGAGAGGAGCTGAACAATGGAGAATATGAGGAAAATAATAAAATAATGAACATTCAAGCATGAAAACCTGTTCTAGTATGTTTTATATATATATATATATATATATATATATATATATATATATATATATATAGACACATGGCCACTTGCCATCTGTGCTAAGTAAACATATAAAAAGGGAGCATTAATCTTTTTAGTAGCTTTCTCTCTCTCTCTCTTTTCAGCGCATTTCTTTTACAGGCCTGTTTGTGAAGTCATTTTTCCAGGGGTGACTAAGCAATTAGGAGAGAGGAACACAAGCGCAGACTGAGGTGGTGGAAAAACACATACGTACACACGCACTCAGTAATGACCGGCTATTTTCTGCCCCGGGGACTCCCAGTGGAAATTTACCACTATGTCCTCGGAAGGACTGATGTCTTTCTGCACAACTGCAGGTTACACATATTGCATCAAAAATACATTATATGAAAAAAGTACACTTGCAGAGAAAAATAAAGGAATGAAAAAGAAACAGATGGGAAACACAGAAGAAGCAGACTTGTGAACGGAGGGAGAGAGGGGAGGAGAACGGCAGCATGTGCTGGTTGGTGAGCGATTGTGGGTGTTAGCTGGCATCTCTGTGCAAACATCAGGCCATGATAACATGATCTCTTTCTGTCTGTTTTCAGTGACTCAGCTAGGGGCAGATGGGAGAAACTGCTCTCTCTCTCTCTCCATCGATCTGTTTCAGCATGCACACACGTGTCCTCCGTCTGATTATAACACCCTGCCGAGTCTCACCCGAAATCTTTAATGTGCTTTTTGAAATCAGCATGAAATTAAAAATCACAGAGTCTATTTTCTCATAATTGTTTTGACCCGGAAGAAATAAAAATAGTGAAAAATTCAAAGTTTTTAGAACAGAGCTTTGAAAATGTGTGAAGTTAATCCATTACTGGAATTTAATTAATTTTCCCTTTAAAAAAAAAAAAAAAAGGGACAAGAAAGGGACTACATTTCATTTTTCTGTTACAGTTATTTGTGATGTGATTGCTTTAAATTGTGTACAGACTACAGAACAATTCTATATAAAACAATAGTGGATTTAAAATTAAACAGTTTAAAATTAGAATTTAATTCATGGAGTTAGTTTAGTTTTTAAACTAACCTTTCGAGAATAATTTATGCAATTTGATATTTATTTGAAAGAATTAAAAGAGTAGTTTCTATCTTGTGTTGTCCAACTGGTTTGGATTGATATGGGATTTAGAAATTAATTAGTTGTAAGTAATGCAATACATTTTAGACAGAGCAATGAGTCTAGTAATCTAATTAAACTGTTGATTATGTAATAAGTAGCTAGTAATTAATAATAATTATTATTTTTTTTTTTTAGAGTAAATTACCCAACACTGTGCTTTATGGAGACTCTCAATTTCAAACTTTAAAAAAAAAAATATGCACGCCTATTAATGAACCATTGCAGCGTGGAAAATTTAACATCTTTTCCGTCTCAAAGTGAAAGTTACGCAACAGTAGGGTTCATAAATTTGGACTGTTTTATTGTGCAACAATGAATTATATTTCAAATTAATTTAATTAAATTGAATCGATTTCAACTTGATACTGGGTTGATACTGGTAATTCTCAAATTACACATACTTATACATTTCATATGATATATTTGCATCACAGTGGTTTTTCTGTGTTCATGTAAAATTTTAAATTTGCTGTTGAACCATTAAAACTCTTATGTTAATGACAAATTTGACCCTTACCTTGAAAATCCGGTAACGCTACTTTACAGTGTCATTGTTACATATGTTACATGTAATTACAACATTTACATGCAACTAACACTAAACCAACCTAACCCTATAGTAAGTACATGTAGTTACTTAATATTACTCAGTACTTAAATATATAATTACAGTGTAACAAAGACACCTTAAAATAAAGTGTAACCGAAAATCCTAACACTAGTGATTACAATACATAATTGCTTTATTTGTTATAGGAAGTAGATTAATATTAACGGATAGAAAACAGGCACGTTCACGTTGAGCTGTAACCAAACCAATAATGCTACATGCAAATAACTGCCGGGGAATTTAACTGGGTGTGTGTGTGTGTCACCAGGACAGGAAGAAATGACTGTTTGTTTACTCAGTATGGTATGTTTACAACGCAGTGCCTATAAGAGGCTTTCAGTAAGCGAGCTGCAGCCAGAGGGAGTCAGGAGGCATGTGACTGGTCCGATGCCAGAGGTTAGCAAGGTTATATGTTTGTGATCAGAGTACAAATGTAATCCAGCGCGACGGGTCAAATGGGGATACAATAGAGATTACTAATGTGCACGATCAAGCTTCCCTTTCCTCAGTGAGTGTGTAATTAATGGAGACTTGGGGAAAAAATGCCACCCAAATTCAATATGATAAGATAAGGGGGCAGAAAATGCACAATATAAAATGAAATCTATTACATTTGCAATTACAGTCGATTGCGGCATCACATCTAGATCTGCTCACTTTGCATAGAAAAGACTTCTTGTACATATTTGTTTGCAGTGTTGAGCATTATAACCAATGACACGTTTCTGTTGAGTGTATGAATGCAATGGCCAATCAGAGGGCAATTAAGCAATCGTCTGAAAACAGACGAGTTTTGTACAGTGCGTAATCTGCACTCTTGCGAACTCTCAAACTAAACAAAGTGCAGATATGATGTAAACAACATTCATTTTGCAGTGTAAACGGCTTCAGTGATTATAAAAGGAGTTTTTGCGAGAGTGCAGAACTCTGTGACCTTGTACTAGACCAGGGATGGGCAAACTCGGTCCTGGAGGGCCACCGTCCTGCAGAGTTTAGCTGCAACCCTGATAAAACTCACCTGCGTGTAATCCTGAAGACCTTGATTAGCTGTTTCAGGTGTGTTTGATTAGGGTTGGAGCTAAACTCTGCAGGGACAGCGGCCCTCCAGGACCGAGTTTGCCCATGCCTGTGCAAGACTGAAGTCACGGACCGTATTCTTTGCTTGCTTTCTGTATATAATTTATTCACAATTTGAATAATAGTTTCTTTGTTCTTTATGGTACTAAAATACCAGAAAAATCGTAATGATATATGTTGGTTTTCTAATGCATAAAAAAAAAAACCATCAATAAATTAACTTTTGTCTGTGTAGCCTACAAGAATATGACATTTTACAACAATAAGCCATTTACCCCACACATAATTTATGTATTGTATTAATCAACATTAAAGGATAATTTCACTTCAGAATAAAAAATTCACTGACAATTTACTGTCATCCAAGATGTTCATGTCTGTCTTTCTTCAGTTGAAAAGAAATGAAGGTTTTTGAGGAAAACATTCCAGGATTTTTCTCCATATAGTGGACTTCTCGGGGGTTCAACGGGTTGAAGGTCCAAATGTCAGTTTCAGTGCAGCTTCAAAGACTCTACATGATCCAAGACGAGGAGATCCTTTGAAGCTGCACTATTTGGACCTTCAACCTGTTGAACCCCAGTGAAGTCCACTATGTGGAGAAAAATCCTGGAACATTTTCCTCAAAAATGTAATTTCTTTTCGACTAAAGAAAGAAAGACATAAACATCTTGGATGACACGGAGGAGAGGAAATTATCAGGGAATTAATTCTGCAGTGAACTAATCCTTTAACAATCATTATTACAACATTAAGAGCAATATTCTGCAATAATGACTGATCATAATTTTGTAGTTCTGCCCAGCAATGAAATTATTTTTTTTGTTCATGTAGACCATTTACATTATGCAATTGTTGTGTATATACATGCATGCCACCTTTGATTAGTATTAAACTGTCTGTGTAAATAAACATACCATGTCAGATGCAGCTTCTGTTCCACCTTTGCAGTATAAAGATGACTTTTGTTCATGTTGATAAAATTGGTAACGGTCAATAGTATTCTGACTGATTGAAGTAACTGGTTAAATAACTACAAGTATTTGACATGAAAACAACACAGATACATTTAATACGGTAATCAAATATTGCAAAGCAAATATTGCCTCTTAATGGGAAAAGTTACTTTCTGACCCAAGTGTGAACATACTGCTTTATGACTTTGAGGAGGACTTGTATGCAAAAACATCTTGGGAATTCGTTCGTATTACCTGTATCTGTTTGAGCACTTTTGGGATTGGTTTGCAGTTGAGTTTCTGGCATGCTTGTCTGTAGGCATTCAGAATCTCCTCCACCGTCACATTCTGGGCTGCAGAGACAAAACCAAGGTCAAAGGTCAGAGATATATTATGCAGTGGTTCATCATCATCATCAAATGAAACTGAATTAAAACCTGAATCTGGCTCATCTCATTCTGTAACAGAGCGTCTGGACAAGAAAGAGAGTTTGCACAATGTAAGGAGAGAAACAGATCTGTCCTCATCGAGTCTGGGAGGAGATCAGGGTGTGCACACTGTTTCTTGAGCGCTCTCAGTAGGGCCTTTGTGTGGCACATGAACACACACACTCAAAGAACCAAGAGGTCTAGACCTTCTAAGCGCTGTCTGCAGTCATATGACTTCATACATTCAGACTTATTGTTTTGAGGTGACACACATTCGTACATGCAGAGCTAAAATATCAGGGCTCTACAGCAATCATTCGCTTGCTTTTGCACTGCAGTGATACTACAATGTTATTTCTAATGCAAACACATTAACCATAATATAAAAGTAGGCGACTGAAAACCTAAAGCAAAGGAAGCATCAAAAACACGTCAGAGAGATGCAATGTGATGTATTACATGACAACAATAAAGTTACTATCATTATAGGTAGATCTCAAATAAAATAAAATAAAAATTCAACAATCTGCTTAATATAAAAGTTACTCATTTTAAGTCATTCTTTTCAAAATTTATAACTGATAAGCATCCAATAACAATATTTTGAACCACTGTTTAATTTATTTCTTTTCGTGTTTATTATAAACGTAAATAATAAGTGCACATACAAAGTGTTATTATTATTATTTCTAATACCATTACTAATAATAACAGTAATATATTAGTATTAACTATTATTTTTATTACCTCCAATATTTTATTTTATTATTAGCTGTCTATTTCCATTTTTTAAGATTTTTTTGTGGATCAATTTCACATTTTAAGTGACTAATAAGTCACAATTAAATATTTAATTACAGTTTTTGTATAACAATTGTCAGCCATAACGCTTCATTAATGGCAGATTAGACTTATCAATACATTTCTTGGTTTTAAATCACAACAAATCTGTGGTAGGACTACAGCAATTGTGTTTTCGACTGCTGTTTTTTTTAATCGCTACGGGTCTGTTTACATGCAGAGTGTCCATAACCAAAGAGACACACCTGCAGTGTACAGACTGTAGTTTAAAGTTAAAATTCTGGTTTATTTTCACCCTGTTTATGAAAACCAGCAGTGCATGCTGTTGATCACCACACACAACATCACACACATATTTACCGCACACATCTGTGTGCATAAATACACGGGAAACATGTACAGTAAACAATCACAATGCAAACTTTACAGGACTGAAGGTTTAAGAGGAAATGTGTTTCTGTTCAAGCATTCTTCAGTGTTTACTACAAATGAGCCCTAGATTGTCATTTCCATTTTCCGGATATCCTTGCAGATATATTAATCATAATATTCAATCTTTTAATTAATGCTGTATTGGTAAACTATTGACCAATTCTTAGATGGCCATGATATGAAAGACTGAATATAACTTCACTAAAGCATAGTGCTTAAATAAATATATGGTGAAATTAGATTTCATGTTGATGTTTTATAAAAAGGTTAATGTTATGTTTTATATAAAAATAATAAAACTTAATGTTATGTTTTATGTTCATGTATGGTTATAATGACTGTTTGGCTATCAAAACAGTGATATTAGCATGTTTTAAAAGTTTAATTATTGTTATTGACGCTCCAATCTATTGGCCACAGATCAGCACACATTCTATGGGTTCCTCTCAATAATCAAAGTGATGCTTTCACATTTCCTCGTTCCTCCGTTCTGTGACCTGGAAACCGATTAAAGAAATCCATCTGGAAGGACACCTTAATTCTCTAATTGCACCATGAGAAGGTGAGGAACGAGGAGAGAGGAAGCCTTCAGAGGAGCGATAAGTGAGGATGCACAGATGTATCCAATGCGGAAGTCTTTCTCGTGGAAAAATCTAGCGCACGTATAAATTCCCCCTTCACATCTGTCACAATCTTTTTAATTTATGTTAACTATAAATCTCAAATATTTCAACAGGGCATCTTTGCTTTATCAATATCTATAATGAATTTTTTAAATAACCACACTTTAAGAGCATAAGGGAAGATCTCGAGCACAGCTGGTGACGCTTTAAGGTGGCGCTTGAGTGATGAAGATTAAACCAACATAAAAAAATAAGCTTTCCTTCGATTCCTCGATCCTCATTTTTCTTTCCTCACATCCTAAGGGGGGTGGAGCCGAGATGTGAGGAAAGGAAACGAGGAAAGTAAACAAAGTTGGATAAGTAAGAAATGAATAAATTTCTACTAAATTTGGCTAAACTCTTCAACCAATCGCAATTTGATGCAAAACCATAAAAAGTTGCGACCGAGGTGCATGTAAACAGTATACAGATGAGGCTTTCGCACCACGTTCTGCTTTGTAACTTTGCGAAACATTAGTGAACTAAAGTAAATTGCACATTTGTATCTAGATCAGGTTGTCTAAATACAAAACAAAACTTGTGTAGATCTTGAGAAAATCATGACATGCTGCTTGGCTAAAGCTATAGGACTTCTGGTATTCTATCGCATCGTGGTCAAGACGCAGTGTTTCCCAATGTCAGGATCAACCAATGGAAGATGGATCTCAGTGGGAGGATGTGTTGAGACCAATCAGACACTGTTTTACAGCTGAAGCGCACTTTCATATGATTGATCGCTCAAGTCTTGCCACAGAATAGGAGTGAACAGCTGAAACAGAGCTGGAAGATTACTTTACACCTCATTTGTTTTTTTTGTTTTTAGAGTTAAAAGCCATTACCTAAGTATGCCATTTAGATGTGAAACCATTACAAATGCCTTCTGCTTGTTTATATACACTTTTTTATTTATGGTTACCAACAGCATCCCACATGTGGTATATGGTCATCAAGTTCAAAATAACCTGAGTAACACCTTATATATGCAGAAAAGTAAAAACACTGAACTCAAGAGAAAGACTCCTCATTTATTACTCAGAGTCAAAGTGCTAGAGTTTTTTATTTTTTTTGGTTGTTTTTTTGCACACAAACACATAACCACAGAGCACCAGTGACCAGTGATGATGTGTCACACTGTAATAATAATTACCCGTTTGGATGCATTCCTTCCACGCTTGCCATCATCTAATAAGCTGCAGACTAATCACGACCGCCATCACTAACATGGGCTATAAATAAAACCGAATATGTGAATGACTGAGACGATTCAGCTAAGAGAGCATCGTGTGTCTTTCGCCTCCTCAGGCAGTCTAATTAAACTAAATTAAACTGCTCTAAAAGATTTCCAATGGCTTATTCTCCATGAGTGCAGCTCTGGAACGTCTTCTGATGTTTCAGCAATACTTCTTTAATCCAGTCTACAGCTACAGTATTTAATATGCAAGCAATGCCAAACCAACGTCCAATAATTACAAAAAAAACATGGTTAAAATGGTTTACCGACAAATTTTCCATAACATCCTATTGTCAGCATGTGAGATCACCAATACGCAATCTCACCAACAATAATAATAACATTAATTTAATACATTAATGGGAAAACGAGTCAATTATCATTTTGATAACGTTAAAGGCACCAGCTATCGCCAATATCTCTGACTATCGCCGATACATGACACTATCTATCGCAGAGTTTAGCTCCAACTTGCCTCAACACACCTGCCTGGAAGTTTCTAGTATGCCTAGTAAGACCTTGATTAGCTGGTTCAGGTGTGGTTAATTGGGATTAAAGCTAAATTTTGTAGGACAGTTGTAACTTCTTCACCATTAGCATCCTTACTCAAAACTGCAAAAGTTATTGTTTTTAAACTGGATTCTCAAACACTATCTGCCATTAGTCATGCAAATAAAGTCCACCGCAATCTCACAGCATTGGTTGAGCCAATTCTATTTGGTTTGCATTTAAAATTTTGGGCAGGAGAAAGTATCTGAATATATGAAAAAAAAAAAAAAACAAGCATGATAACAATGATATTACTCTAAAAATCATTCCAAATATAAAAAAAAAAAATAGTTCACACCACAACTGCAACAGCAACATAGAGGAACGATATCATTGGGATCACTTTCAGAACGATTTTATTGGATGTTGAATGCTAAAATACCGACAGCCAATCAAAATCCAATCAAAATTAAAGGGGTTGTGCATTTAAAATGGCAGACGACACTGCGGAGAAGTTAATCACCAAGATCCATAAAAATTCACCACTGTTTGACAAGTCAAACCACCTTAACAAGGGTACTTTAAAGAGATTGGATATATGGAAAACAATCGGTCATACCCTTGGAATAAATGGTGAGAAGTATAAACAGAGATGAGATTATACTAGACAAGCAAACAGCGTAACAAAAGTACCTCAGGTATCCAGCGCTAGCTTCGACAACAGTGTCTTTCTTACTTTGAAGCTGCAGTGAGAAAGATTAGGCGTCGTTTTTATTGTTAAATTAGATCGATTACTCTAGCTAGATTCACTGTTTAGATGCAATGGAAACGTAGCATGCTGAGGACATCTGCTGGTAAAAGCCGTGTAAATGCAACAGAAGTATGAATAAAATTGCTCTAAGAGTGACATATTCTCCCATCTTCTCTCGTCTTTTAAGGATCTCATGTTCCCAATATTGTTTGTTTCTCCTTTGATGTTTTTGTGTAATGTAAAGTAGCAGCAGGCCATCTAAATCTATTTTCTCTACTTTGAAACAGCAGCGCAGATCCCTAGTCGTTCATTGGTGTGGATGCTAATATAGTTATCGTTCTCGGTGTGAACGGGCTTTAACAATTTCATGTCTACAAATTGTTCTTTCTACTACAACCTTTATTCAGAACATATATGGGCCTACGAAATCTATTTTGTTTTTTCCCTGATTTTGGATTGATTGCTAAAATTGAATTTAACCAATCAAAAAAACATGTCCAATTAAATAATAAAAAAAAAAAGTTAAACATTCAACTATTAACTCAACAACTATTAAGTTTTTGTTGTTTGTTTTTAAAGTCTTCGAGCCATAAGAAATCAATTTTTTTTTTTTTACTGGATTTTTTTTATTATTTCTCTTTCGCACTTGAACTGACAAAAACACACAAAGAGGTAGGATGGGTCATGTGCATCAGGTCTTAAAGTGACAGCAGCATAATAAACCTGCTGCTGTCTGTCATTCATTTGTCTGTCTGTCGTTCATGTAAATCAAATAGCAAAACACAAATCTCTCACTGCTTTTGACTGAATAACTTTTGAAGCTTTAATAATTTTATCAATTTATCAAGAATAATTTAATCTACATTTAACGTATGCAGTGAGGACTGGACTTTATGCCGTGTCAGACTGGGCAGAGCCTGGAGAAGGGCACAGAATGTGCTCTGTGTACAGCATGTCCTTGGAAAAGTATTAGCTTGGAGAGTGCTTACAAAATCTCTGCATGGGTAAACGTTCCCAGATAGAGAAAGACACGGAGAGGACTTCCCAAAATGGGAAAACAGTACACTCCTTAATATTTCCAAATGCACACAGATAATTGCCATTTCATTTTACGTGTTGACTACACCTATAGTAGTTTCACAGAAGGCAGAGGCATTGAGTATTAGATAAAATAATTTAGTCCATGTCATGAAGTGTCTTCAAAGAAGAGATAGCAATGTGTGTTTTTCAAGAGCAGCCTTATTCTTTTTACCACATTTGCCCAGCTATTTGGACACACCATCTGGGTAGGTTTCATAACCTTAAAAAACTTCCAAATGTGATTGTGGGTGTGTGTGTGTTTACCATAATTCCAGATCTACTAAGTTACACAGACCTGCACAGTGGTAAGACTTCAGCATGGTTTATTTGAAAATGTTACAGTGATTCAGATTTAGAGATGAATCAGAACCACAACACTAAAGCATCACATTATCTCCCTTCCTAATGGTACATACTCTACGTATATATAGATTATGATATCACAAGCGTGGGGTGAATTAATGAAGAATTCTCCATTAGCAAACAGTCTTTGTGAAAACGTGTGGTTTGCATTCCTCTGAATGGCATGTTTCCAAAAGGATCATTGGAGAACACTTACTGAAGTGTGCTGCTGAGCTGGCCAGACGTCTAAATTAAAGACTGCTCATTCAGATTCAAACTCATTACACTTAGATCAATACACAGAGTGGTACTGCGGTGCAGAGTCCAAGTGAAACGTGAAGAAACATGAGTTTAAAGGGAAAGGGGTGCACTTTGAGCAAGTGTGTCAATCACTTGGAAATATGAATTAACAATACTTTTCAACAACATCAGTACGTTTACACCAAACCCTATGGTTTTGAAGGTCACTCTCAGGAATGTTAAACATCTCGATGACGACTTAGAGCACGCAGTTAACCTGGAGCAAGCAGTTAAAGCAAACCACAGAATATCAATTGCCGGTGTAAATGAACTGTGCCACTTTCCTGTGAAATACATCCCTGAAATTCTCGGGAAGAGTCTACTTGCCTGCCCTGAAGCTGCAGAATATTAACTGTGTAATATACATTTATGTTTGCAGAAGATTAAAAAGTGATGCAACCAAGCCAGAGGCCATTTTATTCCAGCTCAAACCACAAACATACTACAAAACACTATAAATATGTATAGCTATAAGCAAGTTAAAGGTGCAGTATGTAGCTTTTTTGTCCGCTAGGGGTCGCTAAACAAAACAATAACAAAGGTGTAGATTGATGACGCAGTGAATATGGAATCATGGAACTTGTCATGCTGATTGAACTAATAATGTTTAAGGATGAGTGAATGCATGTTTTTATCATGACTGTGGTATGAAGGAGGGAATCGCAGACGTGATTGCTAATGTGAGATAGATATCAGAGTTACACGCGAGTCCCGGGGGATATAAAGAAACGAGGACATTTACTTCTACTGAACTACTCATAAGTGCTGAAATGCTACTTATACAGGTCAGTTTATTTGATGAAATAAAACTGTGAGGTAACGCAGCGCTGTTTCACTTGCTCTAACGTTACACTATCATACTAAAATGTTGAAAGTTGTAATGCTTAGTATTAGTTTGTTGTCTGTATAAGACTTAACAGTAAGCTAGATCAACATTACAGTATCATACTGACGATATTCTAACACTTCGTCGTGTTGAGCTATCTAACATTGATTAGTCTTATGTAGCCTATATTTGCTTACTTCGTCTAATAACGTGCAAAAGCGCCGTCTCTGTCAAAGTTTGTCGCAAAGCTCTCGCCATCTCAGAAACGCCATGCCGATATTAATCCTTGTTTTATTTCTCCTTTTGTCCCAAAGTTTGTTTGCCATGGTCCATAATGTTCAAACGAAACAACAGCGCTACTAGATGTTACGCAGCTGACCGTGGCCATGGTTACTATGCAGTACAAGCGGAAACCAGGAATAACGCAGATATTACGTCACTGACAGGCGCAAGTGACGAGAGGGACAGACACTACTTAAAATTGCAATTTTCTCTGAATTTGCAAATTCTTGTAAACATTTAGGATAATGTACACAGCTGAACAAAATATAACACTGTGCAAGTGGTTTTTGGATATTTTAATATAAAAATTTTCACAATTTTCAACATCAAAACTACTCAAAACAAAAAAATGAAGGCATGCAATAAAGAAACCTAGAATATATTTGAATTGTTTAAAGTTTAGAGTAACAATTTTACTGATTTAAACTCATAGCAAAATTGGCATGTCAATTTAAAAATTGTCCAACTTCTCAAGATTCAGAATGCTTTTGTTGTCATTGTATTGTATGACAAAATTAAAGTATAAACCATAAGGTGCTTTGTGAGACCTTATTTACATATATTACAGCCGTATTAGAAATATTAAATAAAATAAATAAAGAATCAGTAAATATTACACTTGGTCCAGTCAATTCAGACAGTCAAATGCAAAAAAACATTTTTAAAGCCCTGCATTGAGTTCCATTCTAATGCATCTTATGTAAACCACTCACTTTAGAAACTCACCTGATCAAAATTTTGTATTTTAATAGACAAAAGCATGTATTTACCAAAAGCGGTTTACCAACATTACCGCAAAGACTAGTGGTCGACCGATATGTCATTTTTTTTTAAATATTGGCATCGGTCAATCAGTTTTTCTGCTGATGTGTCAAGTGGGACTTTTAATTTGGACGGAATGCCAGACTTTCATTCAAAATCATTTACTCACCGCCATGTTGTTCCAAACCCGTAAAACTTTCGTTCATCTTCAGAATGAAATCTAAGCGATTCTTGATCCTCCACTGACAATCTACACAACTACCACTGAAAAATCTCTCATATTTCATTAAAAATATCTTCATTTGCGTTTCCGAAGATGAACGAAAGTACAGGTTTGGAACGACATGAGGGTGAGTAAATGATGACAATGTTCATTTTTGGGTAAGTTAACCCTTTAATTGAACTGTTAAACAAAGAAAGATAATGGTACACGAACAAGTATTACAGTAAATGCGAAAGATTTATAGTGTCTGCTTTATTGGTAGTAGAATGGCACTATAACACTATAATACTCTCATTTACCGTCAGCGTTGAGCAAATATGCATCTATATCATTTTAACAAATCTTTGAATATCTAATAAACATTTCATTTCAGAAACCTCCGACTGTGCTGAATCCAGCTGTGGGATCTTCTGTGCCTGCATGATCGCGTGTAGGCTACTCTGTGCATGACGTTCGTCTGTGTGAACTGAATGTGAACTGGAGAGTTCACTTTATATCCTTGATTTCAAACTATGCTGCGCTATATCCAGTTAAAGCCACTGTGTCATTCACATTCATCTTTAAATAGGCCTTAAGATGTGCTCTCTAATGCTGGGTACACACCACGAGATAATCGGACTGTTTTTGGGCCGATTTCTCCCCTTCCCACAATCCTAGGAAATGTCCTGATTATCTTGATGGTTCAACAGATTATGTTATCAGATTTCCCTGAGGTGTGAGGTGTGTTAAGACTCAATGAACCTGCTCAGAAGAATGTCGGAGACGCCCCGGTCGCAAATAGTGTTGAATATTCAGAAATCCTCATGTGTGTGGGGGGAAACAACCACGAACACACTCTGGAGATTATCATGTGAAACGAAAAAATATCCAATGAGGAAGCGAGCTGAGAGAAGACGGAAGCATAACAAACATGACGCAGCACAAAGTTAAATGGATTTGGACAGTAGAGATGGAGGATCAGATTGTCGATTTGTGGCAAAGGCAAAATGTGTCCTGTAAAACTTAAAATCGTTATCGTCGCAATTTCTTCCCGCCAATCGTCCGCCATGTTTATTCTGAAGTCTCGAGAGATTTTGCGAGATTTCCCCTGTTCAAAGTCGGGCTGAAAATCTGTTTGTGTGCGGTGTGCTGTCTTTGTCACATCACGGTACACCACACACTATAGGATCAAATTTAAAAAAATCTTTGTGTGTACCCAGCATAAGAGATCAGCAATCGAACAAATAATATCGGTCGACAGCACAACACACAAGTTTATAAAAGTGAATCCTTTAGGCAGAACGATAATTAGGTCTCAGTTTAAACAGATTCTCAGAGTGTGATCGCTCAAACTGTAAAGCACAGCAAGCACTGGTCTTCCTCAGAGCGAAGATAATGACAGCTCGTTTAAACTCTGCGCTGCCGTTTGATAAGGATGATATGTAAACAAAAGTTAAATGTTGGCAATTAACGTGAGGTGCTGTCAGCAGACAGAGTCAAGCCCCTCGGGATACACACAGAAACACTCACGCGTTTGAGCAAGACTGCATGGTGTCCTCTTTTTCGTCTGAGCTGAAGGCATGAGACAAAACGCACCACAAAAGCCAGCTTTGGTAATGTTTCTTCAACTATGGTCACTTTGGCACTGCAGACACACATTTGTCCAATAACAATGTCCAACAGTGGTTTGTTTTCTTCACACATCACATGGCTCATATTTCACCAAAAGCATTCTCTTCACCGACACAGTTATGTAACGGATAAACAAAAACACAAACTTTAGCAAGAACTTTAAGAGGAGCAAAACTGTTGATTAATATTAATAACTGTCCAACTGCAATGTATATTAGTAACTCCATGGGCATTGTTATAACAAAGTTTTTTTTTTTTTTTTTTTAAAGTAATGTATAAGGAGGAAATTGATTTAAAAATACATCACAAACAACTGGAAAAGTCAAATAGGATGATAGAAAATACAAACAAGCCATTTAAAACGTAGAGGAAAAATAAATGAAGGAATGGTAAAAAGTTCAAGATCTTTATAAAGGTGACCTGACCGTAATAAAATACAAAAATCTGAAATCTGTTTAACTCCTCAATGCAGAAGTTCTAGAACTGTAATAAAGCTCCAATGTTTCAGACCCAGCAAAACTCGCTCCCTAAGTCGAAATAGCACAGACCAATTGAGATTGTGTCATGTATTACAATCTCCTCTGTAAGCCTTCCAATAACTCACAGACCAACAAAGCGTAAAAAAAAATGAAAGCAATCTTCTATTCTTCCTACCTCTCTGAAATCATTTCTATTGTCCTGAACTTGCAGTGACAACAAAAGTCAGACTTTTCTAAGAGGAAGGCCAACCGCTTGGGTTGGTAAAAGGATGTAATAGGTTCATAATCCTGATGAGGAAATGCTTTAAAAGGATTAGTTCACTTTAAAATGAAAATTCCCTTAAGCTTTACTCGCCCTCAAGCCATCCTACGTGTTTATGACTTTCTTCTTTCAGATGAACACAATCAGAGTTATAGTAAGTTGAATACAGAAGCTGGTCTGGTGGAAGACCAGAAGAAATTTTTCCTTACACAAATGCATCGTTTCACTTCAGAATGTCTTTATTAACCACCTGGAGCCGTGTAGAGTATATTTATGATGGATGGAAGCACTTGTTTGAGCTTCATACTCTTTGGTCCCGTCCTCTGCCATTATAAAGCTCGGATGCATCAGGATATTTATTAATAAAACTCTGATTGTGTTCATCTGAAAGAAGAAAGTCATATACACCTAGGATGTCTTGAGGGGGAGTAAAGCTTGGGGAAATTTTCATTTTAAAAGTGAACTAATCCTTTAATTCATTGGCTTTTCTTTGTTTGTTAAGAACAAATTTCTCTGATTAGTATGGAAACTAGTTTCTGCATTGAAATAAAAAATAAAAAAGGTAATTAAGACTCTCTCTCACAACTCTGACTTTTTTTCCCTCAGAACTGCGTGACGTAAAGTTCTGCAAGTTATTAATTAATTATTAATTCAGAATTGCGAGATATAAAGTCAGAATTGCGTGATATAAAGTGAGAATTGCGAGTTATAAAGTGAGAATTGCGAGTTATAAAGTCAGAATTGTGTGATGACCTTTTTCTCAGAATTGCAAGATATAAACAATCACGAGTTATAAAGCCGAAATTGCATGATAAACTTCCAATTACGAGAAAAAAAGTCAGAAATGCGACTTTACATCACGCAATTCTGCTTTTATAACTTGAAATTGAGTTTATGAAGTCACAATTACCTTTTTTATTTAGTGACATAGATTAGCCTGTTAGATGCCCTGAAATGATCAAACATCATATGAATAATATAACGACACCAATAAATCTAGATAAAAGCATACAACCAAGCCAAAAAAAAAGCTAATTAAGAGGCTAACTCTCCGGAGCTTTCCAAACTTGACCAAAGTATTCTTGCAATAAATATCATTCAAAAAAATGAATGATTTTTTTTATCCCCCTGTCAGAAATGCACGAGGGGCCCAGAGCTGAGCTGACACCACGGGTCAGAAACATCTGAGCGATATGCTCCAAAATAGATCTTCACACCACCTCATGCCAGCGGACCTCAAAGTCATTCACACAGCAGTGCCACGGTCACGGGGGCGGTGCACTTGTGTTAAGAGAGAGAGAAACACACCCACGCCAGCCATGCCCTTTCCCTGCAGCCAAAACACATCAAAAAGGACCTGAATGAAACCATCAGCAGTGTTAAAAAGTGTCAAATCTGCCCCAGAACAAGACTAGATTTAAAAACTGATATCTTTAGCTACTAGGGATGACAAATTCCCATGATTGATTGTCGTGTAAATTAACAATCAATTAATCGATTAATCGTCAGCCTTATTTGTCTACTGCAGTGGCTTATATCCAACAGCATGACAGGTTGTGCACATGCTGCTCAAAACGCCATGTTCCTCACCAAATGAATGAGAAGGCTTTTTAGTTAATAAAATAAAAGGTTAGTATAATTGTAAAATGACTGTTGATGTGATAGTAAGTTAAATATTCAGTCCCTCCAGAAAAAACGCAGATTTTTTTTGTGATTGTCGTGGGCAAAAATCCTTGATTATGCGGCACGTTTTCTTAAAAAATGCGATGGAATATGTGGGATATTTTTGCAATTTTATGCGATGAAATTGCGGAAACTTGCAAAAACGGTGGTTTGATGCAAAAGAGGAAAGTTCTCATTCTGTTTTATTTCAGACCTTCATTAACACACGGCTCAAACTTACAAAACATTGAGTCAAACAAGTTCTGTAGCTTTACAAAAGGAATATTCAACAACTTCTGTAAAAATGAATAAATAAAATATAAAAAAATAGTGTGCTTCCTGTTTTACAGAGGTAGCTATACAAAACAGACATCTTCTGTTAAATTAAGTGCTTCCAATGCACAAAGTGCAATCTCTCACTGCAACGTAAATTATTAATATACTTAATAATTAACTACTTATATACTTACAACGGTAAGGTTTTGGTATTATCCTGTAACAAAAAAGTGCAATCTCTTACTGCAACGTAAATTATTTTACATACTACTAATATACAGTGTCGTCTGTGGCCCAACACGCAGTTGCACGAGGTGCAAAATAATTTGCCCCCACTGTCATGTGACACAGCAGGAAACTGCTTCAGGTGGTCTTTTGCGCTTATTTTTGTTGGCAAATGAGAATGATTTGCGTGCTTCATCACGGTTTCACCGCGGGGTTTACAGATGATGTTCACGACACGTAATTACATCACTTCATGGAACCCCATGGCAATAGGGGGAAAATAATGGCGCTTTACTTGTGTGAAGTAAACGTAACATTTTTCAACTTCTGCTAAGATACATGTGACTTTTTGCAACGAAAATACAGGGATTGTGAAATCATACTAGCCCCGCATATTTTGCTTGCTGAAATTGGCAATTTATGCAGTGAAAGTGCGGCATATTTGAAAAAAATGCAACCCCCGCATAAATATGCAGACTTTGGCTGATTATGCATGAAATCAAGCGATCACATAATCGCGTTTTTCTGGAGGGACTGAATATTTAATAATCAAATATAACTAATAAAAGTCACCAACGCCGCCTCAGATACTGTGCATCGGGTTACCAGCATCAAGTCCAAGCAAATTCATTTCCACCCCAATACAATACCAAATTTAGCATATTAACCAAGTAAATTTTTTGTTCACCTTTTACCATAGGTCTTAAAGTAATGCAATAATATTGTATCGTGAGTTCAGTATTGTGATACGTATCGAATCGTTACATCCCTAGTATATAGTTTAACATTCTTACGGATACTTCCATTACCATCTCAATTATTTCTGCATTTTTGACAAAACCTTACCCATGTTAGGCAAGTAGATAATAATATTAGAGACAAATCAACATACATGCAACAATACATCTCAGAAAAATCAAACAATTAAACTTACAGTACTATTCAAATGTTTGGGTTCAGTAAAACATAGATATAATTATTATAATTACACTAAAAAAAAAAATCAGCAAAAGCATTTGAATACATTTGAATAGATACAGTTATTTAAAATTATAAAAAATTCACAATATAGCATTTTACTGTATTTTAGATGAAGTAAATGCAGCCTTGGTGAAAATAAAAGACAAAGGCTTTTAAAAAAAAATCTTACAGACCCTCAAACTTTTTAATGGCAGATTACAAAAGTTTCTTTTAATCAGAAAAGTTTTATTCTATTTATTATTATAAATAAGCCTTTATATTTGAAAAATTGTCAAGTAATCATTGTAAGCAACAGAATAAAAGAACAACAGCTTGGTTTCAGATCCACTAGCTCACGTGAAGTCATTGATAGGAGACACAAACATTGCAGTGTTTCCCTGAGACCAAAACTCTGGGTCAGAGGAAAGGGTGTAGGAAACCACGCTACAAAAGTGGGAAGTTCAACCTCAGAATATAAGGAAATTATAGAATCTACAGTACAGGCAGGTGACTTAAACTACTTCCTCATTCCTGAATAACAAAGAGAACAATGTGCGACTGAAATGAGACCTGCCAACAACTGTGATATAAAAGATATTGTTCCAAGATCAGCTTTAATGAGATCAGGGTTTACTCACATGAGTAATTAAACTAACTAGTTACTCCACTGCAATTCAGCCCTATAGCTACTCTAAGAACAATACTTGCAAGGACGGTCCCGCTGAAGTACACTGTGCCCTGCTCAAAGTCACAATAGAGGCAGAGCAGGATTGGGATCGCTGGAACTCTCCACGGACAACATTACTTGGAAATTAACCAGCAACCTTTGTGCTAGCTAATCAGATACCGAAACATTACAGGCTATTACCACAAACAGCCTGGGATAACTGGACCCGGATTCTTTAAAATGAGAGGTTTATATAATGAAAATGGAGTAGAATGCTGACACCAAATTAGTCATTGCATTTTTAAATTAGTAAACATTACTAATGATCTTTCAAACATGTACAATTTACATTATACAACACTTTGCAACAAGGTTAAAGTTTTTGAACTTGGTTAATGCGTTACGTATCATTGTAGGGTTGCACAGATATGAAAATGTTGGCCAATAACCGATAATTCTTTATATTTGAAAGCCGATAACTGATATATTGGCTGATAAATCTAAATAAAATGTAGTTAATTTTTGAGAGCCTTATTACAAAAACAAAAGTCTCACCATTAAAAGCAACATTTTAATGTTCTTCTATATAATATTATATAGCCTTGTGCGGTATTTTGATGATTTCAATCATATTTCAAGCAATTCAATGCTTGAGAATGTGCATCTGAAGTGTTTCAGCTGAAGGAATTAATCCATTATATATTGGCTTTAAAATCCCAGCCAAATTTTCTTATTGGGCCGATAACAATAACATTAAAAATGAACATATCGGCCGATTTATCCAATAAGATATATATATGATATATCATGAACTAACAACAAACCACTTTTACAGCATTTATTAATGCAACTTAATGTAAATTAATACTATTTTTCATGATTCTTTCATAATACTGTAAGGTTCAAAATGTATATATATATATATATATATATATATATATATATATATATATATATATATTAAACTATCATCAACCAAGATTAATTGGTAAAGTATTGTTCATGATGTTAGCACATATTGTACCTTTTTTAAATTGTTACAGATGTATTTTTAAATTGTTGCAATATAAAGACTTTATATTTGAATGTTATACAATTACATGTAGTTCATAACGTCTGTTATTAATAAACGAAGCTCAAGTCAAGTGTGGGTTTGACATTCTTCTAAAGATGACTAAATTGAGGAAACAATTACATCAAAACTAGTCTAAACTACATACAATAACAAATGTTTTGAAATATATTGAATTTTCCAACTGCCTTTATAAAGCGACACTACTAAGTAAACAAACAGCAGCTGTCAGACAAAACCCTGCGTTTATTGTGTCTCGACGGCTTTATTGTTTCAATTGTTGAGTTTCCAAAGACACAAGCAATGCACACAACACCTTGACCAGTGCTATACGCGGAGGAGATTCCCTGCAGGGTAAACAGAGACACACCTCAAAACCTTTGGCCTAGAAAGCGAACAACGAGGCTGTTATATTTTTGCTGGCTCAAAAACAGACACACTGCAGCCTATCAAACAGAACAATGAACCGGTGCTCTCCGTCTACAAGACGTTGATATCTCCGAATGTGCTTTACGCAACACCCAAAGAGTTAGAGAGCTTTCTCCATATCTGTGAGACAGCTGCCTGAGGCTCAGACAGATCGCGAAAGGTCTCTGCAGTTGTTATGGAGCCGTTGAATGACCCTGGAGGACTTATGGATCAAATGTCAACTTGGATCACCGAGTCTTTCAGGAAAAAGCCACCATTCTCGGAGCATAACAGGTAACAGAAGCCATGTTCAAAGCCTTGGCTTCAACTCAGCAGTCCGAGCACAATTACACCAAACCATTTAGAGTGGAACAACAATGCAAGCCGCAGGAGATGAGCTCTGGATTCGAGAAGCAACTCAATATTTGGACTCAACAGCTCAAGAACTGTAACGCTACATTCACACTGTCCGAATCTGATTGGAATCTAAATGATTGACTATCCACACTTATGTGATGTGTGCACCGTAGCACTCTTTTGTTTTTCTGAAAATATTTGTCTGTTTCACTGGCAATGATGTTGTGTTAGGAGGCCTACAACATGGAGGGGGTTTCGTGACTGAGCCTTCGCAGGGAGTTTGATTGACAGGCGATCTGACCAATCATAACCCCGAATCTGCCATTTTGTCCGACAAAGCGGTCGGGGGAGTTAGTAGATCAACATTGGTGAACTTGAACTTGTGTACTCACGCACTTGAAACAACATTCCTTCTGATGGTCATTCATGTTTATTTGATGCTATAAATGAACTAGTATGAAGAGATGATCGGTTCACAAGCCGCTTGAAGGAGCTAGAAAGAGACACTAGACGCTATTTATTGACTAAACTTCTTTAAAAAAATTATAATATTTTAAAAATGAACCCGTTTCATATCAAAAGTAACCTGTTCTGTCTTGTCTGTCGACGTGTTGTCAGTGTCCTCTTTGCTCCAGGATGTATTTTTCACAGCATGAGAACATGATGTGTGGCGTGAGAGCGTACATAGCAACAGTAACTAAAGGGGGCGGGTCTTTGCGAACGGTCAATTAGGGAGACACCGATATGACAATTTTGGCCGATAATGATAACCGATATTTGAAAGCCACTAACCGATATATTTTCTGATAAATCTAAAGCCAAATTTTATATAATTTTTAAGAGCCTGATTACAAAGACAAAAGCTTCACCATGTCCCGAGCACACGATTATAGTGTTCTCATTATAATATTACCCAGCCTATATGACAAACTTTGCACTTAACTGTATTTTCCTTTCTGAAGTGATTTCAATCATATTTCAAAACTATCTGGAGTGTCTCAGCTGAAGGAAATAATAAATTTTTTACCAGCTTTAATATTTGGGCCAAATTTTAAAACCGAGCCGATACCGATATAGTGGCCTTGACCGATATATCATGCCTACCCATTTGCAAAGTTGTCTTACAAATTGAAAATGTGTAGCAGAAACGTGGCATGTGGACCAGCAATGAGATTTCGAACCACATGTGAACGGATTTCACATGATTTTTTTGCTCAGATTCCAATTGGCTATTCAACGTGATCTGGACCGAGCAAGACGTAAAGCTTCACTTACCGTGTCTCCAGGGGTCTTTTGGCTCGACCGCACCAGAGACGATATCCTCGTCCGATGGAAAGGTCACCCTCTTTGACCCGTGCTTAATCCCAACGCCCTCGCTCGGCGTGGCAGCCGTAGAGACCGTCTCCGAGGGCCCGTCGACGCTTCGCTCCTCTGAGGGTTTCTGCGAATGCAGTTCTATGACAGTTTCTGATATTAGCGGGTTATCGCAAATAGAGGCACTTTCCTCAGTTTGAGTCTGGGCTGGCTCGAACTCTAAAATGCCATTTTCATCCAGACTTAAATCCACACCGATATCCATCTCACTATCATCATCATCATCATAATCACCTGCTTCATTACCCCCATCCTCAACAGAACAGTTGGTCACTGGCGGTTCCTCAAACTTGCTCAGGTCACCGGCAGAACCATTAACAGGGTCGGCCGACACCGCAATGGATCCGTTGTTTTGACTATGCGGTGCTTTGAGCTCTGTGGAATCGTCATCCTTCAAATGGATGTCTTTTAACCTAGCCAGGACAGCAGCGTCCCGTTCCCCTTGGTCTCCATCCATCAGCAGGATTTCATGTGATATAGTGTTGTCAGGCACATTGCACAAATCTACAGCTTGATCCTCGCAATTCATTTTCTCATTTCTGGAGCACGCCACTGCCTGTCACACACTAAAAACGATAGAAGTTCCCTCAACCACCTACAATGCAGTTCAATCCTCTCAAACCCAGGGAGAAAACACTCAATATCTCCTCAGTGAGTGCATGACTATCTAAAAGTTCACATCCTAGAAGTACCTGTATGTATTTACGCAGCTTCTCGCTGTGGTATTGATTTTTAAGGGTTGCATCAGGAAAATCACTATATATCCAAAGTGTTTTTAGTATCTAAGTCCAATTATGTGCTCCAATCAACGTTGTAGACACCTACAAGATCTTTCATAGTCAAACCGAGTCTCACATGCACGTCGTGTTGACATTATCAGCAAACATTGTGTTCTTATTTAATCATTATTACTGTAAATGTCTTCTCATTCCGTTGAGGAGCACTGAAATATGCATTTAAAGCAAGCCGTGGGGTGATGAAGAGTATGGTGATGATGATCAGGCTTCGTCCACTGGCCTGCTGTCCTACACCAAGACCAATAAAGTAGTAAATCGGACTCCTTAAGCCAATAATCTAAATGTTTGACGCTCCAGTCGTGTCTTTTGGCTGTCAAGACGAGGAATCCTGCACTGTCACTTTCCGTGTCGCAGTGAACGCGAATAAACACAGGCGTCACACTCCGGAGCGCGCTCTCAGCCCTGAAAACCGCCTCGAACGGACTCGTTTGCGGCGTGTAAACACTCTTCTCCGGCCGCCTTGTATGAATGATGTTTTTCACATCGCCAAAGCGCGCAGGCGGCAGAAAAAGAGAGAAATATCGGCCCCGTTGTAGCTTGAGTCCGGACCGACTGTGCGCGTCTGTTGACTGTTCGGAGATACGTCATCACCCCGGTTGGAAACGCAGCGGAGATTTCAGCTGCCGCACTTTCGGCGCTTCAGCTCGAGCGTTTGTTTACTAGGAAGTGTAGACAATAAAATTACAAAGTTGCCGGTGTGTTTCGTCTCTTTGGCAGATTTTCATTCGCTGCAACTGCGTTTGTAATTTATCTAGATTAGCATTTATAATAAATCACTTTAAAAATCTCAACGAATCAGTTGATCCTTTCCAAACAGCTGTCACGTTGGATGGTTTATGACGCGTGTTACAGAGAAAATGTATAGTTATTCAATCTATTTTGGATAAATACCATATACAATGGAAAATAACACTTGTATTATAAATTACGTAGAAAAATATGTTTTTTTTATGTAGCTAGGCTAATTGTTTTATTTGGGGGGGTTTGATGTACAGTAGGCTAAATCCTGACATTTTAGGATTATAAATAGTAGTATAGTGTTGACTCATCTGCGCTACACAAATTTTCATCCAATCACATGCTTGCTACAATCAGTTTGCCCCGCCCCTAATACCACTTAGCAAGTAAAGTCATGTGATCAACTCACTACCCATATCTAAATGTACCTTTTCTTCTTCTGAGAAGGTCACCTGACTTACTGTTGATAACATCTATGTTTACTGCAGGGTCTTCCCTGCTAAAATGTTGTTTCTTAGGTGATATGATTGTGTTTATGTTGAAAATGTCTCACACAAAATGTGCAGCTCATGTCGTACATCACCTGAACTGTGTGAAATGTTGTTCTCTGTGTTTGTTATTGCTCGTGTGATGTTTTAAGTTCTACAGTGATGGTACTTGAACAAATGGCAGTACAACAAATGGCTACTGTTTTCATAAACCTTGTTATTTATAATAATAATGCATGTCCAAACATCATGATACTACAGTGTTCTCCTCACATCTTTTTAGTTTTCATGGGTAGTTTATGGGATAGTTTTATGAATCCTTGCTCTCTTCAGTTGATGTAAATATTGTTTCTTGTACTTTTTTTTTTTTTTTTTTTTTACCGTACTTTAATGTTTCTGAGTCTTTGAAATAGGAAGGTACTTTAACAGAGTTTGTGTTCACTGTAGCATCACGTCTCGAGTTCATCCATCTCACCACTAGAGGTCATCGACACCTCAATTCTAATTGGAATATAATCGAATTATCATCTCTACATGCCCATGAAGATAATAATACTGATGCTAAATAAACAGTTTCCCAATAATAAGTTTTTTGGAATACTAAATTAATTACTGGCTAAATGTTTGTTTATATAAATTTGTATATGAATGAGGCAGTGTGTGTGTGTGTGTGTGTGTGTGTGTGTGTGTATATATATATATATATATATATATATATATATATATATATATATGCAGCTTCTACATGGTCCCAGATGAGGAATTGTGAAATATTATTTTGTTTTTTTTTTAAAAAAAAATGGTTTTCTATTTTAATATACTTTAAAATAGAATTAATTCCAGTGATCAAAGCATCATTATTCCAGTCTTCAGAGTCACATGATCCTTCAGAAATCATTCCGATATGATGATTTGATGATCAATACTGGAAACAGTTGTTCTGCTTAATATTTTTTGGAACCTGCGATACTTTTTTCATGATTTATTGATGAATAAAAAGTTAAAAAACAGAATTTGTTCAAATTAGAAATCTTTTGTAACAATATAAAAGCCTTTAATATCAGTTTTTATCAATTTAAAACATCCTTTCTGAATAAAAGTATTAATTTCTTTAAAAAATCACTGACCCCGAACTTTTAAACAGTATTGTTACAAAAGATGTCTATTTTAAATAAATGCTGTTCTTTTGTAAATTTTATTCATCAAATAATCCTGAAAAATCACAGGTTGTAAAAAAAAAAAATATTAAGCAGCAAAACTGTTTCCAACATTGAAAATAAATCATCATATCAGAATGATTTCTGAAGGATCATGTGACTCTGAAGACTGGAGTAATGATGCTGAAAATTCAGCTTTGATCGCAGGATATAAATTACACTGTACTGTATATTCACATAGAAAACAGTTATTTTAAACAGTAATAATAATTCATAATATTACTGTTTTTACTGTATTTTTGATCAAATAAATGTAGAATTGATGAGCAAGCGGCTTCTTTCAAAAAGTTTGGAAACAGTAATGTGTCCAGTAGTGTGTCCGGTACCACACACACACACACACAGACATGTTGTGTTTTCATGTTGTATGGGGACTTTCCATAGGCGTAATGGTTTTTATACTGTACAAACTGTACATTCTGTCCCCCTACACTACCCCTACCCCTAAACCTACCCATCACACAAAATGTTCTGCTATTTTAGATTTTCAAAAAAGATAATTCTGTATGATTTATAAGCTTGTTTCCTCATGGGGACCAAAAAAATGTCCCCACAAGATCAACATTTACTAGTATTACTATACCTGTGGGGGCATATTTGGTCCCCGTGACGTAGGGAAAACCCCCACACACACACATGGAATTTCTTACATTTAATCCACCCACACAAATCATAGTACTAGTTATAATGATAATAGCGAGATTGATTATTAAAAAAGGATGTTGCTTGGCTGTAGTCAGTTTGTAGGCTCTTGGTGGCTTGTTCCCCATCCCAGGGCCCATTCCCAGTCGAAATATCAACAAGCCTCAACGCTCAAAACCCTTGGCGCTGTTGTATTCCTCCATTACAATTCTGAAATTACTAACCAAACCATTCGTACACTCAGTTCTTCATAAAATGGCTTTAATTATTCAGGCCTGTCTAATGTGCGATTTGACCCTTCGTCTGTGCAGAAAACAGAAACAATTACCAGAACACTCCAGCATCCCGGGACTCCAGCTGTAATGCAGTTAACAGTGCTTTAATTTAGCGAGAGCGAGCGAAGACGAGAAACAGAGACCTCCCACAGGTGGCTGAAAGTAAATATTTTAACATCAAATGGGAGGCACTCGCTCGGCTTGTTTTTCGAAGTGATTTTTCTGGTTTCCTCTGGAGTTATTAATGGCTACTTGTGCCACTGCCAATTGCCCGGTTTGAGGAAAACCAACTGCATCCTCTGCACCTTTTCTTTAACCGACCGTGAAAAGAAACGGAGACCAATCGTGGGAAAAAGCGAAGCGATGTGGCATGACCGCTCTTCGGTTCATCGCTGTCAGGTGCGGACATGCCTTATTTGACACCGCAGGAAGCTGCAGATCTGTTTGAACTTCCTGTAAGGTTGCCATGGCTGCACTTTTTAAGTCTCCCTCAGCATTTGATTTATTTTGCACATTGCGCAAATTGAAAACGGATCCAACAATGATCCTTGTCATAGGGGAGGCCGCCGTCTTCGGCAGGAGTCATTACTCAAGTGCTCTTCTCCAGAGATCCATTCACCTGACATCAGTTTTAGGATTTCTACGATTTATCTGCTGCGGGCATAAGAAAGCCATAGGTCTTGTGGAGGTTTTGGACTTAAAGAGTCAAAGTTCACAAAATGTGTTAAAATATCAAAAGGCGCTGATATATGCAGGGAGTATCGGGAACATTTGAAGTGTGTTTATCCCATCCGTCTTTTTGTGAACTGAAAACAGGACGCAATCACAGGAGACGATTCAATCTCAATGTTTGTGTTGGCTTTCCTTGGAAGAGCGTGGTGGGTTTCGGGGTGTGGCTTGGACTGGTTTTCGAGAGATCTGCTCTTTCCACCTGTTTCTGTGCTCCATCTATTAGGTGTGGGAGACAGGTGCACGGGAACGGGAGCAGTTCACTCGGAGGCCCGATCTCCCCCGGCCAGCTGTAAATCCACAAATGTGGTGAGTTGGAGGATTTTACTGTTACTCTATCTCAGGTCGTCGTCCCCCCCCCCATGTGCTTTGCTTTATGGAGATGTCAGGCAGAAGCTGGGGGAGAAGCCATTGGGTCCCAGGGAAAGAATTCATCTTCTAAATACACCAAATTCAAGAGTTAATCGCTAATGCTTTTCACACACTTTGGGAGTGAGAATGAATGAGACTTCAGTCAATGAATCTTAAAGGATTGAGAATTAAAATTCCCTGATAATTTACTCACCCCCATGTCATCCAAGATGTTCATGTCTGTCTTTCTTCAGTCGAAAAGAAATGAAGGTTTTTGAGGAAAACATTCCAGGATTTTTCTCCATATAGTGGACTTCACTGGGGTTCAAAGGTCCAAATGTCAGTTTCAGTGCAGCTTCAAAGACTCTACATGATCCCAGATGAGAAATAAGAGTCTTATCTAGAGAAACCATCGCTCGTTTTCTAAAACAAAATTAAAATTTATATACTTTTCTATTTTCTACATGACATGCTAGAAAAAAAAGTAAATCATACGCATGATTTACTATTACTTTCCCTCGATTTGCTAAATCGTACGCACGGTTTTAGCCTAATATTTTTGTCCTTCATGTCATGTGCAGGGCTCCATAATTTTCACACCAAAAGTGAAGTGAATAAAGCCCTGGGTATACTTAGTTTTTTTACACGTGCATTCGAATGCACAGCCTTGGAAAGTATACTTCACTTGACTCATGTTCGTTCACAGGTGTTCGACGCATGCGCAGCTTTAAGCAATCTCTTGCCACGAGTTACAACCCATCTTTGTATTCTTTCATGCTAGAGTTTCTAACCTCTTCGCGCAATCTCTCTCTATGTAGGCCTCCATTGTTGCTGTAGCTTGCATGCGTTCCGGTCTACCTTGTGAATCAACGCCCCCAGGGCACGGTTGTCAACTTGTGGATAAACTAATTACTGTGCATACAAATATGCAAGGTTACAAAAATCCACCAGTGAGCGTACTCTTCGGATGACGAAATTCGCGTCACGTACACTGCACGCTGACCCACGGGTACGCCTAAAAAGTGAAGTATACTCTGGGCTTCAGTCTCAGGCTGAAAGAAATGCAAATTCACGCCTGTACAGTAGAGGGCGCAGCTCAAATAAACCTTTCAGCTGTGCTTGAAGAAGAGGATGTCGGAGAAGAAAATTTAACACTCTTACAATTTAGCTGAAACATTTTTGCTTATTCGTATGGTTGAATTGGATCATGGACAGAAACAAAAACATTGGTTAATACTTAAAGTATATTTGTATTATTTAACATATTTAATTATTGCATGTTTGCATATAATTTTCTGTATTTATGCATGCACACATTTACTCTAAAACTACAATAACCATCATGTTCACATGGGCCTCAGCACTTACAATTCCTCTGAGGACATGAGGACAGCAGAGCTGTCAGTCAATACATGGGAAAACAAAATAACTTGCATTACTTATTTGAAAAAGAAACTCCTAGAATTTAATAGTAATGCATTACTTTACTAGTTCTTAAAAAGTAATCTGATTACTTGTAATGCATTAGTCCCAGCACCGTTAGTGGGACACTTGGTGTTAATAAAATATTTGTTATAAAATACATTTCTTTCAAACAGTTCAACTTCTCAAATTTAATACCAAATATATACTTTTATTCAGCAAGGACGCATTAAACTGATAAAAAACTGACACTGAAGAGGATGTTGTACTTTTAAACTTTATATTCATCAAAAAATCATGAAGATAAATCAACGTCTTTCTTAAAGAACAGCTAAGCTACAGCTGCCTTCATCCAGTCGTACACAGTGTTTATGCTTCAGATTTAATATATGTGGTTGCTAAGGCATTGTGAATGGATGTTGGCGTGTTTCTGTGCTGCACAATTGCAAGGGTGTTTTAGGTGGTGGTTTCTCACTGCCATAAATACATGTTCCCAAGTTGCTCGGATCCAGTTCAATGTAAATCTGTGGGATTGTTGTTTCTCCTGTATTAAATCAGGCTGCCCTAGAAAAGTAATCTTGAAAAAGAGTATCGTTTTCAAAAGTTTGTGTTTTCAGCCCCCAAAAACGCCGTTGTCATGTAAATAAACGGCCAAAATGCATAACAAGTTTTCCGTTTTTAGTCGAAAACGGTGTCATGACCCTTAAAGCCTTCGCTTTCATAACCATGTGTCAGCAGGAACATTCAGATTCATTGCTGTATAACCCGACTGATAGCTCCAGTTGTCATGAAATCACCCCTTTCATAGTATACACATGAGCTAGACTGAGCTTGAATGGCCACTGATTATGTCCACGTTTATTTCTCTTATGCAGTTGAGTGCAGTGTGCATTGGACTGCACACTTGGTCAGAGAATGAGAGGGAGAAATATAAAGGTTAAGTTTCATGTTTTCCGATCCCAAAGGACACTCTTTATAAACAGGCAAACATTTTGGGCTTGTGTGTAATGAATGCATATACACGTGTATTTATACAGATGGTACATATTTAGAGAACCTCACATGAACACACACACGGGCTAAATGCAAAGTGTCAGTCTATAAATAAATTCTGAGGCTTGTGATTTGTTTTAGCATAAGGAGAAATATTCATAAACGCCTTCATGAGAGGTCAATCATGGGACACTCGTTATTGTTATATTTTTTCTTATTATTTCATTTAAACAATGTGTTTTTTTTAAAAGAAATTAATACTTTTATTCAGCAAGGATTAGTTAAAGATCTTTTTAATGAAACAAATGATTCTTCAAGAATCCTGAAAAAAAAATGTATCTTGGTTCCTACAGCGCAACAAACTTCAAAACCGATCATAATCAGAGATTTGAGCAGCACATCCGCTAAAAGAATGACTTCTGAAGGAACATCTGTTCAAATTTACTTTTACACTTTCACAATATTACCTGTATTAAATAATTTTATCGCTTAACAAATTATATAAATAAACTATTTAACTATAAACTATGATATAAATAAACATTTTTTTTTCTGTGAAGCTTGAATGTTACTACACTCTTGCTTCATTTAGTAAACGCTGATCTATGAATATGCTAATTAGCCCCGCCTCCACTCACTCGCTTGAGCTCAGAGATCCACTCAGTCAACTTACTGAGGTAAACGCCGCACAATGGCTTTGCTTTTTAAAACATTGGACACAACGCTAAATAATATGATTGTTGCTAATGTTACAAAAACCATGTTCCCGTTCGCGAGTCAGACAGCTGTCTTTTAACAAATAGTATCCTTACAAACACTTTGAACAACTCCAAACGTTAGCGGAGAAAGGCATACAGTTCATCATAACATCGTTATATACGTTGTATTCCCGCTATATTGATTTTTCATATCAACAGAAAAATATACAAGGATAGCCTGGCTTCTCTCCAGACTCCCCTGCTAGTTAGCTGTTAATAATATGCTAAAGCCCGCCCACTCGCTGACGTGATTGGTTAGTTTGTGACACCAGTGATTTCAAACCGTGTATATTTAGATTTCTGCAGTTTTAAGGAGAAAATACTCAGCAATGGTGTTGACTTAAAGCATATTAAAAACTCCACATAGACACATAAACAGCATTAAAAACTCGATTTTCACCCTTAAATTGTTTGGAAACGTATAATAATTAAGATTCATGCACCTAATCATGGTGTAATGAAAATATTTGATGACTTTTTACCCGCCATTTTCCAAACCATTTAAATAGAGCGTGTTTTGAAAATTTTACAATACCACATTAAACCTACATGAAGATTACATTTCAAGAACTTGCATTTAAACCAGGTTTTTAAAAGATTTCTCCTCCTCAACAACTCAAGACATCCTTATTTGTCACTGACCCATATATAAACATGCAAGGCAATTTGTAAAGTAATACCCACACTGCAGTTTCGAGACGTGTTTACACGTCAGTGTAAATTCAGAGTTCAGTCAACACAGACATTAATCAAATCAATCTTTCGACACACACGCACGGAAATACAAACACCAGCCCTACACGCTTCCTGTCACTTATCCCATCAGTCGGGCGTTCTGGCCTGCCGCCCGCTGCTGTTTATTAATGAGCTAAAGGACTCAGATGCCAGACAGGCGTTAAACCGCAATTTGCTCTCACCTTTCCCTCTTTCTCTTCCTCCCAATTTCCCTCAAGCATTTCTTGGGCAGCAGGACAAAACGGGGGTGAAGGAAGAAGGGATAGGCCAGTCTGCCGGCTGATAACTTCCACATGTCTGTAAGGTTTTTGAATCAAAAAAGCACCTCTTCTCCTTAAACCCCAACAAAAGCAACAGAGGAGATATAAAAGCCACGGACGTATTTGATCTGCGACCGAGCACCTGCGAGTGGGGACCGTTGACCAGTCAGCGCAATTTCTCTTCCTTTTCCATGTCATTAGAGAACAAACGGCGTGATTTCCCTCCTCTTCCTTTCATACAGCCATCTGTGCGTCCATTTATTGAACTCTACCTGTGCTGCTTGACCCTCTTTCCTCTACAAAATGTGATTAAACGCTCTGCATCTCTTCCTACGCCCCAACTCCCGACCCAAAAGACAGTCAAGTATGAAAGTACGTGAATGGAAATGCTTCTGGATACGCAAGCTCAATTTTGTGCATCACTAGCTAAGTTTACATGCTTATAATTGGATTTATGGACTGAAAAACCTCCATGTAAACATCGTTCTTGATTGAGCTTGATCTGAAATTAAATGTAACTATTTTCTCAATTGGATTCAAAGTACCTTGTGCACAAACACAGTGCATATTTTTACACATGCTTTACATCTCATTTCTTGGTCAGTGGACGAGACTGAGGGTGCTTCCCAATCAGAAGAATTATTGTTAATACGAGTTTCCTAGTCGAAAATTGGACTCTCAAGTTGGATTCACAACTGGGAAACTCAGAGGTCCGAGTTTCCTTGTTGAGCGGACCATACATTTTAAACATATCAGAACTATTTCTTGTTTTATTCAATCTACATTTGCTTTCTCTTGCTGCTTTTGAATTTTACTTATTACAAACTTTTGCATATATAAGTAATAATTTGAATAGATTTTACACTGTGAAAACAGCGTTTATTTGACAGAAACTTCAAAATGCAGTGAATGGATATAATTGCACTGGGAATGTTTATATGGTTGTCAATGAATTGGACACTTTATTGGATATTGATTAAATATTCAATTCATTTGGGATTTAATAAGATTTCCCACAAAAATAGGCAGGAATGAATCCTTCATGATTCATATTTTTGCTCCGACAACAACACTCTTACCACAACTTAAATACATGCTCGAATGTTAAAAATGATAATTTATTGTTTTAATTAAACCTTTTAAGTTCCAAAAATTATTTTTTGAAGAGATAATAACGTTGATCATTACATCAACTTAATATCGTCTGTAATTTAAACTCAAATTTCTGCATTAATTTGCTTTTTAAAAAAAAAAAAAAATAAAATAAATTAGGTTGTAGTAACTTAATGAAATTGTCTTGATAACTTCAAAAATTAAGCAGTGGATGTCTAGTTCCCAGCATGCTTTGCATAGGACTGGATGAGGAGAATAAATGTTGAAATGAAGTGTTCATTTATTTTGTTTTTAGTGAAGGGAAAGACCTGTTAGTGTTTAATGCTGTTATGTAGAGTTTCTGTAATGTTTTTGTGGTTTACATTGTGCTGAAGAGTAGATACATGAAGGTAAACACTGCAATGACTCTATACAATGACTGCGGCGAGTAATATCTTACTTGTTCATTAAATATGCTAGCATGTGCTATGATAGCTGTTGATTTGAACTGAAATACATAAGATTATAGGTATTGAACACACACACACACACACACACCATGGAAACACAGCCGGAGCAGTGAGCCGTGTTGATTGTAGGTAGTTAAGATTACTAGCAGTTGAACGACCTTAAACATTTGTGTATATGGCACAAATTTTTAAGTTCCTTTAGTTGAACGTAAATTCACTCAAAGTTGTCATAACTGTTGCATTACATTTTTTTGTTGACAAAACACGTGAAGGCAAGCATTAAAGGGGTGGTTGATTATTTTTTCTAACTTTTGTTAGTGTGAAATGTTGCTCTTTGAGCAGAAACTGCAAAGTTACGGCGCTCAAAGTTCAATGTCAAGGATTTTCTTGTAAAGAATTCGCTGTTTAAGGACTACAACAAACGGCTGATAGGGACTACAACAAGCTTCTTCCTGGGTTAGTGACATCACAAACCCTAAAATTTCCATAACCCTCGCCCCTGAGAACACACAACAAAATCACTTTAAATGTAAAAGAACAGCAGAGTCCACACCTCTATAAGAGGACAGAAAAAATGATGTCATTCGAATAATTTTTTCCCAGCTGGTGAAAAGATGAAAAGATTGACAGCCAATCAGAATCCAGCAAGCGGCAGACAACAACCCTGCAGCGCATGCTTATAATAAACAGAACGATATTGTGCATTGGTGTGGACCCTAATATAATTATCCTTTATATAGTTATCAGTCTTCATGTGGATAGACCTTCCGTCAAGCATTTGCATGCACGTAAAGAACGTTTCTCTTTGTGACTTCTCAAGGTCCTGAGTTTTCACCTCTGACTGCTTTTCACCCCGCCACGCCCCTCGTGTCCTCTCCCTACTTCTTTTAAATATTCATTTCCGCCCTGGATGTGTTTGGGAGAGCTTCCTGTATCAGTCTCACAAGTTTCCCTGGGAAAGATCTGTAGGAAGCGGAGTGGATGGAGTTGCTGTGTGTCCTGGCGCCTGAATGCATCCAGAGAGTCGTTTAAAAACCGACAGAGGGGAGGCTGTCTGCATCACTCCGTTAGTTTGCCCTTCTCCATCAGATCGCTCTCATTACTCCTTCTCTTGACTCAAGTGGTTGTGCTTGTTCAGGACCTCGTCCATGGGATCTGTTGTTTGCTTTGACATCTGGGGGAGAATGTGGGGTCCTGGAGGGAGGCTCAGTTTTGCTGTTTAAACCTCTTTCTCTCACTGGTAATATGTCAGATTTGTCATGTAATAACACCTGTAATAAGTCTGAATTACTACTTGCATATGCTGCAATAGTAACGGACCTGCAGGCCTGTTGATGAAACATTAAGGGCTTGTAATTCTTTAGTCTGTCTGCACACTCTGCCTTTTTCTTATATCTATGCCTGCTATGACATCACAAAATTTAAAAGGAAAAAATGTAGAAATTGTTCATGCATTTCCATCGATCGTCATAAAACAAATAAGATTTTTTTTTTGCATTGCTCTTAATCGTGATCATTTAAAGGCATACTGACAAAATTTGACAAATTATATCACAGGTGTCTATCATTAGCATTTGCACTCATGGCTCTTGACCTGTACTGCTTCATACCACGGTAACGTTAGTAAAACTTTAATATATTAGCTCATGATTTCTGCCCAAGTCCATCGGCTGTGGAGATGAAGACGACGGCGCCCATGATTCACACCCTCATTCACGGTGTCATCAAGCCCTTTGTTTTGAATGTGGGTGACCACTAGTGGCGAACATTACATATTGTGCCTTTAACCAACCCCCAAGCCTAAACATTTTCAAGAGGGTTGGTGATCCTCTTGAAATATTTAACCTAATTTGTTTCAATATATGATCCCCTTATATTCTTAGCTTCTTTTAGAGATGTTTTCTGTGTACAAAACTTCTTTATTAGCCACAGTGCAGCGTGGGCATGGCACTTCTTGTATGATGCAATAAATGGCAAAACTGTTTGTGCTGTTGTTTATAATTATGTATTAAATACTATAAATTAAAATAATATGAAAACAAATAGCAGTTCATAACATCAAGCAGCGTAATGAACTGTTTTTGCAAAGCAAACAAAAAAACGCAGACGGCTAACAGTTTAAAGGTGCAATATGTAATTTTTTTGCAGTAAAATATCTAAAACCACTAGGCCAGTGTTATATATTTTGTTCAGTTGAGTTCTTACAATATCCCAAATGTTTCCAACTCTTTGTAAATCATGAGAAAATTGCGTTTTTAACCAAGGCTCCGGAACATGTGTGGGAATAGCCTGTCAACGACGTCATATCCGCGTTACCCCTGGTTTACGCTTTCACTGCCATAGAAACCATGACAACACAGTCTCATGGACAAATGTGGAAATAGTAGCTGTAGCGTCTATCAAGCAACTAGCTTGTTTCGCACAGTTGTTATGAACACAATTATTCTTTTCTGTTTGTAGCTGCTTCTGTCAACAAAGACGAGTCCATAAAGAGAAATAAAACAAGCATCAACATCGGTGTCGTGTGTTTTAATAAACAGCTGAGGAACTATCTGGATTCCTTGACAGAAAGCTTGTGATTATTATATCGATCAACAGTGTTAGTCTTATTGTTTGAATGTCTTGTTCTCGTCTATGAATATGATGTGAAAAATGCTGAGGTGATGTTCACTACGAACACGTCAAGGCATGTTATGAACTGTTGGCTGTAATTTTGTTTTATACTGTAGCTTTAGTGAAATACTGTCACTACATCAAATGTGTCAAATGACAAAACTGCGAATGAGTTCATTCTGTACGGTAATGTTTATTAAGGACGGCGTTATTGCATTTGGTTTGTGATTAGTTTGTTGATCATACCATCACACCATCTATGACAACCAATGTAGTGTTAAACCTTCCTTTACTTGCGGCGAATTCATTATAATGAAATAAAATCATGTCATCAAGCGCAAGATTTAAAAACTACTACTTTATCTCATCCATGAATATGATATAGATTCCCATCTGACTGATTTAAATCAGGGGTGGAGTTGAAAACGACAGTTCCCATAATTCAAGCTACGCCATGGTTGTTGTTTTGATTCTACGCCCTCTAGTGGCCAAAAAATTACATATTGCACCTTTAATGTTACGTTAGAAATAAGGTGGAAAGATAATAAAAATGTATTAATTTCCATCTAGTCTTTGCATCTGTTTGTTCGAATCAGGTCTGGCTAGAGTTGGCTAGGTGGCGCTGTCACAAAAAAACTAAAGTCCTAAAAATGCAGATCTGAGTTTGACAAAATCACTTACTTAATGGCTTATATTTGCTTTTGTCGTGCCCCTCGCATCCGTTGTTAGTCTCCAATGCTGCTCCGCGTCACACATCAGACTGTGTTTATATAACCATGGCAGCAACCACTACGGTGATTCAAGACGATGACAGATTTTTGACATTGTCTGAGGCCTGAACGCAGAGCAGCTTTTTCTCATTTCGTTCCAGGTCTACACATGTGCTGCTTAACAAAAGTCAGACTTGGACATCTTGACTGCAATTAAACTGCTACAGTTTATGAATCTGAGGGCAGTCCAGTCCAAATAAAGCACAAAATGGACTCCGTGATACATGGCTCTACCAATGGGGTATTCAGAATATAACTCAGTCCATGACAGGGGACAGAACCCGTGTGTCTGTTTATTTGCATTTTGGACACAATGTGCACGGCAGCATAATTGCTGAGGATCTTCTCAGAGGTGGTCCGGCACGATTTGAGATGAACAGGCTGGTTTTAGTGGTTTGCTGATAATTGCTAAACCTCTGCTGTTTACTATAGTAAATAAGCTGTTTCTGTGCAGTGGGTCTCAAAGTACAGGCCTGCGTGTCAGTTTCACAATAACATTCGGCACGACCCCGGTCTGCTGATAGCGTGAGAACTTCAGACATAAGTGCGGGTGTGTGTGAGCGATACAGAGGATATGTGTTGTTTGTGAGTGTGTTTGTGTGTAGGATGGTGAGCCGGGTTGGGCCAGTACAGGAAGTGTTACGACTTAGCACGTTTGGTTTTCTCATTCTGGCAATGAACGGCGTGTCATTTATCTTTTTGTACCATAACCATGGCCAAAAACAGAAGGGAACTTACTGATTTCTGACTCTTGACCTTGAGACTCCATTGCAACTCTGCCAGGCTGTCTGAATCAAAAGATTGTCAGTCTGTTGTGGTTTGCTGACTTCAGCTATCCAGGTTGTGGACCAAAGATGGTTTGATAAACTTACAGCGAAAAAGCTATAAGTAACATGTACGCCATTTTCATTTTGCAATCAGATTAAGTAAATTTCACACATAGAATTAAGTGAACAAGTACATACTTTTTGATTTTGTTCTTTTCTACTGCATTTTATCTTAATTTGAGAAACATTTTGTTTGTCACTGCACTAACATTAGCATAGCTATGCTCATTGAATGAAGCAACAAACACAATAGTCATCGTATAACCATCCTACAACCTAACCACAAACTCTACTCTTCAGTACAATGGGAACCACAGAAATGTTAACAACAGAAACTATTTTAAATATCCGGCATTAAACACGAACAGGTTTTTGCCATACTCAAAGGCGAACATCTTAATTCAAAATAACATTTCAACATTTACTCTCCCAAGTCCGTTCTATGCGAAGCAGTTTTAGTTACTGCAACAAAAATTATTCACGTACTCCCAACACAAATGGACAAACTTTTACACAATTACTGTATGGTTCCAGTTAGTGGTGCAATGGATCACAAAACGTACAGTTCGGATCATATTACGGTTTTAAAATGTGCATACTCAATTTTCCACGCATATATTGGTATTTATAAAAAATAAACTTAGCATAAATATGTGCGCACCGTACCATGCGTACGCACTCTTCTAATAGAGTGAGTGAAGTAATAAAGTAAACAGAATGTTTTTTCTTGTGAATATGCATGGAAATGATATGCAGATGACGTAATGCATAGTAAAACTAGGCATTGTAAGCTTCATATGTGGTTATTTGGAGATTTGTGGTTTATGTGGAGACGGGTGGAGATTCATCTTCCGCTCACTTGGTTTTATAAATCTGAAAAGTTTTGTGTGTACGGAAAATCTGGCTTTTATACGAACGCACACTTGTAGGATGAAATCTACAGAAAGTGTGATACTTGAGGGCCCTGATCGCTCTTTTATATGTTATGAAACTGTCTAGTGCCATCAAGCTCTAAAATATCAATAAAAGTGGTCAAATTCAACAAAATATGTCACTTCAAGATGCATTGCAACAGGTCTGTTCACGAGGCGCGTGAGAACTGATGACTTTTGATGCCTTTAATTGCAGACCTGGTGTGACTTATTTGATTTGAGATACAGATTTTGATCTGGTTCTCACTCAGAACTATTGTATGACTTCAGAACACCTGGAATATATTGTACGAGTCATATGGACTATTGTTTTTTTGTTTTTTTTTAATTTTTTGCTCCACTTTCATTATGTGGAAAAGTGCTGCAAGGACATTCTTCAAAAGTACCACAGAAGAATATGGGTATATTAGATTTGACATCAGCATTAATTTACCTCTTGCCTTTGCAATACAAGGTGATGTCACTTCCTGTCCGATAGCACAACGTAGTTCTATTTTATGCTTTTGGGTATTTTGTTTTTATGCAGCTGTTAAACTTGATACATTGGCACCATATCCCTCTCCTGTGACACAAAACACATCCACCTAGTAAAATTAAAACTCCATAATAACCTTTTATGACAGACACCGCTGACCTGCTCCAATATCAGCACAGTTAAACCATGTGATACTTATTGCTTTTTATTTTGAACCAACGCCACATCACGACCTGGGGAGGCTCTTTATAAAGTTCATTTGATGCATGGCTGGCCCATTATAGTACTTGAGTTGCACCGAATGCCTTTTTTTTACAGCTGTGAATTAAGAAGTATCCAGAGAACGCTCCTCAGACCCATTTAGATTTAGGCCCAGTCTTGAACTCAATTCTCGCAGTTATAAAAGTGGCCTACTGTGGCGAAAGACTCGCTGAGTGTAAGTGTACACCTTGATCAGCATGTGATATATTGACAGACGTTAAATATGCATATAATGTTGCATACTGTAAAAAAACATAATGTGTTTGCATCAATGAGTGCATTTCAGTTCACCCAACAAGCTAAATTGAGTTTGTGGCATAAATGCACATTTTTAAGTCGCTCCAACTACCAGTTGTAGCCCTGGAAACAATCTATTTCAGTTCAAATCAACAGCACATTACGTAACTCATTTAACATGTATATTTAATGAACAAGTAAGATATAACTCGTCACTGGCATTATCGCAGTCATTGCTTATAGAGTCAGTGTAGTGTTTACCTTCATGTATCTACTCTTCAGCACATGGTAAACATTACAGAAACTCTTAAATGTCAAACATTAAACACTAACAGATCTTTCCCTTCATTAGAAACAAATAAATTAACATTTCAATTCAACATGTATTCTCCTTATCTAGCATGGGAACTAGAAATCCATTGCCTTATTTCCGAAGTTATCAAGACAATTTTATTAAGTTACTACAACCTAATTAAAAAAAAAAGCTAATTAATGCAGAATTAGAGTTTAAATTACAGACGATATTAAGTTGATGAGTTGATCAATACTATTAAGTTGACAGAATAATATTTGCAACTTAAAAGGTTTTACTAAAACAATAAATTAGACTTTTTAAGTTGCAATCGTGCATTTATTTAAGTTGTGGTAACTGGTCCCCTGATGTACTTTTTGCAGTGGGTATCAATTGCTCACAATTTGGGTATTAATCTCATACCACACTTAGCTCAGTAAGCACCATCATGTCAACAACTTTTGCATTGGTAAGCAGATGCGCCAGTGCATATTCCTTGTGCGACGGTGAATACACAGTTGCAAAATAAATGCCAGAAGGATTCTTTTATTTATGACTCTCATTACTAAACAGTGATGTTTGATAAAGGTTGAAACCACACTGTCGGGTTACTTCGAGTGGTTCTGTACCAAGCACAACCAAATCTATATTCAGAAAGAAATCAAGTGGGAGAAGAGAAGATGCGTTCAACATATGCTGTTGTTTTTTGCTGACTTTGCATATGTTTAATGTCATGTTTTGCTACCCGGATCTTTTTCACTATTATTCTATACTGTAATTTTAAATGATTCTTTGAAGCCACATTTTTGAGCTGCTCTCTTCTCAAACGTGCTGCTGCGAAAAATAGAATGAAGTGTGAAAATAAGTTAGAAAAATATATTGATGTTGGACGTCGGGAGTGGGAATAGCTGCGGAAAGAAGGAAGTGAAGGATATTACTGTACTTGCAGAAGAAATCGGAATATTTTTTCTATTATGTTCTAGAATAGGAAGAAAAATGTTAAATCAAAACATTGCCACAGATGACACATTTTGTTAAGGGAAATATGTTTTCCTGTTATGTAAAAACTATACGTTTAGTTTTAAGTCACTTACCTTGTTCATTTTGCGTTTAGTTTATTCCTGTTTGGTCGCAGCTCGTCATGGTTAACATTTGGTACAATAACAGCTGGACCTTGAGGAATCCATTTGTTAACATTCCCATGCGTCTCAATGGCAGTTGTTTACTGTGTTCTGGGTGCTGAAGCTTTGGATCCAATCACCTGAGTTTGCCCTAAATACCACGTTGACTAATCATTCTGGTGCCATAGATAAGCCACACCACAAGAACAAGCACAAAACACAAAGAACACGAATGCTTCACTGGTGATTATCCAGATATCACCCCTCTAAACATAATTTACAATAATTAAGCTTTTGCAATGCAAATGATTACTTTTGCATGGTCGTCAATAGAGAAATATGCTTTTGACTGCAGAATGATGTAGTTATGGCATATACTGTAAATATATATGTGTAAATACTGAATGGAAGTTTGTTTCAACTGCAACTTTTCATCTCGCAACTCTGACCTTTTCTCAGAATTGCGTGATATAAACTTGCAATTCTGACTTTATTTCTCGCAAACATGTTTATAATGCACAATTGTGAGTTTATTACACTCTATTGTGAGTTTATATCTCGCAATTCTGACTTTATTTCTCGTAATTGTGTTTATCATGCATAATAGTGAGTTTATATCTTGTAATTCTGAGTTTATAACGTGCAATTGTTAGTTTATAACTCGCAATTCTGACTTTATTTCTCGCAAATGTGTTTATAATGCGCAATTGTGAGTTTATTACATTCTATTGTGAGTTTATATCTCGCAATTCTGACTTTGTCACGCAAATGTGTTTATAATGCACAATTGTGGGTTTATATCTCGCAATTCTGACTTTATTTCATGCAAATGTGTTTATAATGCACAATTGTGAGTTTATATCTCGCAATTCTGACTTTATTTCTCGCAAATGTGTTTATAATGCACAATTGTGGGTTTATATCTCGCAATTCTGACTTTATTTCATGCAAATGTGTTTATAATGCACAATTGTGAGTTTATATCTCGCAATTCTGACTTTATTTCTCGCAAATGTGTTTATAATGCACAATTGTGAGTTTATTACATTCTATTGTGAGTTTATATCTCGCAATTCTGACTTTGTCACGCAAATGTGTTTATAATGCACAATTGTGGGTTTATATCTCGCAATTCTGACTTTATTTCTTGCAAATATGTTTATAATGCACAATTGTGGGTTTATATCTCGCAATTCTGACTTTATTTCTCGCAAATGTGTTTATAATGCGCAATTGTGAGTTTATATCTCGCAATTCTGACTTTATTTCTCGCAAATGTGTTTATAATGCACAATTGTGAGTTTATTACATTCTATTGTGAGTTTATAAGTCGCAATTCTGACCATTTCTCGCAAATGTGTTTATAATGCGCAATTGTGAGTTTATATCTCGCAATTCTGAGTTTATAACATGCAATTATGACTTTATAACGCTCAATTCTTACTTTATTTCTTATAATTGTGTTTATAACACACAATTCTGACTATTTCCCACAATTCTGAGTTTATAACGCATAATTCTGACTTTATTTCTCACAATTGTGAGTTTATAACTAGCAATTCTGACTATTTTCTGAGTTTATAACATGTAATTGTGAGTTTATAACACAATTGTGTTTATAACTCTCAATTCTGACTTTATTTATCACAATTATGAGTTTATATTCTTTATATTAATATACTTTGATGTTACGAACAAATCTGACAAATAACGAAAGTTCACTATCAAAGTTATCTTAGTGCAAATGTGTGCATTCGTGTCAAAGAATGGGAGCGCAATAATTCTAAGATATTCTGCTAACATATTTACCATCCGCAAGTGTTAGCTCTTCCCCTGATCACAACAGTACCATGAACTGCAGTGTGTGTTGCAGCAGCGCGGCTTAAAAATCGATGTACGTACCGAACTGCCATTTTTGTGTACTGTCACAACCCCGTAGTATCTACCAGCTGGGGATAAAAACACACGCAATTCGCCCACAAAGCAGTTCACAAGTCTTAATGTTCCTAATCACTGGATTTTTAAATAGTTGGTCTCCAAAGGCAAAATAAGGAAGAAATATTTGGCGGTGAAAGCAGCTCTGAAATGAGATGTTAAGAGGAATTTGCTAGTGTCAGATTCTATAAACAGAGAAGCTGATTTGGTTTCGCGTGGGCTTCACAGATCAGCACCTCTCTTTGGGAAGAATAATGAAGCCTACTGGGTGTTGTGAGGATGTATATCATCCCTGTGGTGCTTTTTTTTAAACTTGCTTCTTAGTCAATGGTCTGTTTCACGCAGGAAAGGTAGTCTTAATGGTGATTATGAGAATGGACTCATAAACCTCTGTCCCAGTTGACGTCCCCCTCTGGACTGGGTGTGTGTACTTGTGTATGCTCCAGTGTATTTGTATGTGGGATAATGTTGTCTTTCACACTGCAGGAAAGGTTTTGAGCTGTGGGAGGAAAAGGCATTTAAAGACTAACGCACATGTCCATGTCCCTTTGCTGGTTTTCCTGGACGAGCATCATAGGACTGCACATTATCACTTCTTTAAAATCCCACTCGGACTTGGCAGCGACTCTTGGGATGAGGATGGGAATGTGACTGAACTGTGTGTTTCTGAAGCTAAACGTGTGTCTTCAAAGGCCACAATTTGTCCTCTTGATTTAATGTGTCGTGATATTACACCTTTTAGGCCTGAGAGTGATTTGACATCCGAAAGTCAAAATTGGGGTCTTCCTTCTGGTAAATCTGCGGAGACGTGAGCGAAGCGGTGTGAATACAAGGGGTTTATGCGTAAATAAAGTTGTCATATTTTAGATTTGTTGCCAAACCATCTTCTTCCTTTGAAAGCGATGCGGTTGCAGACGTTAGAAAGTTCTTAATGTGTTTTACGATTCAGCGCGGTCGACGACGGATGGAGGGACTGGGGAAATAAACAGGCTCAATGAGAGGAAAACAGATCAGAGCCGGGAAAGGAGCTGAAGAATTGCGAGATGGAGGGGTAATCTGTCGGGAAGCGGGACTTGGGCTGGACGAATTCACAGATGTTTTAAAGTGCTAATCTAATCTTTCTGCCAGGCCTCTTCTTCTTAACTCCTTCCTCCTCCTGTCTTTCTCGTGGCTTTTCTGGAAAGGATGGAATACACTTTAATGCTTCTCAGGAGCATCATGTACTGAGCAAGGTAATCGGTCGCAGTCATTTATCTGCCTGTTAGCGGCCATGTTTTCGAGGAGGGGGACATGTGCAAATGTAATGAGGGCTTTTTCTCTTGGAAAGGATGGAGAATAGGAAAAAACCTTGTAGAAAACCCAGATCTGACTAAAAACAAGTGGAGAACAGAGAGGCGGTGAGGGTGAAAAGGAAAGGATGAGGTTTTTTAGTTAATGTCCCCCTGGTGACCATCTATCATATTCGATGAACTCTCAATTTTTTTCTCAGGTAGTCGTTTTATTCATTGAACAGCTCTCATTTACTCACTCAATGTTTTGCTTTCTTTCACGACCATAATTCCATAGTTATGGATGTGATAAAATAGCAAGAGGATCAGGTTGCGTACCTGCTGTAAAAAAATAAAATAAAACCTCCCTCATATATCCGAAATTATACTCTACTGGAAAAACTGACTCTTGTCTTGCCCTGGCCTACTGCTCTTCCTCTTCCCGTTTTCACCCCCTCTCTTTCACCGGCAGGGAATGAGGGGTTGTTGGTTTTTGTAATACAGTAGCCACACTGAAATATTGTGACAGCTTCCCCCAGACACGTTAGAAGTGCATGTTCAGGGAACAATTCTTACTGAACTGAAAGTTTTAGTGAAATCAAACACTGCTTGTTGTTTAGCCTTAACCTGAGACCACCCAGTCAGAAGGGGCAAGGGTATAATGCACACGGGTAATGTTAATTTAGTGAGGACAGAAAGTAAATTTAAAGGGATAGTTCACCCAAAAAGGGAAATTATCCCACGATTTACTCACCCTCAATCCATCCTGTCTTCCTCCAGGCAAACACAATCTGAGATATATTTCAAAATATCCTGGCTCTTCGAAGCTTTATAATGGTAGTGAATGGGGGGGGGGGGGCGTAATTTTGAAGCCCCCAAAAAATCATCCATCCATCATAAAAATAATCCACACAGCTCCAGCGGGTTAATTTGAAGCAAAATTGTGGGTTTTTGCAAGAAAAATATCCATATTTAAAACTTTATGAACTATAATAACTAGCTTCTGACAGACGGCTGTACGCATTGATTTACGGCGAAAGGCTGACCTCTGACCTGACGAACGCGAAAGCGCAGAGGATAGAGTGAAACAAAACACCAGTCACGAATTAGAAGCTTAAAATAATTTTTAAATGGAAATATTGGAGCTTGAGTTTGTTTGAACAGCGAGAGGCGTCTAAGCTCACGATACTCCTACATCGCGTCAGGAGTTCATTTAGCTAAGTCAACTTGTGCACTATATGTGTACAATCTGCTGGAAGCTAGTTATTTTAGTTATTAAAGTTGTAAATATAGATATTTTTCTTACAAAAACCCATGGCTTCGCTTCAGAAGGCCTTTATTAACCCCCTGGAGCCGTATTGATTACTTTTATGATGGATGGATGCACTTTTTTGGGCTTCAAAATCGTGTCCCCGGTTCACTACCATTATAAAGCTTGGAAGAGCTGAGATATTTTAAAATATACCTCCGATTGTGTTTGTCTGAAAGAAGATAGTCATATACATCTAGGATGGCTTGAGGGTGAGTAAATCATAATTTTCATTTTTGGGTGAACTAATTCTTTAAAATTCTTAAAATTGCTATAATCATGAACTGAAAATTTTTCCCTGACCCGTGAGTTTCATTCCACACCTGTCCACTCCCTCTGAGAGCTACGCACGTGCCTTGTTTTTTTACTCTCCTTTCCTGCATTTTATTTCTTTTCCTCCCATTGAGCATAAACCAAACAAATTGTCAGATGTACACAAAGCTGTTTGTTTGTTTCAGTATAATGTGAAAAAGATCAGTGACATATATAGTAATCATTATTGTAGCTTACTATTCTTTTTCTTTAAGAGCCATAAATTAAATCTCAAATTATATGGGCGGCTGCATTGCGTGTTTAAATTAAATGCTCAAAGTCATCATTATCATCAAAGAAGAGGGAGAGGTGGTGCTTTGAATATTTTCATGAAAAATGTGGGGCCTTGAAGTCAAAAAGGTTGCGAGATTCGTCTGCCAGAATGATGTAATGTCTTTGAATTATCTCCATACGGCGGTTTTCTCCGAAAATATTGATATGTTGGTTGGTTAGTCACACATAATTCAATTAATTAATCAACTTAAAATGTAATTAATTCGATTGACAGCCCTAGTTATTATGTAAGAATGAATGGCTTATTTGCAGGCTGGTTAATTTAGTTAAAGTTGTCACAACGCTGTGAGCTCATTAGTCACTTTTTATTTGGCATGTCATGAAAACTGGCTTAAAATAGACATACTCTTATGCTGTTGACAGATCGTGCTATAATGAGAAGACCTGCTGTGCTGCTCGGAGGACGCTCTGTTTCTGTTTACCAGTCTGATGTACTGGGCACTGTTGCTATTGACCCTCGCTCCTGTCTAGTCCGTGTAGCACTTTGTATGTGAAAGTCATAAAACACGTTCTATGATGATTCCATCCTGGCAACCAACCTCCCACCTTTCCTGCCTGCTGCTCCTCTGTGGGCTTCATCTGAGGAGTAAACAGCTGAACAGCTGTCTTAACTTCTCTTCCTTCCGTTTTTTTTTTTTTTTTTCATTTCCAACTCTCTCTCTCTCTTTCTCCCTCTTCCTTTTCTTCATTCCTTGCTTGTCTTGTCTTCTCATGTTGGCCAACGGACTCTCAGTCATGCTGTTTTTCGGTTATTCCAGCAGCTATATTAAAGGGTCCATATTATACACATCCATAGTGTTTTATTTCTTCCCTGAAGTCCACTTAGAACATTTCATTCGGTTTATCTGTATTATGCCATTTTAATTTTATTTGTTTTGATATTAAAAATGTACTAAAAGACCTCTCTCTGACCCTAAACTAACCAGCCCTGACCATCTGTGTCAGTGGTTTCTACAATCTACTTAGACTTATTAAGCTTTTGGGAAACACAGCCCAGGCGGTTTTGTTGCTGTATCATTAAGGCTTCTATATGTCTGTGTTTTAAAGGATTAGTTCACTTCAGGATTGAAATTTCCTGTTAATTTACTCATCCCCATGTCATCCAAGATGTTTATGTCTTTCTTTCTTCAGTTGAAAAGAAATGAAGGTTTTTGAGGAAAACATTCCAGGATTTTTCTCCATATAGTGGACTTCAGTGAGGTTCAACAGGTCCAAATGTCAGTTTCAGTGCAGCTTCAAAGGATCTACATGATCCCAGACGAGGAATAAGAGTCTGATCTAGAGAAATCATCAGACATTTTATAAAAAAAATAAAATTGATATACTTTTTAACCACAAACGCTCATCTTGCACTGCTCTGCAATCCGCCACGCATTACGTTGAACATAAGCAGAAGTACTGTGAAAAAAAACTCCATACAATTTTCAAAATCATTTGATATCGTTGTGTTTGTAAAAGGCGTTTCTTTTCACGTTCACTTTGTATACACTTGATCTGTACTTTCACCTACATCGCTTGTGACCTTTCCAACATGATTACATAATGCGGGGAGCATCACAGAGCAGTGCAAGACGAGCATTTGTGGTTAAAAAGTATATAATGTTTATTTATTTTTCAGAAAATGAGCGATGGTTTCTCTAGATCAGACTCTTATTCCTCGTCTGGGATCATGTAGAGTCTTTGAAGCTGCACTGAAACTCACATTTGGACCTTCAACCCGTTGAACCCCAGTGAAGTTCACTATATGGAGAAAAATCCTGGAATGTTTTCCTCAAAAACCTTCATTTCTTTTCCACTGAAGAAAAAAAAAACATAAACATCTTGGATGACATGGAGGTGAGTAAATTATCAGGAATTTTTCATTCAGAAGTGAACTAATCCTTTAAGCAGTCAATGTTTGGGACTGACAACCATGTTTAATAATGCTATAGGTGTAACTCCAATGGGTTGACTCCAGAATAGTCCAAAACAGGAGAGATGTAGCCTTTGCTTTATCGTGATTGGATAGCTTTTGGATACCTTTAGAGTGAATAGCTGAATAGCTGATATATGTGGCCAATCACACCATGACAAGGTTGTGACATCATACCTACGTTGACGTCTGAATAAGTTGCTTTTCCATAAATAGTCTGGGTGAACTGTGGAGGAAGCTCGAAGCATGTCTGCCTTAACCCCATTTTCCAAAAGAGCACATGTTTTATACCCTTTAAGGCTTACTGTTTGCACACAAGCAGGTGAGTAGGTACATCCACAGTCCAATAGGGAACAAATTGAGTTACTGCAATTCATCTTGGTTGCTTTTTTATTGCCTTTTCCACAGAGAGTTCCTGTGAGGCTTACATGAGGACTTGTGCATGAGATGCAGACAGGAAGACACAACAACCGAGTCAATAGGGCACCTGTAAAAGTTGACCTCCCATCTACCTGAGCCAACATCCTACTCTAATATTTTGGTGATATATCTCCCATAGTATCCACTTAAAGCAGGGCACTGGCCGAGCTACACATAGTCTGGCAGACAGACCTTAGAGAGAGAGAGAGAGAGAGAGAGAGAGAGAGAGGGCAAGAGGCAGGAGGAGCAATGAATGTGAATTCCAGCCGAGTGGGGATAGCATCCGCATCGCGAGACACCTGTAAAAACATCATTTTTCATCTGGGGTTGTGGGGGAAGGAGCAGACTGAAAATGGGAGAGAAAAAGAGAGGCTTTCGGTTGGTCCGTGTGTATGTGTGTGATTACCACTAAGTCCTTGTCCAGGTTCTTGCTTCAGGTTTCCACAGTCCACAAAGCCATACTGGTTTGCCCAGGAAGCTCAAATACCAGAGACCTAACCTGCTTGTTTGGTTCTGAGATGGCTGGTTTACCAGCTTACCAAGAGACTTCTTGTCCAAGGAATCCTTTCAAGCTTGTTCAGTTGCCTAGTGGGGGCACCAGCATCCCATGACGAGACCAGCGTCCAGAACATGTTTGCAAGGGCCTTCCTGCAGAGTTTAGTTCCATCTGGAAGGTTCTAGTAACACGGAAGCCTTTGATTCGCTGTTTCTGGGGGGTATTCCAGAAAGCAAGCTTAACTTACCATCACATATATCCTGATTAACCCAAACCTTGCTTACTTGAGGTATGCTGGTTCCAGGAGTAAGTTCAGCCAACCTAGAGTATGTTCCCTTCAAAAGCTTTCAAAGGAAATTACCCCAAGCTTCACTCGCCCTTAATCCATCCTAGATCAATTTTAAAACAGTACTTCATGACGCTTCGAAGGGTTACGAATCTTTGTTTTGAATCAGTGGTCCGGAACAGTGTTTTGAAATCGCCCATCACTACATATTGTTTAAAATTCGTTATTCTGGCGCACAAAAAGTATTCTCGTCGCTTTATAGTATTAAATTAGAACGACTGTAGTCGCATGAACTGTTTTAAATTCGGGATGTGCAAGACTAGTGGACTAAACAGTACAGCTGCTACTAGTCGACAGTGAAAACAGGAGCCGATTACACGAAACAAAATACACAAGATGTTTTCATTCAAATGACTGTTTTACATTTACCCTACTTAAAATGTGTCAGTTTTGCGAACTCAAAAGAAAAAGAAAGTTCTAATTACTCATAAAATTTCATTTGACTGAACTTTTGAATTGTTTAATTTAGGTTTACCCTACTCAAGCAATTAATTATTTTGAGCATTAGGTTTTACAGTGAATCTCAATGTTCCCCCCAAATCTTTTCATGATAAAGAAAAATATATGGAGTCGGTATGAACCAGATGTCAGAAAGAGTAACATTACATAGTGTACTTACTTACATAGACCTTCGGTGTCATTTGAAATGTGGTAATTAGCTAAATTGAATTGCCAAATGACAGTGCTATGAATCCTGTCAGCTAAAATAGTTGGCAATAAATGTAGTCTGACCTATACTTGGAAAGTAAAGAGGATGGCCTTTGATGAAATAAATGGGAACGTCGCCTCCGCAAAAGGTTGAAAATGAGCACCTCACACCTATTAATTCTGTTCATAACCTTTAAATGCATACCCAGGCCAATTACAATTTTGACACGTTGCAGACTACTTGGAACATTGTTCCTCCTGATGAGAAATAAGTGGAAGGGTGGTACTAAACGGAGGAAATGATGTCTGGGTTGTTCTTTAACCTCACACAGAATGCCTAAGGACCTTTTCACACCTCTTCAAGTCTTCAAAATAGAAAAAAATGTACCCACTCACACTGAGTGGGAAAACTCGCCCAAACCATGCAGAATAGTTTGATGCTTGCTTGGTAAAAAATTTGTCACTTTTGGTTCGTACATTTTTGAGGCAATTTTTTTTCTTGTTTAGTAGCTGTTGGTGTAAAACATTAATGGTTTTAAGCAGGCATTCAGTAATTCTTCATATTTTAAAGGGTTAATTCATGCAAAAATGAAAATTCTGTCATTAATTCCTCACCCTCATGTCGTTCTACACCTGTAAGACCTTCGTTCATCTTCAGAACACAAATGAAGATATTTTTGAAGAAATCGGATGGTTCAGTGATTCCTCTGCTGCCAGCAAGATCATTTACACTTTCAGATGCCCCAGAAAGATACTAAAACATATTCAAAACAGGTCATGTGAGTATAATTATATTATAAAACGACGAGAATACTTTTTGTGCACCAATAAACAAAATAAAAACTTTTCAACAATATCTAGTGATGAACGATTTCAAAACACTGATTCATGAAGCTTTACGAATTTTTTGTTTCGAATCAGTGATTCGGGGCACCAAAGTCACGTGATTTCAGTAAACGAGGCTTCGTGTTTCGCAATTTCAATATTTCACATGGTTTTGGCAGTTTGATACGCAAATAGAACCACTGATTCGACACAAAAGATTCGTAAAGCTTCATGAATCAGTGTTTTGAAATCGTCCATCACTAGATATTGTTTAAAAAGTAGTTATTTTGTTTTTTTGGTGCACAAAAAGTATTCTTGTCACTTTATAATATTAAGGTTGAACTCACATGAACTGTTTTAAATGTGTTTTAGTATTTTTCGGGGCATGTGAAAGCATACGTTGTCTTGCTGTCAATAGAGACTCACTGAAAAATATCTTTGTCATATTTATCATGATCATTTGTGTTCTGAAGACGGTGAACGAAGGTCTTACGGGTGTGGAACGACATGAGGATGGGGAATTAATAACATTTTTGGGTGAATTAATCCAGTACCACAATCTATCAACATAAGCATGCTCCTCTGAGTCTTAGAGAGCGATCTACATGATAAAGCACTCTCTTACCTGTCCAACAGAAACAGAAGCAGCTTGGTCAAGACTGCTCTGGATTGTCATCAAATCTTTCTATTTGCGTGCGTTGATTTTTCTGCATGGCTTCAGACCTTTTCTGCTTCTTTGGCTGCACAGATCCTGATTCTCTTGTTGTCTCCGCTGGTAAAGCGCGATAATAAGTGTGTCAAATTTTGAGAATTCTCTTTGGCATTTTGAGATATGGTGGGTCACTTCATTTCAGCATGGTGAAATAAACTGAGGGAGGTGAACTGCATACATAAGTACAACTCTTTTTATAGAAAACTGTTATGAGTGCAGTCTTCATCTCACGTGAGTGTACACTATTCAGATGACTTTTCACAAAAACACAGTATAAGTTAATACCAAACAACTAAATGCAACTTCAAATGTGAATACATTGTATCACTTCAGTTTTTTTGGTTTCAAACAGTATTACATTAAAAGAAGGGAAAAAACCCCCGATGTTCTCATGCTGAGGCCTCATCATGGGTGCGGATTTATTATTCTGCAGCTGTTGTTTACAGTAAACAAGAAAAGTAAGATCACATAATCACAGAGGACTAATTTTAAGGGGACTAATTAGATCATTATAAATATGGGTGTTGACAACTGAGTTCATCAAAGATTTGTAGGGTGGCTGAGATGAAAGACAAATAGGGTGCAGAACTGTTTCTATTTAGCAAGCGTTAACTGCACATATATTGATGAACAGCACAGAAATCACTTTTAAAAACATAACCTTGTGCTTTCCTGTGGGTGCTCTATTGCTGCCTATATATGGGCTTTGTTGTTTTATGGCTGTGAGAATGTGCTATATACATGTAACAATGTCAAGGCCACTGCAATTCAGTTCATAGGTCAGCCCGACCCTCAGACCTGGGAAGATAAGCCCCGTTTGTGATGGCAAACAGAGATATGGGGATGAGAGAGAAGACATAAGTCAAAGGTCACTTTCCTGCTAGTATGTGGCTTTAAAGGATTAGTTCACTTTGAAATGAAAATAACCCTCAGCTTTACTCGCCCTCAAGCCATCCTAGTTGTATATGACTTTCTTGTTTCTGACGTAGACAATCAGAGAAATATTAATAAATATCCTCAGCTTTATAGTGGCAGTAATGCACTACCAAACGAGTATGAGCTGAAGAAAGTGTCTCCATCCATCATAAACAAATTCCACGCGGCTCCAGAGGATCAATAAAGGCGAACTGAAGTGAAGCGATTCGTTTGTGTAAAAACAAATATTCATATCTAACAAGTTGTGTTCCCTATTTAACTAACGGAACTGATGCAATGCAAATGCAAATTTATTTTTTTCCGTAATTTGAATACGGAAGGCGGAAGTTACTTCATAACTTGTTAAATATGAATTTTTTTTTCACAAACGTTTTTCACAGTTCGCCTTTATTAACCCTCTGGAGCCATGTGGAATTTGTTTATGATGGATGGAGACACTTTCTTCAGCTCATACTCATTTGGTAGCGTATTACTGCCACTATAAAGCTTAGGATATTTATTAATATTTCTCTGATTGTCTTCATCAGAAACGAGAAAGTCTTAAACACCTAGAATGGCTTGAGGGCGAGTAAAGCTGAGGGTAATTTTCATTTCAAAGTGAAATAATCCTTTAAGGTTACTTTAAGATCTAGCTCTTTTTTTGATGGTGTGACATCTATTAAAGATCAATATGTAAGGTTGATTTGGACCGCTCCAGCTGAGGTTTTCTACTTCTGGGTGTTGTGAACGTTTATACTGTAGTAGAAATGTGCCAACATAAATTATGTTCCTTTCATATTTAAAGCATTTTAGCCATTAGATTATTGAAAAGCTTTTGAGAAAAAAACATTTTGAGGTTATTTTTCTAGAACAATAATTAGATCATGATATATACGATACATACTGGTGCAGTGATATTAAATCATTCAAACTGTAATATAAGATTTTGTTCATATACTGTAGTTATGAATGAGTATTACTGAATGTGTATACATCTCTCTCTCTCTCTCTCTCTCTCTCTCTCTCTCTCTCTCTCACACACACACACACACACACACACACACACACACACACACACACTAAAGAAGATAGATGAAACACTAATGAGCTGTCTGTAGTGTAATTTTCAATCTTTATCTTTTCAGCCTAGCCTGGTCTCCAAAGGATTATGGCACTGAGAATACTGAAGTTCTTCTCATTTACTATAAGATGAATGAACCGCAGCCGAACGTAGAGACCACTGCATACTGGGTCCAAGATCCTCTGAAGGATGAAAAACAGATGTTGAGGGAAAAAAAAAATCCATAATGAGACCTGATAAACTTGTGCAGATATTTTACAGTGTGTGAGAGGACTACTATCACTTCAGAGGCCTTCACCCAGATTGTTTTTTTTTTCTCTACATGTTTTTTCCCCATCCCGAAATCATTTTATTTATTTATTTTTTTAAAGCTGTTTGTTTTCCCCCAGTAGAGTAATAATAATGATATAGTGTCATATTTTTAATAGGCATGTTAACCACTGCATTTTATGAAATGTATTCCTCAAAATTAAGGTTTCAGGGAAGCAATTCTGAAGAAGAGAAGAGACGGTTTTCTTAAAGAAAACCCTTTGATGATTAGAATGGCCTGATTAGTTCGCTGTTTATTATTACACATTTCACAATGGCTCCAGACAATGTCAGACATTCTCAAGGCGTTTGTTTAAACTGCACATAAAGCATCATACTAAAATATAATCAGCTATTCATGACAGAACATCGGAATAAGCTTGGGCGATTTTGTTGTTGTTATTGTACTCGTTGTCTTTAAATACAAACAGTTTGATCAACACCTACATGATGACAAAAGACTAAGTTGTGTATAATACCACTTAGCAAGCTCGCACACCTATGGCACATAACATTTGGCACCATATCGTGGAATGTTTAGGCAATTTTCTTTGTTTCACAAAGCTACTATTGAAAGGAAAGAGCCCTCATAGTTTAGTCAATGCCAATATAAAGCTGCCATGAATCAGTGCTGTGGTTTTACAAATAATAGATGAGGAACACCAGTTTTAACTGGCTTTAAATGGATCTATAAGGCGTTCTGGTACTTATATATCTGCTGTATTTGTCAAGATTAAATATTCCATATTTTTTTGCTATTTAAATAGATATATTGATGCATTCTTAAATTAGATTTACTTACTACCACAGTATTTGTATAGCAAACATTTCTTTGGACTGCACCATACATAAAAATAACAGGTCACCATAAATAATAGCACGAACACATTCAGACAATAACATCATAAGTTCTCGGTGTCGCGATTTTTTAAATAGCTCGTGAGGAGAAGTGCCCTGTACTCAGTTATAGTCTCTGTCACAGTGCATACTTTGAAGTTTCATTTGCAACCAGAGATGAAGAGTTCAATACTCTTATCGTCTTCCCTTGGCTGTCCAGCACCAAACGCTCAATGAGAGTCCTTGGTCACTTCTTGGTCCCTTTGAGTTGTCGATGATGTGATGTTCATGACGGAAGGACGCACAAAACAGGAGCAGGATGGACACAACAACAAGAACATATTGTAGCTATTGGACACCTACAAGACAGAAAGCTGGAGTGTACTACATAAGACGGACACATCACATTTGGACTGAGTGCTTCTAAGGGTCATAGTTCACACAAATACAATGCTTCATTGGACACAAGAAGTCAAAGCTGGGTTCCAGAGGATTATGGGAAGGTACTCGTGTTTTTTTAGTATGACGGTTTTACCTCGCTTTCTTCGTCTCGTTCAGTTTCTTTCTGACTCACTTCCTGCTTTTAGTCCCTTATTTTCCAGTCCACCCTTCTCATTTATTCCATGAGTATCTTGCTATCGACAGCCGCAGCCCTCCACCACCATGTCTTGGTAGTTTTTCAACACCACACGTTCCTCCTGGTCCAGGTAGAGGAGGGCGATCGGGCTGAGGGCCGTCGGCACGCAGCAGGCCCGCGGCACGGCCCCGTTCACGGAGTTGACCAGCGTCTGCACCATGGCATGGCTAGATGAATTCATATGGTCAGCCAGTGGGAAGCGGCACTCTCCAAGGCAAAAGAAAGCATCGTAACCGGATGGGGCTACGATCCATTTATTCCAGCCTACGTCTTTGAAGTCCACGTACAGCGGGTGCCGACGGCAACGAGCGCGGGAGAGCCGTTTGAGCTTGGCAGCCCTCCCACCGTTTCGTTTTACTCGCCTTTCATTCGGTCCCACCCGCCAGCCTGCGTCAGAGCCCTGACCCCTATCCCCCTTAAACTTGCCCCCGGTCCATCTGCCCCTGCCTCGCCTGCCAGCAGGGGTCCGGGTTTTGTGGGACACAAAGGGCTTGCTGCGGCCGTCATGACTGTAAGTCACCAGTAAGGGCCTCTGCCTCGCCCAACTGGGCTCATCTTGCCCCGTGTACCTGCGTACCCTCAGATGTCTCTCTTTAGGAACACTGCTGTTATTATCGGCAATAACATCCAGAATAAAAGACAGGCTCCCTGATCTTTCGGATAGATTGTGAAAGACTTCTCCATCCAGGGGAAAGGTTTCCCAGAGTTCTGCACCCTTTCTATCTCTAGTCAGCCGGCGTGAATGGAGTAGTGTGGGTTTTGACTCAGGGTCACCATTGGAAAGATAAAGGCTGGCCACGTGAGACCCTCCACTAGACCCTTCACGCAGGAAACGCAGCTCTGCCGACACCACACTTTCTTCTAACGGAATGGAGGACAGATTGAATCCGATGTGAATGCTGTCCACTGCCGTTTTCTGCTCTTCTGGAGGACTCAACGCTGTAGAATCTACACAAGAAAAAAAAAAGAAAGACAAAGTTCTTAAGCTGTAAAATACTTTCTTTCCATCGTGTTCAAGCACTTGATCTCTACGTAATGGTGTAATTGTCCAACTAAATAATAATTGCACATCATTTGCTGGGAGCACTTATGAAAATAAGCCATGTTCTTCTTAACTTGTTCCAAGATGTCTGCTCTAATGCCAAGACTTGAGTGAAAAATATCAGGTAGCTTTTTCAGTGGGCATGCTGGCACCTAAGGCAGGTTAATTGACTTACACACGTCTCTGTGCTGTGTTTGCGGTGAATTTAACTTTATATGACTGCCAAGGGAATTGGTGTTCTCAATGACCTAGTGCAGTAGTTGCTCATACCTGTGTGGTGAAAGCATCGGACCGTGTTGGCTCCTTGCACATGCTGGGAGGGGTAGTTAAACTCTGGGTCTTCAATGAGATGGTACTGTTGAGTGTGGAATCGGTACAGGTCGAGAAGATATTGCGGGACCCGTGCCTCTTCACTGGGGTTGGGGTGTGACTGAAGGCCCAGACGGGTCAGCAGGAGATTCTGAATGGTGTGGGCCAAACTAGGCTCCAGAGGGCTGGCCAGGTTTCCATGAGTCTGACTGGGACCCTCCTGGTGACTTGATGAGGCTTGAGGTAGCAGCAGGATCATCAGAACCAGTAGGCTAGCAGGGAACATGTTGGACCTGCGAAGAAAGCCATTTTGAGACTGCTGAAGGCATGTTTGTTTTGGAGCCTACTGACTTTCATTATATGGGGACAAATGTCAGGTTTGGAAAGGAGCCATTTGTATTTTTGGGTGTACTATCCCTTCATGATTCGATGAATGAAAACCTGGCTTGAAAATAATAATGCTCAATAAATAGTGATATAATAAACGCATTTTAGCTTTAGCCTTTTAGCCATGTGTCTTTGTGTTCCCTTATTTGGCAGATGATTTAGCACTAGTAGTTTGGTTTGTTGCATTCAGTGGTAAGGAACTATCATTCTGTGTTTTTGTTGTTGATTTACTGGTATTTGTTGTTTTGGAGACGGTAATCGCAGAAACAGTGTCACAGGGGAACTGAAGTAGTTTTACAGAGATTATGGCCCGTGGTGTTTGATTTAGAGGTCTACAATAGGCCTGTTAGAACAATTCATTAAGCCTGTGTCTCTCGAGGTGATTTAACTGACAAATGAGGATAACCCAGGACTAGGTGCACTGTGTTCTTGAAAAGCACAGCCCTAACTTACATTCAAATTTATATTGCGTAATGCTAAGCTACGTTATGCTAAGTATAAAAGTCATTCTAGGATGGTCGAGAGACATGATTAATGTAGAGTGATTATAACGTTCAATATATGATGAAAGCAGATGCAAATGTTGCAGTTTGATTACTTGTCTTTGTTGACGCAGTGCCGCTGTTATTTGTGTGTCTAAAACAGCTGCTTGAAAATAATCACTAGGTTAAAAGTTTACAGATGATAGTAGTGACCGACTTAAAGTAAATCACCTTTCAAAAGTAATTTAAGACAGGGAGGTTTAGTACTGCGGTGGTTTATTGCTATTTTTTTCATATGTTTATCCCAGGCTGTACATATTTGCAAATAAGATTTTGAAGAGAAAATAAAGCAGCAAACTGACTTATTCATCAAGATATTATTTGATATCTTGTGCAATACAGATCCCGAAGAGGAAGCGGTCAGAAATTTTCCAACTTGCATTAGGAAAGTTTAACATAATGGCCCGGTTTCACAGACAGGGTTTAGCCTAAGCCAGGAAGAGGTTTTAGTTCAATTAGGATATTTAAGTAGCTTTTTTAAATGTGCACTAGAAAAAACATTACTGGTGTGCATCTTGAGACAAAACAATTACACTGACATATTTTAAGATAGTTTCTTTCAGTTAAAACAGCTCAAACATGCACTTTAGTCTAGGACTAGCTTAAGCCTGGTCTGTGAAACCGGGGGAATATGTATAGCCTGAATTTGGGCCCCGTCTACATCACTGCTTTGTTATCTGAAAGGAAAGATTGGCACTCAACACTTCTTTGACACTTTCAGTAAGAGCTAATTGTTACAAGCTGTCATCCATTAGTGGGAAAATCTTCTCGAAGGGAACTATTCTTCCCATCAGCCTCATCTCTAAAACTACTTCAGCCTTCAAAAGGTCCTTTACAAATACGTACTTTGGTGGAGTTTGTAGGAGGTGTCAGAGGGCTAATATGAGAGCTTTGAAAGAAACATTCTCAAATTAATATTCCAGGTTAAATGCAAGATTGACTGGAATCTAATTACCATATCGAATCTACAGCTTGGCCTACAGTCTTCCTTTATCACTGTAAACACTCATTTTGTCAAAACATTCTTACAAACTGAGAGATGAGTATAAATGATTTATGTGGTTTTAAACATATCTGAGGCATATATTGAGCTTATCTCATGTTTATCCTGGAATATTCTTCAACAAGGTGTTGGGTGGTCCCACAGAGGCCAGGAACACTGAGTCAAACTAGATGTTCTTTTGATGTTAAATCTGCTCAAGTCAGTACTCGCTGAGCAGTGACTCCTTTGGGAGTCTTGGATTACCCTCAACTACAGGTGTTAAACGCACTGGAGAAGAGGATGCATACCGTCCTCTCGCTGTCCTCTGTCCCCTCCCTCTCGCTCACACTCATTCACCAAACTCCAGCCAAATCCTCAGAGGACACACAGGATAAGACAGTCCCCACGCCCACAGCATCCGGCAGTAAAGTAGATTAAGTGGCTTTTACCCATCCACTCGATTGTTCCGCCCAGTGGGACCTCACAGAGGTGTAGCTTCCAGACGGAGCAGCTCTCCTGAATGCCGCCTCCCCACTAAACCTTCATTAGACTCCCTCGCTTCTGTCTTCCCTGCAGTCCCCCCCCCCCCCCATGTGTTCATGCCGCATATGTGTTACGGTTTCTGTTGTGATTGGATTCGACACGTAATAACTTCCTCTACTGGGAGAGTGGTAATCAAATGGAGGGAGCGGAAAGAGGAGTTTATTAGACCCCAGAACAGACGGCAAGGGTTGACCCCGGCAGAGGAAAGGTCGGCCAGACTCGTGCCATTACCAGAGCGATGTGACCTGCTGACCTCAGAGTGGAGGGCAGGGTGTCTTTGCATCAACTTATCTCTTTCAGCTTTCTTTCCACATTTTTTCCCCCTATTTTTATTCTTCTTATCAGTTCTCTTCCTGTAAAGCATGACTTCCAGAATTGATATATTGTTACAGAGTTCTAGGAAAGGCCAGTTCTCTCTCTCTCTCTCATGTTTCCCCCTTCGGATTTACCCAGAAGTCAGCAGTGAAGGGCCATAGAGGTCATGGTGCCTCTGCTTGTTGCTGATTTATCCTCCACTGCTGTCTTCATGTTTCACATTTCACTTCGTACCCCGAACCCTCCGCTCTCTTTTCCTGTTGTTCTTCCTTTCGTTCATTCCCTAGACTGCTTCTCCTCTGCTTGCCCTCCCAATTTGTCATTTCGTTCTTGAAGGAACTCTCTTTTACTTTTTTGGATGCAAAGGGTACCAGTACTTATTTGCCCCCTGAGTATTGTGTGCCATGTTCTTCAAATGGTTGAGCTATGCCTCTGTTTTGCAGAATTGAAGAGATGAAATCATTAGAATAATATTGCAGGTAGACCTTTTATTGGAGTATATTAGCACAGAACTGTAATTTATCCCAGCTGGAATGATTAAGAGATAACGACGGTGGCCAAGACCTCAAATTGTGCCCCATAACATTCATTGGAACAGTCCTCTGTGACACTACACACATAGTTCACGCATCCCGCTGTTTCAGACTGAAAAACACTCCAGAATTCCCTGATACTACTATAGGAACATACACACACATTCTATGCAGCTTGCCAAAGGTTCAGCTAAGAACAGACTGAAGTAGTCTCCAAGGATGAGTGGAGTAGACTAGACAAGACAAGACATTTCCTCCCAGAATCCTCCTCTAACCCCCACATTACATTCTGTTATCAATTTGACCATTTTGGCACTCCTGAAACCCTCAGACAGTGTTGTATTATCATCTGGCAAATGCTGAATGATCTATTTTAGTTAACGGAACATTGTAACATCCTAAAAAATTACTTTTTTAAAGCCCTGAAATGACACATCACATATCACAACTTCCTTTTTCTGCTAGTTTGATTCGGTAAGCAAAGGGCTTGTCTATTTGTTTGCTATACATTTTATCCCCCAAGCCAAGACCATATGTTCAGCCAGCCCGGGACAGCAAGCATATCTCCACCATATCTTCTTCTGCATGCTCCCACAAAGGAGTCTGTAAGACTTTTGCAGAACAGTTTTTCCTTTACATGGAAATACTGATATGCCTGTTTCACATGTTCTGAGGAAGCATCTCCGCTATGAATCTGTCATTGGTTTTGGTGAGCAATATGTGTGAATTTTTAGCATAGAGGAATGTGATTGGTTGGTTGACATTTTGAGTGAGTTTAATCAGAATTGAGACATACAGTGCAGAAAATCACTTTCTTATTCAGTATTTTACATCTTGGCCAGTATACATAAAACAAGATAAATTGACTTAAGTAAAAGATTTTAAGCGAATAAGCAGTAAGTAATGTGTGCATGATTTGTGCTTAAAACAAAAGCTTTGTGTAAGAAAATAAACTTGAGAAATGAAAACCTGTAGTAGTTCCAAACCTGTTTGAATTTCTTCTGCTGAACACAAAAGAAGATATTTTGAAGAATGTCGGTAACCAAACACAGTTGATGGGCCCCATTGACTTCCATTGTTGTTTTTTTTTCCATACTATGGAAGTCAATGAGGCCCATCAACTGTGTTTGGTTACCCATACTCTTCAAAATATATTCTTTTGCCTTTAGCAGAAGAAGACAGAAAAACTCATACAGGTTTGGAACAACTTGAAGGTCAGTAAATGATGACAGAATTTTCATTTTTGGGTGAACTATTACATATTTTATTACATTATTTTGCTTCTGAAAGTCAGTTTATCTTGTTTAACCCATATTTAAACCGGAAAACAAGACAAGCCCTTATTAGAGTAATAGTTCAGGATATAACAGATGTTGCAAGCATCAAGGTGTTCTGCGGTGGAGGGTAGTACTCACGTCCAGGTGAAGTGGGAGGTGTGCAGAGTCCATGGTTTGTCCTTGAGCTCCAGCGTTACAGACCCTCTCCTCTCATTCGCTCCTGAGGACGGAGTGGATGTCGTTTGCCTCTGTTGGGTTGGCGAATGTATCTGTGGAATAACGTGAGCCTCTTCAGCTTGTCTTCAGGCACTCATCCTGTTGTGAGTGTTGGAGAAGTGCACTCTTTTAAAACATCCACTGGCTGACCGCTGTTATACCAGGACTAGGACGCTAAAATAGCAGCTGAGGAGGAGAGAATGAAATGTAAGAGAGAGGAAGAATTGGAAGTTTGTGCCGGCTAAATTTCCCTCTGGCTTTGTAGCTGACTTTCTCCCTTCCTCTCTGAATCTGTCTGTACTTCTCTTTTGCGCTCTCCTCCCCTTTTTCCTCTCTCGCTCCCTCTCTCTCTCTCTCTCTCTCTCTCTCTCTCTCTCTCTCTCTCTTACCAGCTGGTAAACTCAGTTAAACTCTAATTGACTTTCCTGTCCATTCGGATCCTCCCTGATAGTGATGTCACCGATGCCCCCTCCCTCCACCCACCTCTCCAAACGTACAGCACACACACAAACAAAGATAAGGTCAGGGCTGCTTTGGATACACAGTCAGGCCAGTTTGCCATTTGCAACTTCACGTTCGGGTCTAAATGTTTCTTTTGCAGGAAACAGGAAAAAACGTGAAAGATAAAGTCGAGCACACAATGGGCGGCACAACCAGTTGATCTGACATTATCTGAGTGAGTGTTTATTCTGGAGGGAGTCATGAAGGTGAAAGAGAACTAATGATGATACAAGATTAATTCACTGTCATTGGTGCAAATGAACAGCCAGAGGGTGCCAGGAAAACACATCTATCACGAGACAGAGAGAGAGAGAGAGAGAAAGGGGCACGAAGATAATGAGTGCAAAAGGAACCCAAAAAGAAAGAGAGTTGAGAGAGGGAGCAAGGTGCGCTCGTCCTTCCGGTGGGGTGGACTGCATTGGTATGCATCTGGCAGGGCAATGAGAAAATGTCTGTAACCTCACAAGCATCGTCTGACAGATTGGATTGCATCTGTTGAATCAGTTGAAACACCCCCTTCTCAACACACACACACACACACACACACACACTCGTACAGAGAAACTGGTTCGCCCATGCAAGGACACTTCTTTCCAGAACCTTCTGTGACATAGACATTTTTTTTTTTAATTTGGACATCAAGTGCATTTCTATGAAAGCTTGTTTCCGCCACTAAATAAAAAGGTAATTGTGACTTTTTATCTCAAATTCTGACTTTATTTCTCAGAATTGTGAGATTTAAACTTGTGATTGTGTATTATAATGTCAGAATTGCGTGATATAAAGTCAAAATTGTGAGATATAAAGTCAGAATTACATGATATAAACTTGAAATTCTGAGAGAGAAATTCAGTCTTTTCCCCTCACAATTGCTCATTATATCTATATCATTATATTACATTATTATCATGCAATTCTGACTTTATAACTTGCAATTTTGAGCTTATATCTCGCAATAGTGAGAAAAAAATTCTGAATTGTGAGATAAAAAGTTAAAATTACCTTTTTTTATATTGTATTTCATGGTGGAAACAAGCTTCCATACTGTTCAATATGCCAGACTAAAATTCGGACATTGAAGTTGATGTGGAGCTTGATACAGATTATAATTTTTGATATGAAATTTAATGGGAACCCTTGGTATTAAGACGAGTATGGCTTAAAATAACATAAATGAACTCCTAATGAAATATGTAGTAAAAATCCCATGAAAGATTGCTATTTAAAAAAATCCATGACATATTTGGACTATGTGGGGTGCCATTTTGTTTAAATGGCGTTGTTTAAATTTTGGCATCAAATGGTTACACTCGGTGAGCTACGAACACTTCCCTGTTGCTATTTTTACCGCAACACGACTCAGAATATAATATACGATGACACATTGTGCAGTTTTTGGTTGTAATTTCCAGTCGAACGGCAACAAGAGAAGCGATTTAAGTCTTCACCGCTTTCCTAGCGATGAGAGGAGAAAAGAATGAGAAGTTGTGAAGAACGTGGACGAATAAAATTTTCTAAAGTTCAAATTGAAAAGGGTTTTAAAAAGAACCCCGCGGTTATTAAGACTTTTATGGGTTACTAAATTACCGTTGCCCCAAAGTATACAGATATAAAAGTATCAAAGGCATCAGGGCTAAACTGAAGAGAACAAAGACGCAGTTAGGAAGTTTTATTCCTCCACATTCTTGACAACTTCCCATTCTTTTCTCCTCTTTTCACTAGTAAAGACTTGCATCGCTTCTCTTGTGGCTCATTGACTGAAAATTACAACCAAAAGCTGCATATTATATTGCGAGTCATGTTGTGGTAAAAATAGCAACAGGGTAGTGTCAGTAGCTCACCGAGTGCAACCATTTGACGTCACTGTACACCTAAACAAAATGGCGCCACCCATTGTTGAAATATGTCTTGGATTTTTTTTAAATAACGTCAATCTTTCAAGGGTTTTCTTTTACATATTTCAGTAAGAGACTTCATTTACGTTATTTTAAGCCATACAAGTCTTAATACCAGGGGTTCCCTTTAACAATGGAACTGTTTGTGGTGATTTTGTTTTCAATTTTAGAATTTGTGAAGTTATTAAACGTAATTTCAGGAGGAGTACACCCATCTAATCTTCCAATTAATGCAAAGGTATAAAACCAGCATCTTGCCTCCTTCCTGCTGTTAGTTCTTTCGGCATCCCTCCTCCTCCCCTTCTCCTCCTTTTTTGAACAATTTTGTCAGTTATAGGGGGGTAATCGGAGCTCCAGACAGCAAGCCAAATATGTTTACCACTTCCGCTAAGATTATATGGGCACATGAACTCCTGAATGAATTTAGATTTCTGAATTTCTGAATTTTCAAATTCTCTCATCTGAGTATTTAGAAGTAATTTCACCTGTAAAAATACAAATGATGAAATTAGCCACTTTTTGGTTAAATGTCACGTCTAAAGTCAAAACAAACTAACCAACAAACATAAAACTGAACTCTTTTTGTTCTTTTCTAGATGCACATATGAACTGCACAGACACAACAAAACAAAAATTTAACATGACAGCCTGAATTGGACATTGGAGATTCTCCGATCTCTCGGCGTCCAGTAGTTCACTGCACAAAATAATGGCATGTCATGCAACCTGTCCTATCTTAGTTCTACCTCTCCTCCCTTTTAAAAGTTGTTCCTAAAAGCATTTTGCTTTATTTTTGCCCTTTCCAAAGAAACCCATTTTTGGTCAATGAGCTTGTTGTTGGAAACACAACCGTCGAGTGAATGAGGGAAAGAAATAAAAAGGAAGGAAAGAGAGCGAGACTACCGTTGCGTGATAAAAACGAGGATCTTCCTGTAGTCTTGCTCTTGGTTGATGTTCACAGTCACTGTTTGAAACAGAGAGAAATGTCATCGGCCTCACATTTCCTCCTCGGAGTTGGGAGAGTCTTCTGCATTCCGACACGGGTGGGGCATCCTGAATTAATTCATTTATTTATTGGCCGTGGTGTTCTTGTACGGATCTGTGAGAATTCATTCACAAACTATTCTTCTCTGTTGTGGCGTGCTGTTTCTGGCTGGTGGCCTGCAAGAAAATGACATATAACCAAATTCAACCCTCAAATGTCACTGGAAATATTTCTTCTTAATCCCTTGGGAAGCTCTGCTGTTTGACTGTCACCATCTGCTCCCTCAATAAACTTTATATATTTTTTTACATGTATTTTCAGTTCTAGCGTACCCTGGCATGCTTTTCCCATTCCATTCAGTTACTCATCATAAGCATGTAGGGAAACTGGACTTAATGTTACACTAATAAAAATTAGAATTTGTCCAGATATGGACAAATTGTCCCCACCAATGTTTGACATTCTCGAATCAAATCAAAGAAGGCGGGCTTTACTGTTCACAGATCTTTTCGGCATGTTAGACAGTGTACAATTAATACTAAATGTGTGCTTATTTTAAAATAAAAATATTTGCAAATAGTTCAAATGTATTACTTTACAATAAATTCTAGTTCTTTTACTATTTTTCAGATTCATCCTATATAGGTTTTAGCAGTATTTGCAGAGCTTAAAGTGTTCGTTCACCCAAAAAATGAAAATTCTGTCATTAATTGCTCACGCTCATGTCGTTCTACACCTTCGTTCATCTTCAGAACACAAATTAAGATATTTTTGATGAAATCTGATGGTTCAGTGAGCCAGCAAGATAATGAACACTTTCATATGTCCAGAAAGATACTAAAACATATTTAAAACAGGTCATGTGGTGGTTCAACCTATAAAGTGACATGAATACTTTCAAAATCACGTGAACTATTGAAATTTTGAATCACTTCTGACGTAACGAAGCCTCGTTTACTGAAATCACGTTACTTTGGCGCTCCGAACCGCTGATTCGAAACAAAAGATTCGTAAAGCTTCATGAATCAGTGTTTTGAAAACGTCCATCACTAGATATTGTTGAAGCCGTTATTTTGTTTTTTTTGGCGCACAAAAAGTATTCTCGTCGCTTTATAATATTAAGGTTGAAGCACATGAACTGTTTTAAATATGTTTTAGTATTTTCTGGACATCTGAAAGTGTAAATTATCTTGCTGTCAATAGAGACTCACTGAACCATCAGATTTCATCAAAAATATCTTCATTTGTGTTCTGAAGGTGAGCGAAGATCTTACAGGTGTGGAATGACATGAGGAATTAATGACTAACCCTTTAATATTATGAAGTGACGAGAATACTTTTTGTGTGCAAAAGCAAAACAAAATGAATATCTTCTCTCCTCTGTCTTACTCCTACGCTGTTAACGTCAAGCGCTTTCAGGTTCTATGTCAGAACGCAGACTCATTATTATGAAAAACCTCTCGGATTTAATCAAATATAACTTAATTTGTGTTTTCCGAAGATGAACGAAGGTCTTACGGGTGTAGAACGACATCGAGGTAAGTAATTATTGGCAGAAATTTCATTTTAGGGTGAACTAACCCTTTAATCTGATTACTGGACCATTTGAAAACAGTAATAAATTGCAATGGAATGAGCTGGTGCATGCTGGGAGTTTCAGTTTGATGCGAGTTCATTTTCAGGAGAATAACATTCTTCAATAATTCTCTCTCTCTCTCTCCACTTTTCTGACAAACATAGAGTGCTTTGCATTCGATAGAAATTCCAAAGTACATTCTGAGATAAGATTCCATTCTCTTTAGGTCATTGTTTGTTGAAAGACGGAGCGAGAAAGAGAGAGAGAGCAAAAGCGAAGGACAGAGAGAGTGATGAGATTAGGATGGGGGTGTCCCGTGCCTCGGTCCCGTAGCCGCTCATGAGTGAGATGGTGCGAGACCAGCGGCTTCCTCTGAGTGTTAATCGCTGTTCTGCCAGCATATGCTTGGCAAGCGTTGCTTTGCTGCATTACATGATAAAACACGGCTGGCCATCACAGATATATAACGACACACACACACTCACACACACACACACATTGTATTGTCCTGATTCTCCACCTCTCCCTCCTCCACAACACATTCCAATGATATCATCGGTGTAAACGTTTAAGAAAAGGTCATCACATAGGTAAACGTGCGCCAGGGTGTGTGTGTGTGTGTAAACGTGAGTCGTTCTGTTCTGTTTTGTTATCATTGCCCGTGATTTTGTCAGTGATCCGAAGCTCGAGACTGAGAGAACATAGTGTAGTTGGACAAGAGTTTGTGTTTGTGGCCTTTGGGTGCTCACCTTGACCCTTAAATACATGCACACAGCAAAGTTGATTTTCATTCTTCGCTTAAGGTGAAAGCGATCTGCGGTATACTGTTAGGACGCACACACTGCTGGACGACGCTCACTGTCACAGCCGGAGCAAACTTTTCCAGAAACAAATGATTTTGTTTGAAATTGTCACACAAGTTCTTTCTTCGATTTTGCTTGAGATATATCAGGGCCTTTAAAGGCTCTGACATCTTCTTTTACACTAAAAAATCCTGGGTTATTTTTTCAACCCAAAAGCTGGGTTGAGCCAGTTGCTTCGGGGTCGGGGGTTTCAGTGATTGGGTAGTTTTTGTGTTACCCAGCTCCTGGGTCAAACGTAACAACCCAGCGGTTGAGTTTTTGCATTCTCTTTAAGAAAGAGCAGTTCTCAGGACCATCAAATTGGTGCATTTATTCGGTAAAATACAGGTTTCAGTTCTTTCTATTTTATCTATAAAATTGTTACTGCAATGTAAAGGATTTAATTTTATGCAGATTATCCAATGCACATTATGGGCAGGTTCCCAAGTGCAAGTGGGTTACACTTTATTTTACAGTGTCATTGTTACATATGTTACACGTAACATATATTACACATAGTAACTATAGTAATAACTATAAATTATGATTAATTACATGCAACTAACCCTAAACCAAACCCTCACCCATGTTACTCAGTACTTAAATGTATAATTACACTGTAATACTGACACCTTAAAATAAAGTGTAACCCTGTATTTTAAGGTGTCTTTGTTACACTGTAATTACACATTTAAGTACTGAGTAATATTAAGTAACTACATGTACTTACTATTGGGTAAGGTTTAGGGTGAGGGTTTGGTTTGGTTTAAGGTTAATTGCATATAATTGTGCATAATTTATAGTGGTTACTATAGTAACTATGTGTAACATATGTTACGTGTAACATATGTAACAATGACACTGTAAAATAAAGTGGAATGGAAATAGGATAACAGAGACTTGTCGATTACACTTGTATTACTTCTAAATGTTTAATTTTTACTTCTAATGTTTGTTAAAAGTGTTTAAATAGAGGCCAAATTGTATAGCCTCCAGTTTAAAATATTATAAATGGTATAAAATATGCTATACATGCTATACATATATATATGCTATAAAATACGATACTTGACAAAAATAAAGGAAGTTATCACATAAACCAGTGTTTTTTGTGGAATATTTTACAAAAGTTTAGAAGATTTAAGTTGTTTCTGTGAACACAAATTCATGTATGAAGTAAAAAAAAAAGGAGAGTTACACTTTATTTTAAGATGTCAGTATTAGAGTGTAGTTACACATTTAAGTACTGATTAATAATAATTTACTACATGGACTTACTATTGGGTTAGGGTTAGGATGAGGGTTGGGTTTAGGGTTAATTGCATGCATAATTTCTAGTTATTACTACAGTAACTATATTGTAACGTGTAACAATGATACTGTAAAATAAAGTGTTACCAAAAAAGGCTAGTATTACAGCTAAAATGAATTAATAAAATCAACACATTATGATCTCAATCCAATAGAGCAGCTTTGGGATGTCAGCTGATGTGGGATGCTTTCATGACAATATTGACCAAAATCTCTGAGCAATGTTTCCAGCAGCTTGATGAATCTGTCATGAAGAATTAAAGCAATGCTACAGGCAAAAGGGGGTCTAACCTGCACTAGCAAGGTGTACCTATATATATAATATGACCATTCCTCTGCAAACATGGTTATCACACACGCTCACACTGTAATCCCATGTTATCTCAACAGCCTCTACTAATGTGATCAACATTCTCACCACTCAGATAATATGCAAATAAATCTGTTCAATTCATCATGTAGCGTTGCTGAGAAAACAGCTCAACTACTGTTAAACTGTCTCACTGTTTATCCTCCTGATAAGAACTCCTGTCAGGTGTGTTTTCTTGTAAGCACGTGTCATTAAAGCGATATGAGCTGTCATTCTAACACTCAACATGACGATATAATCTGAAACTGTGTGCTCGAGCTGATATGCAGTCATTTAGTGTAATCTTGTTGACTGTACAACGTTGTTCGGTGTTTGTGCGCGTGGCACACGGCTGCAGTAATCTCAGCTGTCAGTTTGTGCTCCTAAACGATAATCCTGCAATTAGCTCTAATCTAGTCGTCTGTTTATCGCCGGTGGAGGCAGGAGGCGCGTAAAGCATCGGCCAGCCCCAGGGGTGAGGAGGGCTGGAAAACGAGACGGAGGGGTTTTCAGAAGAAGAGGAAGATTAGAACTAACAGGAAGTGCGCTCTCCTCTGCTCATGTAAACGTGTCTGGGTGACTGGACGGCTGAAATAAATAAATCGGCCTTGTGGGAGATGTCCGTAGCAGTGGTGGAATTTTTTTTTTTCTCCAAAAAAGAAAAAAACACCGTCACACACGCATACGCGCACAAACCCCTGAGAATCCAAACAGGAACACCTGTGATTCCCTCCACCACATCCATGATCCGTCTCCATGCCGACCATCCATATTGTGCGTAAACAGTTTACAGTAGACAACATGACTAAAGGAGTGAAGGAGTGTCTGCGAAAAGGAAGAGAAAGAGCAAAATAGTGCTTTGGGACGTACAACAGTGTGGAAGAAAGAAGATCCACCACAATTACAGTCAGAGGAAACCTAAAGTTATTCTACAAACCTAAAGATTTTTTTTTTTAAATCTCTAACCCAAAATCAATCAATCAATCAATCTATCTATCTATCTATCTATCTATCTATCTATCTATCTATCTATCTATCTATCTATCTATCTATCTATCTATCCATCCATCCATCCATCCATCCATCCATCCATCCATCCACCCACCCATCCATCCATCCATCCATCTATCTCGGTCTGTCTGTCCATCCATCCATCCATTCACCCATCCATTGGTCTGTACTTCTGTCCATTGGTCCGCACATCCATCCAACCATTGGTCCGTCTGTCCATCCATCCATCCCTCCATCCATCCATCCATCCATCCATCCATCCATCCATCCATCGGTCTGTACTTTTGTCCATTGGTCCGTTCATCCATCCAGCCATCCATCCATCAATCCATCCATCGGTCTGTACTTCTGTCTATTGGTCTGCCCATCCATCCAGCCATCCATCCAACCATTGGTCCGTCTGTCCAACCATCCATCCATCCATCGGTCTGTCCGTCTATCCATCCATTAGTCTGTCCATCCATCTATCTCCGTCTGTCCATTCATCGGCCTGTCCGTCCATCAATCCATCCATCAGTCCATCTGTCCATATGTCTGTCCATCCTTCTATCTATCTATCTATCTATCTATCCATTGGTCCGTCCATCCATCCATCCATCCATCTGCCTATCTATTGGTCCATCCGTCCATCTATCCATCTGTCTGTCTGTCTGTCTGTCCATCCGCCCGCCCGTGTGACCTGGACGATGACATCACTGTTTTCCACAGAGCTCCTTTATAGATTAATTGAACTCGTTCAATATTTGATAATCTTTACGCAGTTACTGAACCAAACAGAATCAACACTAAACTGATTTCAGCTGAATAATGACTGTTTACGATTGTCTTTAGAGCTGCTTTACAACAATGAACATTATTTACCTGTTTATCACCGTATAGCTGCTTTGAAACAATCTGTATTGTATAAAGCGCTGTATGAATAAAGGTGGCTTGACTTGAATATTAATAATCAGAATGATTAATTCTTCTGCCAAGTAATAGTTCATTTGCGTGTTCGCTGTAGGCATGTTATGCAGACAAATGCTTTAATATTCTTAAGAATAATGTGTGTACGAGTGTATGTGTTTATGATCTGTGTTACAGTGGTGGTTCATCCAATCAGAATTTAGAGCTGTACTAATTATAAAGTAAAAAACACAACAGTGTGCAACAGTATCTCACTCTCTTGTTACTAAGCAGTAAGCGGTGATATGTTATGGATAACGCTATAGAGACTCTTGCTGAAAAGTGCAAATCATCAGTCTCTCTTTCGTCCTCATGGGTGGCCTCTGGATTTAATGCACATGGCCAAAATCTGCCATTTGACATCGGATAGATATAGATTGCTCTCTAAACATATGGTAACTCAGCAGAGTTTGGCCGTTGGACACACTTTCCAGAAGAAGTCCGCTTCTAACTCGTATAAGAAGTAAGAAATACTAAAAATCAACTGGCGATTGAACTTTTCTTGGAAACGGTGTCCTTGTTCAGGCACAGGCATGCCAGAGAGCTGATGGAATATGAAACACTGCAGCGTTCCAGACTCCGACCGCCAATCCTGAATCCCATTGAAAGGATGTCAGTCTAATCCAATATCACTGGGATCAGGCGGCTCGTGAAAACGTCCTTCAAAACATCTCAAGACGAGAAGATGATGTTTCATCTTCACAGATGGGGGGGATAAAACACGAAGAACTGAGATAAAAATGACAAAAGGCAGATCGAGAGAAATGACAGAGAGAAAGACGGCAGGTCGTAATTCAGAGCCGAGCAGGACAGACGGTTCCTCATTGCTGGATGTGTTATTTATGTCTGGTGCGGAGGCAAGGCCGTGATCCCGGCCAGATGTGGACGGGTTACAGGGGAAGCGGGCCTGCAGGTGCTCAAATGCACATTCACACCACCTGTGCTCTGCCGACCTCCACACATCCAAAGGTCACTCACAGGGCCTCCGAAAGGTCAAGATGAGAGCCTGTACCATCCAGTACACAGAGACCACAGTCATAAATCAGGTGCCTGTATGTGCTAGTTCTTAGTTTTTAAAGCATTGTAGCAAGTTTTCTTTCAACAGATTATTTTAGTCTTGCGTCACAGCTGCACCAACAGAGCAAACTCATTATTTGTCAGAAGACAAAGGGATTTGCGTAAGTAAAATTATTTTGCATTTCATTCAACTTGGAAGGGGTCTTGCATCACTCAGCGGTTTATTTCTTGATAAGGACCAGCTGGCTATTTAACCCACTTGAAATGATTTTTATTTTCTCACTTGTAGATCTAATCCCCGAAGAAAAATAGTTCATTACAACATAAAAAAAGTCTCGATCTCATTTGCTTTGCAACAGTTGTTGCATGTCTACAAAATATAACTCACTCAAATGGTTTTATTATGTAATTATTTAATGTAATATAATGGTTTGTTATATTGACAATGCTATCTTGTTTTTAAAATACAATTTTTTTTAACAGTAGCTAAAAGTTTACTGGGAAAAGAAGAACAATATGTGCACTTTTATGTATACAGCACACAGAAAACATTATGCTTTATTTATGTTTATGGAATATACATGCATGTCTGAAAGATTTTGATAATTGAATAGATAATTTAGCATGCGATGGCTGGTGAAGAGATTGATCCACTTGTCAGTTTTGATCAGCAAGCCTCGTGCCTTTAGTTATTGTGCAAATTGTTTCTTTCGCACACGAGCAACTTGCTTAAATTAATACAAAAATCAAAACTTGTGTGAACAAGAAACTATACAAGAAACTAACTATATAGTTAATTATTATATAAATTATATAAACTATATAAATTATTATTAGTCTGTAATTGAAGTAAGCTTTCTATAGATTAGTTTGCTAGCAAATTTAGTTTCAATCTAACATCTCATACGGCTTCCTTTTTGTGTTGACTGATGATTTCATTTTCTTGCTTCACAGTTATTATAGTTACCTAAAACTAAAAGAACATTTTTGTTACTTAAACGTCAAGTAAAATAAAATATAAACTTAATCACAAAAAAAAATCACAAAAACACAAAAAATGACTAAAACTATGAAAACAGAAAATACAATAATTCTCAGTTACTAAAATGACATGGAGATTCCTACGGAACCCCGTACATGACATGCAAGAAAAAAAAATTCAATCGTAAGCACGATTTACTAATTCGTTCATGCACATGATTTATAAATCAAGGGAATGAAATAGTAAATCGTGCGCACACTTTAGTAAATTGAGGGAACAATATAGTAATTGTGCGCCCGTTTTAGCAAATCAAGGGAAATAAATAGTAATTGTCCGCATATTTTCGTAAATTGAGGGAACGAAATCGTAAATCGTGCACATATTTTAGTAAAGCGAGGGAAAACAATCGTAAATCGTGTGTATATTTTAGTAAATCAAGGGAACAAAATCGTAAATCGTGTGCATATTTTAGTCAATCAAGGGAATGAAATAGTAAATCGTGCGCACATTTTAGTAAATTGAGGGAACAATATAGTAATCGTATACTACATACGCTCGTTTGAGCAAATCAAGGGAAATAAATAGCAATCGTGCCCATATTTTAGTAAATCGAAGGAACGAAATCATAAATCGTGCTCACGTTTTAGTAAATCGAGGGAACAAAATCGTAAATCGTGTGCATATTTTAGTAAATCGTGGGAACGAAATCGTAAATCGTGCGCACGTTTTAGTAAATTGTCTGCATATTTTCATAAATTGAGGGAACGAAATCGTAAATCGTGCACATATTTTAGTAAAGCGAGGGAAAAAAAACGTAAATCGTGTGTATATTTTAGTAAATCGAGGGAACAAAATCGTAAATCGTGTGCATATTTTAATAAATCGAGGGAACAAAATAGCAAATCATTTGCACATTTTAATAAATCGAGGGAACAAAATAGTAAATCGTGTACACATTTTAGTAAATTGAGGGAACAATATAGTAATCATATACTATATACGCTCGTTTTAGCAAATCGAGGGAAATAAATAGTAATCGTGCCCACATTTTAGTAAATTGAGGAAACAAAATTGTAAATCGTGAGCATGTTTTAGTAAATCGTCCGCATATTTTAGTAAATCGAGGGAACAAAATCGCTAATCATGCCCATATTTTTGCAAATCGAGGGAACAAAATCCTAAATCGTGCACACGTTTTAGTAAATCATCCGCATATTTTAGTAAATTGAGGGAACAAATTCGTAAATCGTGCGCATATTTTAGTAAATCAAGGGACCAAAATCGCTAATCATGCTCATATTTTAGTAAATCGAGGGAACAAAATCGTAAATCGTGTGCATATTTTAGTAAATCGAGGGAACGAAATCGTAAATCGTGCGCACGTTTTAGTAAATCGTGGGAACAAAATCATAAATCGTGCACACGTTTTAGCAAATCGAGGGAACAAAATCGTAAATCGTGTGCATATTTTAGTAAATCGAGGGAACGAAGTCATAAATCGTGCGCACGTTTTAGCAAATCGAGGGAACAAAATCGTAAATCGTGCGCACGTTTTAGTAAATCGTGGGAACGAAATCGTAAATCGTGCACACGTTTTAGTAAATTGTCTGCATATTTTCGTAAATTGAGGGAACGAAATCGTAAATCGTGCACATATTTTAGTAAAGCGAGGGAAAAAAAACGTAAATCGTGTGTATATTTTAGTAAATCGAGGGAACAAAATCGTAAATCGTGTGCATATTTTAATAAATCGAGGGAACAAAATAGCAAATCATTTGCACATTTTAATAAATCGAGGGAACAAAATAGTAAATCGTGTACACATTTTAGTAAATTGAGGGAACAATATAGTAATCATATACTATATACGCTCGTTTTAGCAAATCGAGGGAAATAAATAGTAATCGTGCCCACATTTTAGTAAATTGAGGAAACAAAATTGTAAATCGTGAGCATGTTTTAGTAAATCGTCCGCATATTTTAGTAAATCGAGGGAACAAAATCGCTAATCATGCCCATATTTTTGCAAATCGAGGGAACAAAATCCTAAATCGTGCACACGTTTTAGTAAATCATCCGCATATTTTAGTAAATTGAGGGAACAAATTCGTAAATCGTGCGCATATTTTAGTAAATCAAGGGACCAAAATCGCTAATCATGCTCATATTTTAGTAAATCGAGGGAACAAAATCGTAAATCGTGTGCATATTTTAGTAAATCGAGGGAACGAAATCGTAAATCGTGCGCACGTTTTAGTAAATCGTGGGAACAAAATCATAAATCGTGCACACGTTTTAGCAAATCGAGGGAACAAAATCGTAAATCGTGTGCATATTTTAGTAAATCGAGGGAACGAAGTCATAAATCGTGCGCACGTTTTAGCAAATCGAGGGAACAAAATCGTAAATCGTGCGCACGTTTTAGTAAATCGTGGGAACGAAATCGTAAATCGTGCACACGTTTTAGTAGATCATCCGCATATTTTAGTAAATTGAGGGAACAAATTCGTAAATTGTGCGCATACTTTAGTAAATCGAGGGAACGAAATCGTAAATCGTGCGCATATTTTAGTAAATCGAGGGAAAAAAATCGTAAATTGTGTGCACATTTTAATAAATCGAGGGAACAATATAGTAATCGTGTGCTCGTTTTAGCAAATCGAGGGAAATAAATAGTAATCATGTGCATATTTTAGTAAATTGAGGAAACAAAATCGTAAATCGTACACATATTTTAGTAAATCGAGGGAACAAAATCGTAAATCGTGCGCACGTTTTAGTAAATCGTGGGAACGAAATCGTAAATCGTGCGCACGTTTTAGTAGATTGTCCGCATATTTTAGTAAATCGAGGGAACGAAATCGTAAATCGTGCACATATTTTAGAAAATCGAGGGAAAAAAATCGTAAATTGTGTGCACATTTTAATAAATCGAGGGAACAATATAGTAATCGTGCGCTCGTTTTAGCAAATCGAGGGAAATAAATAGTAATCGTGCACACGGTTTAGTTTACTATTTTTTTCCTGTCATTTCTGAGGCTCCGTAGATTACCATATTTCTAGTGATCTAACATATAAATACCCACCATAAACGTAATCCTGCCCTCGAGGCCGTTTTTACTGCAATCACAAGATTCCCAACTTGGTAAGTATGAAAACAAAGCGACTGCCAATTGATATGGGAGACGAGAAAGTAACACCGAAATGTTGCCATAGACGATATACAAATATATCGTTTAGTGTTTATTATATACAAATATTTAATGGCTCCATGCCACGATTGACCAATCAAACTCAAGTGTTCCAGAGAGCACAGGATTTAAATGGAAAGGAAGTTTCTTATTCATCAACCACCCACAATCCGGTGTAAGGTGCTGAAATGGCAATTCACTGGAATTTATTGGGATTATACTGTTACCTAATTTGCAAAATTAAGTGCTAAAATAAACACAGACAGCATGTGCAAATAAATGTGCGAATCATTTCTTCCTCCAAGTCTAGAGTCCTGTTGAATGTGAGTGTACGTGTGTATGCGTATCTGTATATGTCTTCTGTTCCTTATCTAGACCGGGTGTTTATTCAGATTCAGACTCACTGATAGGATCAGTAAATACGCTGGCCAAGAGAGACGTGTCCTGGGACCCTGCCAGCCCATCCCTCTACCTCTCCATCTATTCCCTTTCCTCTCTGCCCCTTTATTTTGTCTTCGTCCCATCTCCCCCTTAATCATCCATCCCACCCGGATCCCCTCCAGAGCGCAGACAGATCCAGTCCCTAATCATGAATCCTGCCGTTCTTCCTCTTCTCCCCACCCGAGAGTGATTTGACAGCTCAGAACAGACAATGTCATCGGCCCTACTTAATTTGGGCAAGAGACGGAAGCGGCGATGTCCCACGGTGACTCGGCCTGATGATGACTCACCCGCTTTGGCTGATGAAGGTTGGTGACCCCAATTTGCGAGAGGGAGGAGAGATGGGCGGTCACGTCTACGTCAGCGGCGCGACTAACGGGTGGATGTCCTTGTCCTGACTGACGTAAATCAAACACTGGAGAAAACCATGTCAGGGGAAGAGAAGGAGAGAGAAGGAACGGTGTGTGTGGTTTGAGTCGAATTATTACAAGCTATACGTGATCCACTGTAAAAGCTTAGAATCAAAAGTCCACTATTATTAAATTAGACACATTTTTGTGAATGTCATCCAAAGTAATGAAATCATGAAATCCATATTTTTTTATGGAATATTTATCTGTGCACATCATTATTGTTTTAAATCCATGTGCCTCGTGATCTTTAAAGTCCACATGAAATCAAAACAATTTTTGGCTTTTAGCGTGAGCATGTTAGCTTGACTTGTACCTGTAAGCTAGTGTGTTCCAAAACAATGACAAAATTTGCATTTAGAAGAATTTAGAAGCATTCAAAATAGCCAATATGAATCATTGATTTTGATGAGATCCTGCTGCACTTCAGCTTCTCATTAGATTTTCTGTCCAATCAAGAATCAAAGCTCTCTAGAATCTGAAGCGTCCCGCCCCCTATATTAGAGCTGCACGATTAATCGTAAAAAGATCGCGATTTCGATTCAAGCACCCATACGATCTTATTTTATTAAAGACAACGATTCGCCCGCATCTTATAAACCTTTGACAAAATCATACCGGGACATTCAAATATGTGTTTGTGCTTCCAGAGAGCGGTTTTGAACCACATTAGTTATTATTTCTGTGTTACAAATATGCAAATTATCACAGAAGTACTAAAGTTAGTATATAAACACTGAAGTCCACGATAGCGATCAAAACTACCTTTCGAAACAAACTTGGCACGTTAAAATACAGTTGTATCAATTACATCTTATTCCACTAGGTGGCGACAAGTGACTGTTAAATTTATTTGTCATTGAATCATTCATTCAAAAGATTCACTGATTCATCCAGTAATGAAACAAGTATTTATTAATGAGTCATTGATTTAATTCAAAACCATCTTTTAGATTATTAATTCAAACATTTTCCAGCAATTTATATTTTGTCAGAACCTCTTGTAAGTTACATGTTCTTTTGCTTGTTTGTATATTCAGAATCGCGATCTCTATTTGAAACAAAAAAAAATCCTGATTCTCATTTTATCCACTGAAGCTGCGGCTGAAATTAGTCACTTATTCACATATTCAGTATTTTTTACGTAGTGAATGGCACAGAGGGCAATATATGGCTATAATGAAAGATTCAGACAGTGTAAATATCTGTAAATAAGTCTGGTTTCACGTTTGTGTTTCACGATCTGCCTCAGCACAGCTATTCTTGCTGCTCGCCAGGATTTGGGCGATGACTGGTGATTTTTACACCAGTCTGAAAAATGATCAAATGTAGAAATGTAGAACTATGCAACATTTTATAAATGAGGAAAGGGGGCGGGGAGCAGCAGCTCATTCGCATTTAAAGGGACACACACAAAAACGGCGTGTTTTTGTTCACACTCAAATAGAGGCAAATTTGGCAAGCTATAATAAATGATCTGTGGGGGATTTTGAGCTGAAACTTCACACACACATTCTGGAGACACCAGAGACTGATATTACATCTTGTGAAAAGGGGCATTTTAATCAAAATATATTCCCCCTCCCTTTTGCAGCATCTCTTCTCCGATGATGAGGGCGGGGCAACCTGTCACTCACATGAGATCCACCAATAGCAAACCTCAACCATCCAATCCCCGCCCTACATTTGCTCTTGTTCCAGAAGCCATTTCACGTTTCAGAAGTTTCAGTAGAAGAAGAATGTCTTAAAATTTACTTAAAACATAAATCCATGCATAGAAATAATCACTGGAGTAAAAAGTGTGTTCAAGAGCCTCACTCACTGGAATCACATTCGCAACTGCGTCCACAGAGTCAAGACAACTGTGTTCATGAGACAAAAAAAAGGATCAATGTAGGAGAGAGAGAGAGAGAGAGAGAGAGAGAGAGAGAGAGAGAGAGAAACGGGAGGATGAGAGCAATGTAACAGGTTAGAGGACAAAGGGATGGGATGATGGGAATCCGTTTTTATTATTTTATGTATGCAAAAGTATGCGTAGAAACTGTCAGCAAAATCCGTGCCAGAAAGAAAGGAGTCCTATAACATTTTTTATTTCATATTTGGCACAGGACCACTTGTTCATTTACAGTTATTTATTACACTTCCCTCTTGTCATTCAAACCCTATATTACTTTCTTCCACAGAACAACACGAGGGTGCCAATGACATTTTTTTTTTTTTTTGCATCAGCTATGCAGTACATCCCTTTAATCATTAAAATCTGTTCTCTCCGCAAACACACATTACATTGAAATATATGATTGACCTTAGAACAAACTAGACCAGTTTTCATAAAGAAAACACTCACACACACAGTGCAGCCTGTCCACAACATTCCTTAAGTGATTCAGTGTAACTACTTGAATAAATTGAGGGAGATTAATAATGTGTTTTGACAGAAAGCCCTTAAACTGACTCTCACCAGAGAAGAATGCCGTTCAGCATCAAAATGAAAATAACTCTGGCATGGCAGGGTCCCAGTTTTAGGACTTGGACCGACAACAAATGTACTGGCTTCCAACAGGAAACCACTCAATAGATATTGCTTGTCTACTTCCTGTTTTTGTCTAATTAGAGAATTATTATAGCAAGTTCTTAACAGCTTTCATTGTCTGCCTATCAGGCCTAATGCTTTCAACATGAAACTCCCTAAAACCTGTTCAGTGAGGTCACTACAGACAAATACTGATGCTTGGACTTTGATGAATCATTCTTCATGCAGTTCATACCAGACATTTGAGTCTGTGATGAGGAAAATGATTGGAAACAAGATGAACAATGTAAAGCATCGGTGACATCGAACTGGGCCGCTCGTGAATCCCACTTGTGCAGTATTATTTCACCAGTGCAGATAGTATTATTAGTTTTTATTAATATTTTGAATTCGTTTTATATTTTACATTAATTTTAGTTTTATTATTTTTTAAATATGTCTATATAGTTTTTAATATTTTTTTTTTATCTTCCATTAATTTTAGTAATTGTTTTAGTTTTTTTTATTTTTAGACTAATTTTAGTTTTTATTGTCTATGTAGTTTTATTTTTATTTTCCATTAATTTTAGTCATTTTAATCTTATTATATAATCTTAAAATATATGTCTGTATAGTTTTGTTAATTTTTTTATAATATTATTCATGCATTTGACTAGTTTTAGTATTTCGTTTTATTTATTTATTTTTTTAATATGCCCGTCTAGATTTTATTATTTTTTATAAATTATTTTATTTACTTTTTTTAAATATCTATACAGTTTTTATATTTTGCATTAATTTTAGTAATTATAGTTTTTATAAATGTTTATAAAGTTTTTTTATATTTTACATTGATTTTAGTCATTTTATTTTTATTTTTTCTTAAATATGTCTATAGTTTTTATTTTTTTATATTTTCCATTAATTTGGGTAATTTCATTTTTATTTTTTTTATAATATTATATTTTTAAATACTTTACATTAATTTTTGTTGATTTTAGTTTTAGTTTTATTATAAGAGTTTTTTGTTTTTTACCATTAATTTTAGTCATTTTATTTTATTTTATTAGTCTATATAGTTTACATTATTATTTTTTTTTACTTTCGTTTCAGTTTTTTCAGTACATCAAGTTAAATCAAATGGGAATGGGAGTTGCCGCCTGGGTAACACATCTCTAGCCACATCTTTAGTCTGTTTCGTCGCACCGCTCACAGAACCCAGAACATTTCAGTTCTTGCAGACTGAAGAGATACTGTCCTCAAAAAACGACCCCATAGCCGGTTATCATGTTCCCATCGGATAATGCGTGGGAGAATGGTCAAGTGAGCTTCCCCATAAGAGAGAGTTTAATGTCATCTAAAGCAGCGCGGTCTCTCATTAGCACAATCTTCCGGTGGTTAATCCCTGAGGGGTGTGGGGAGAGACCCTCCACTTTGATTCAGATAAAAGCAGCTATCTCTCATCTCTTTATAATTAGGATCTCCCCTTGTGTCCAGTCCTTCCTGGCTAGACAGAGGCCGCGTGTCCCACCCAATCTCCACCTGTTTGCCCAGCCAGTTGTGGCACAACAAGCAGCAGCATGTGAAATGAAAACTTCTCAAAGCTTTTAGTGGAGTTTGCAGAGGAGCTGAAATGAACACTAGGAGCTTAAAAGACATCTAATAGCCGTAGTTTAACAGACCAAACCCCTTGTAATCACTGTTGACTTTGCTCACATGATAGAATAGCAAACATTATTTTGGAAAAAATGACATGTAACCAAATTCAAGGATATTTTTGTGAAATGACGGCTATTGCTTGCTGGGACTAAAACACCAACAACTTTATTCATTTTCACACAAATTATGATTACAGGGACAGATTAATGAGCTGTTACCTTTTTGTGGTTCCTTTCACAATGCTACACTCTGGGTTAAAAACAACCAAGTTGGGTTAAATATGGACTAACCCAGCGGTTGGGTTAAATGTTTGCCTAATGTGCTGGACAGTGTTGTTGAACCCAACTGTTGTTTAAATATGACTTAAAATGAACCCAAAATAGGTTGAAATTAAAAATCAGACATATAATTACTAGAGGCAACAATAATAATGAAAAGACGAACATTTATTAATAAGCAATTTTATAAATGTTAATTATTTAATTATTATTTATTAAACTTAATAAATGTTAACTTCCAACCTATTTTGGGTTTATTTTAAGCAAGAAATGCAGTTGTTTTCAAACAATAGTTAAATAAAACTCAACTGCTGGGTCAAAATTGCTGGGTTTGTCCATTATTTAACCCAACTTGGGTTATTTTTAACCCAGCATTTTTTATGTTATGACCTCAGAACACTTTTGCCATATAGTGCATGATTTATAAACTAATACATGTTGACATTTTGTCCCATAGCCAGCTCCACGTAGATTTTATTATGTAGTAAACTTGCTCGGGTGCTCACCTGGTACAGTGCACTTGTGATAAAAGACTTATAGAAGCAGCTAAAATGGAATAGTTACATATTTGTTTTGACTTCACTTATTAGCAGAATTGCTCAGGTTTACGGTCAGGTTCAGTGTCGCAGGACGTTCCCTTCAACAGAGTGTACTTACACTAGCTCCGCCCACCAATGTCTGGCTGGGCCAATCAAGTTTGAAGCAAGACAAACAGAATTTTACATCTCAAGTGGTGCGGCAGTACGGCTCAAAGTACGGCTTTTGTCGCGATCGAGGCAGGTTCAAATCCGCCTTTTGCTGAGCTCGCTCCATTTTCCCATCACATGTCACATCAGAAAGGCATTAAATTTCGATAAAACTGAAAATAATGTTCTAAAAGTGGACATGAACTGTGAACGAATGTGTGTTCATTGGGTAGGGGTAGGGGAAGGTGTAAGGAGGGTTTTCATTCTCCCAAAAAGGCATCCATTAGTAATCCATGTAATCGTTTTAATAAATGTAATCATTTACACTTATGATATTATTGCATCCTGTGACTGTAGGTGCAAATAGTATCCACCAATATGAAGTCTAGCATCTAATTACTAAAAGTACTGCTACTTTTACATGGTGTAAATAGAATATATTGCTATTTTCACCTGGTATAAATAAAAAATGCTGCTCTTGTCACTTAGTGTATATATAGCATCTATCACTATTTGCACATTTCAGTGCCACTCACCGGACATTTCATTTGCGAACTGCCACGAACAACAATCAACATAATTTTATCAGTTTCCAACAAAACTGAACAGACTTTTTGTGGACATTTCACTTTAAAAGTGATGCGAAACGTGAAGTAGACTAGTGTACAAATTAAACTAGTCAGAATGTGTGTTCAGGAGAGTTTTCAGATAGCCAAAAATGCCCATATAGCTGAAGAAACATTGCGTTTTCAAGTGTTTTATGGTGCTTGGAGCGCTTGGGCTTTCTGTTAGTGTAGTCTGGCATGTCCTTGACCTTCGTCTCTCTCGTTCTTCAGGCTTCTAGAGTCAGAGTCGGTGCACAGGCTGCTTTAACTCCTGCGGAGTCACAATCACTGGAGCAGCTCCAAAATTCTTTGAAAGCAAGTTAAACAAACCTCAGGACGGCCGGGTCGAGGGTGACTCAGACAGACTCTGGCCTTCACAATGGGCACATAGCAGTAAACATCCCAAATGATGGAGCCAACATCTCTGCCTGAAACTAAACATTACAGACCGAGCTACAAAGTGTAATATTATATATATATATATATATATATATATATATATATATATATATATATATACAGGGTTGGGGAGTAACGAAATACAAGTAACTTATTACGTATTTAAAATACAAAATTTGAGTAAATGTATTTCATTACAGTTACATTTTAAATGGGTGGTAATCAGATTACAGTTACATCTGAAAAGTATTTTAGATTAAGTCAGAATTGGGAGATATGAACTTTACAATACAATACTAACTTTTTCTTGCAATTGTGAATTTAGTATGAGAGTTTATATCTCATAATTTTGTCTTCTCAATATTGTGAGTTTATATCTCATATTTTTGACTTTTCTCAATATTGCCCATTTATATCTCATAATTCTGACTTTATAACTCACAATTGCAACTTTATATCATGTAGTTCTGAGGGAAAAAGTCAGAATTGTGAGATAAAAACTTGCAATGACCTTTTTTGTGTTTGTTCCACACTTATTAGTATTCCAAAGTATTCTAAAGTATTTAGATTAAGTTACAAAACTTGAGCAATGTAACGAAATACGTTACAAATGACTTTTTAAAGCATGTATTTTGTAATCTGTAGTGAAATACATTTTAAAAGTAACCTACCCAGCCCTGTATATATATTATTTGTATAGCTCTATTTCATTTATATTTATTCCTCACTTCACATCTCTATGAACTCATGACTGCACAGCTCTTTATCTGCAGCTGCCTGTGAATCCCAGTGAATCAGGTGAGCTAATCTCTGAGGAAACGGTGGATTCTGTTTGAACAAAAATAGATGAATCGCTAACAATGGCAGGTGATAACAGAAGGTCACAGGATGATGAACGAAGGCAACCGATGGCATCTGATACCACTGAAAATGTACATGCAATCAACGCTGTAGAAAACATTGAGCTGTTATGTGAACATATGTGACCTGAGCGATTTTGGTGGTTCATTCAGCTGGTTCGTTCTGAAGAGATGGTTCAGAGAGGGGCCGCAGGGTCTGTGATGTATTTTTGTAAGTTATCACAGACATGTTCCTGAGCCTGGCAGGAAGAGAGAGAGGGCCGCAAACAGGACGGACTGGAATGTGCTTCCTGCTGGCCAATGGCGCTGGACAGGGCAGATTTCTTGTACCATCGTTGACACAAACACACACACACACACACACACACACGCACATGTTGTTTCAGTGTACATCTGGAGGGTGCAGGATAAAAAAAAGTGTTTCTTTTGATCTAAAAACTTGAATGTTTAGTCAAAAAATAAAAATTAAAAGTAGCTTTTTAAAAATAACGATGAAGATAAAAGTATCACTCTGAATTTAAAACAGTATAGAATATACTCTTACTATTTCTGCCATAGACAAATAATACGAAAATGTGTTTTGAACCATAGAAACATTAACAGCCAATCAGAATCCATCCTGCTTTAAAGAGCTTGAACATTTAAAGCGACAGAACACAAAAATGCAGAATGTGTTTATTATAAAGAAAATATTGTAGAACTAAAACATATTTTTATTTCAGCTTGTTGCCAAAGCAAACATTTCTCATCTTTCAACATGTAAAATGTGCTAAAATAACTAAAACTAAAACTGAAATACTAAAAACTATATAGACGTATATATATAAAAAAAAACAATAACTAATAAAAATGTCAAAAAAACAGCAAAATGAAAATGGAAAATACAAAAATGAAAACTAATTCAAAATATTTAAGAAACTAATAGTATCTCAATGCAATTTTCAATGGGAATTTTAAGTTAAAAATGTGGAAAATAGCAAAAAAAGAAACTTTTGGCTGGTATTGTACATCAGGGTTTGTCAAACGGGGCCACAATAATGTAGTTATATTTATTATATTTTATCACAGGATGACATTTGATGGTGGGTAAAAAAAAGAGCCATTAACCCTTTCATGCATAGATGTCACTACAGTGGACAAAAGAATTTTCTTGCATATGCATGGGTTTTGATGGCATAGTTGGACATCGACCTCTACAGACGCTAGTGCATCATCCTATACACTGCCACCAAGTGGCAGGCCATTGTGTAGGACATCATGCATCAACATGTCTATAGTGGACATCATGCATCAATAGCTATATTTCAGCTGTAATTCATACTATTAGTGTGAATGTTGTTTTTGAAAATAATGGAGTAACATTTTTTGACTTTAAATAAATGTATTTGTGTTATTAGAGTGTAATTTGCATTAGTATCAAAAAAGTAATGTGATTACGTAATGTACGTCACTTGTAATGCATTACTTGTCAGATCAAAAAGTAATCTGATTACGTCATGCATATTACTTGTAATGCATTGTTATATCAAAAATTAATCTGATTACATAATTCATGTTTATTGTAATGCATTACTTTACTCGTGAGAACAAAAAGTAATCTGATTACATCCTGCATGATACTTGTAATGCGTTATTTACTTGTGACATCAAAAAGTAATCTGATTATGTCATGCATATTACTTGTAATGCATTACTTTACTCATTACATCAAAAAGTAATCTAATAACATCATGAATACTTGTAATGCATTACTTGTCAGATCAAAAAGGAATCTGATTACATCATGCATATTACTTGTAATGCGTTGTTATATCAAAAATTAATCTGATTACATCATGCATGTTACTTGTAATGCTTTAATGTACTCGTAACATCAAAAAGTAATCTGATTACGTCATGCATTTTACTTGTAATGCGTTGTTATATCAAAAATTAATCTGATTACGTCATGCATGTTTAATGTAATGCATTACTTTAGTCATTAGAACAAAAAGTAATCTGATTACATCATGCCTGATACTTGTAATGCTTTATTTACTTGTAGCATCAAAAAGTAATCTGATTACGTCATGAATACTTGTAATGCATTACTTGTCAGATTAAAAAGTAATCTGATTACATCATGAATACCTGTAAAGCATTACTTGTTAGATTAAAAAGTAATCTGATTACATTATGAATACTTACAATGCGTTACTTGTCAGATCAACAAGTAATCTGATTACATCATGCATGTTACTTGTAATGCTTTAACTTACTTGTTACATCAAAAATTAATCTGATTACGTCATACATGTTTATTGTAATTCGTTAATTTACTCATAACTTCAAAATAAATCTGATTACGTCATGAATACTTGTAATGCAATACTAGTCAGATCAAAAAGTAATCTGATTACGTCATGCATATTACTTGTAATGCATTACATTACTTGTTAGATCAGAAAGACATCATAATGCATGTTACTTGTAATGTGCTGCTTTACTCCTTATGTTAAAGTCATCTGATTATGTTAGGCATGTTACTTGTAATGTGTTCCCCCAACACTGCTCATATCAGATGAGATTTAAAACTCCTGATTGCTAGGTTTTCTCACAGGAGAGCTATTTTAGAAATGTATCCATCTTGAACATAATCAAAATTATCAGCTAATAAGGGTTTATCGACATACTCTGGTACAGTGGAGGGAGCATCTGAATTGTGTTTCCAGTTTTCCCTTGACAGGTTGTAGAGATCTCTAATATCAGGACGTGATTCCATCAATGGGGTTTGGTATATTTCACCTTCATATTTTTTGTATATAATTTATAGCTAGTTTTCACGTGATTTTATATAATTTTATTGATTGGTTTGTGATAAAACACACAATATTACTGTGTTATTACTGTATTGTTTAATACAGCATCTTTTCAGTTTAAACCATAAATGTATAAGTGGACATCTGGAAAACTCTTTGAAATCTTGAATCTTGTTTTTCATGTCTCAAGAGCAATAAAAAGACATGGAAAAAAAATCCTGAATGAGGTTAACATAATTCATGCATGAAAGGGTTAATTAATTATATTTAATTATTAATAATTAAAAATATATTAAATCCCAAATATACTTATAGGCCTATATCACAATAATATCATTAAAAATAAAATAATAAGCATGTTTCAGTAATATGAAATGTAAATTAAATATAATAAACTTATAATGGGTCTTTTTCTTTTCCACACAGGATTGTGTTGATGCCTCACATAGAGTCCAGTCAGGAAGCATTACAAAAATACTTCTGCAAGTGATAAAAACAATCCATTTGATGCACTTTATTTCATTGCATTAGTCCTTCACTTGCACCTTGATTGATTCAATGAAACATTTAAAGTAAATGAAGGAGAGAAAGATGATTAAATGTGAACAATGAACATCTTACGTAAGCGGTCGCAGACCTGCATCTCAAAACATGATTACCCGTGGCTACTAGGTGAGTAAAATGACTAGATTTGAAATATGAAATTAACATTGCATGTCCTTGTAAGCTTCCTGATTAAATTATGGGGAGCTCTGACAACAAAACAGGATCTGTCTATCTCTCCGTTGTGTTTCAGGGCAGTAGGGATGAGTCATCAAGCCCAGACGCTCTGCCAGAGTAACGTGAACAACAATGGCACAGTCATTGAACAATGTCTAATGATATTCTAATAAAACTGGCTTTGGTAAACAACCTCGTACCTTTTAAGAAGATTGAATGTCATTGATTCTCCTCGTTCCATTAGGAGAATAGTGACAGACAAACTCCTGTGCCCTTAAAAGAACTTTTTGCACAAATATATGACTAATATGTCGGACGGCTGGGTTTGTGTGTGTGTGTTATGTGAGTGTTCAATGAAAAACTGTAGGTCATTGTGCAAATGTGTTTTTCTGCAGGTGGACACTTAAACTCACTTATTATGAAATAATTCTGCTCATAGCTGCCTTTAGCCAAAGCCAGCTGTGATAAATGTGATGTCATTTCCCTATAATTAGGCATTTAAGGTGCAAATTTGTAATGTTTTGATTCATTTCAGGGTCATTTTGAATAGTAACTAAAAAAAATAACAAAATATCAAATACAGTTCTGAACATTGCAAGCGTTTAATACAAACAGCAGACATGAAAAACAATGAAAAAACACCGAGAAAGTTCCTTGAACTCATTACACTTCCGTCACCATCACACATCACGATACTTCCGCCGCCATCTTGTGGTGAAGATCAGCATCGCGCGCGCCACAATAAACTGTCCTCTCACAGCTCAAATGAGCATGAAATCACATCCTGACACCTCAGAAGAGCTTCTTTCTGAACACCGAGAGGAGTCTCCAAATTCGACACCAGGAAATTCAGGACGTCTATATCTGAGGCGTTGAACCTCGCGCGAACGCGCACCTTCTCGTGCATGTGGAACTCGACTCGTTTGTCGGTCATCGATAAGAGTGTCCGCAGAAACCTCTCGCGCAGATCTGACCGCAGCCGCTGCTCTTCTTCGTCAACGCTTCCTGACGAAGATGAGGTGGAGGAGGAGAGTGTTGTGGGACACAGAGCGATGAAGCGGGGAGAGTTCGGGTCGAATCCTCGGCTGTTCGGGTCCGGACCGCGGGGCAGCCGGAGAACACTGACTGGAGTCTTCATACTGCTCAGTTCAAGCGCCTGTTTGGAGAAGACACTCATCACGAACTCGCATGTGGTAATGATGACTTTACTTTAAAGATATAAAGTGACATCTGTTGCTGCAACTGCTGTTTACGTACCTCATTCAATATGAGCGCAGCATCTGAACTTCCGGCCACAAGAGCGGCTTTTATTTTCAAAATAAAAGTCATCAAGCAAGGAAATCAAAATGGACTCTTTCTTTTTTTGTGGAATAATGCAGTATTTATTATAAATGATTTATACGTGCACGTCATTATTTTATTAGTAATATATTTTTGTAAACAGTCGTTTTTTTTATCGAGTTATCAGTTTGATACAAAACATACAAATACAATAAGAATAAAGTTACTTTACAATGCTGTGGACTTCACAAAAACACTTTCAAAGGCTGTGGTATTTATTGTAAGAAAAAATTAACAAATATAATTTAAATAAAATAGAATTTATATTATAGGCATAAATGATACCACAAAAATACAAATAAATAAAGTTTTACTTATTTGACGGTATCAAAAGCAACTCTCCAAATGTAAAGTCTTTGATGATCATAAATACGAGGTCACCATGAAATATATATATTTTTTTTTACTAGAATATTTATTATAAATGATTTATTATTGTTTTAAATTCATGTTCCTGGTAAATTTGAATCAGAATAACCTGCATCGACATCTCTTCTCTTCTCTAATGATGTGGGCGGGGCAACCTGTCACTCACATCAGATCCACCAATAGCAAACTACAACCATCCAATCCCAAAGACAAAATCAAGCCCCGCCCTACATTTGTTCTTGTTTGAGAAGCGTTTCACTCGAATATACTACTGCACAATATGGGGTGAAGAAAAGATTAGAGCAACCTCCATTTCGTGACGACTTATTCAAATTATATATAAATTAATTGTTATTATGAAAGTTCGGCAATTTAGGGATTGGGTAGCTACATTTGGGGTAGTCGTGGCCTAATGGTGAGGGAGTCGGGCTTTTAACCTGCAGGTTGCTGGTTCGATTCCCATGCCGGCAGGAATTGAAGGTGAGGATTGTGAATGAACAACACTCTCTCCACCTTCGATACCATGACTAAGGTGACCTTGAGTAAGGCAACTAACCCCTAATTGCTCCCCTTGTAAGTCGCTTTGGATAAAAGCGTCTGCCAAATGAATAAATAAATGTACATTTCAAGTTTATATCAAACTTTTTGACAACTGCGCTTATAGCAGTTAAACGATTTGGTAACACTTTACAATAAGGTTCATTAGTTAAACATTAGTTAATGTATTAACTAACATGAACTAATCATGAGCAATACATTAGTTACTGTTTTTACTAATCTTCGTTAATGTTAGTTAATGAAAATACAGTTGTTCATTGTTTGTTCATGTTAGTTCACAGAGCATTAACTCATGTTAACAAGATTTTAATAATGTATTAGTAAATGTTGAAATTAACATTAACAAAGATTAAAAGATGTTGTATAAGTGCAGTTCATTATTAGTTCATGTTAACTAATGTTAACTAATGAACCTTATTGTAAAGTGTTACCAACGATTTTCTGTGAATATTGTTCAATATTATTCTACTTTTTAAAATGCAAAGTCCTGTCAGGCTTTGAACAGCTTTCCTTGGCGCAAATGTAGACAATGTAGAGCAAAAATTTGCTTTCCATTTTTATAATATTTCCATATTTCACTTTCAAATATTTCTTTTCTTTGTTTCTTGAATATTGATTTAATAATTAAAGTTAATTACTAATTATAGTAACTTAATATCTATTTATTCTTTTGAAAGAAAAGCACATTACAGCTTAAAGCAAGGCCCCTACAAACACATTCGCGGTTTATCTATTCATGCATGGAATAACATTATTAGGTAATAGGGTCCTGTATAAAGACATGACTCATTTCTGAACTCTACAGACTATATATATATATAGTTTGAATTATTGACCCTGCCCATTTCTCACAACTGTGGGGAATCCCAACAAACCATGAAGAGAAAGTGTGAACAGAAACCGTTTCAGTATTATCTCTCTAAAGTAATCCACTGGCTTGACTGACAATAGCAAATCCAAGTCAAAACTGCACCCGTGTCTTTCTTCTCTTCCTCCTTTTGTATACTGTCTTCCTATTTTTTTTTATTTTTTTTTTTTTATCAACATTATTTTGTCAAAATGGTCACACATGTTACCATGTGCTCAATGACGCGCGGCTTCCGATGGTGTGAACTTCCTCAAACATCTCACGTTGCTCTTCTGCACCAGTGGCCTCGCAGGACCCGCTCTCTCGTTTCATCCTAAAACAACTGTGAGTACCGATCTCCTCACTGTCTAACGTTTTACTTTTTAATTGTGCTTTGAATATGATATAATGACAATATTAACAATCACAGATGTACAACTATTCAGACATAAAAAGTGATCCAGGAAAAAGTGGAACCGATATTGACATTAAGCAAACGACACTGTGAATGTCATGCAGTTTTTTCTCCCCCTATTGGATGAAACTTAATTTGTGTATATACTATGAGATCTAGTGTGATATACGGTGCTCTAAAATATTGTTTATGTGCCTGTTGTAGTTTATATCCTTGAAAGAATGGAGAAGAATGGAGGAAAACCGCGTCAGCAGCATTATAGGTAAGTCTCAGTTTCTTGTTGCATTTTTTTAATAATCATGAAAGTCAAAATCTTTAGATAGATTTTAGATAGTGATAGCTGGACCGCAAGATCGTACTGACATTGTGACAGCAAAGTTTCCTAATCGAAATTACCGTTTATTCTCATTTGCATGAATCAAAGTCATGGTGGAATGGACTGCATTTCTCTAATGGTGCTTAAACATAAAACTATTTTGAGACACAGTTACACAGTTATCACTCAGGATGAAATAGACATTTCAAATTGTAAAATTCAATTTATATATTTTATGTTTATATATATATTTTCTACAGAATTGGTGCAAACCGCTGTCCCACAACCAAAAAAACAGATTTAAAAAGCATTTACGCATTCAAATCTCAGATGTTTACTAAGATTCTTCTATTATCTATTGAATCCCACAATAATATTTAAAATACCAAGTAAATTTAATCTATATAAAATCACCATTTATTGGGTATTTTCAATTGGGAAGTGTCTGTCCCGAACACTAAACCCTAAATTTTTTGCATTTGTAAATCATGAAACTTTATGTTAATAAAATAAAAATTCCTGTATTTCAAGTCACTAATGAAACAGTGTATGTTTCAGTCCATTGGCTGAGACTGATTTCAACCACACTTCTACATTTTTGATCATTAAATATCCCTGTGTCCTTCTCTCTCACAGACTCTCTTTCATAGTAGATCAGTTAAATGTGTTCAAAAGTCTGAAAATCTGTTTGTAACTTTAAGGAATGTCACTAGCAAACACCTATTTTCTACAATTAAGCAATTTCATTTACTTTTTCTTTGTGCAACTGTTCAGAACTGTGCTAGCTAACCATGTGCTGATTATCATCTTTGAGTTCGGCTCAAAAGCATCTAAAATTGTCACTACCGAACTGTAATCGGTAGTGACATCACTGTCTCGGAAGACGCCAAAGGGAACAAATAACTGTTTATTTTGGGGAAATAAACAACATTTTATGCAAATTATTTGTATTTTATTAGAATGCGAGTTAAAATTGTGTAGTGTGATCACTACCAACACATTATTGTTACTACTGAAAATGTGCATCATGACCGAAACATGGGATGTTTTTGTCAAAAAGACAGTATGCTGAATTGTCAACTGTTATTATAGCGTTTGGTTCGGTGTATATTCAAACTAATGAATCCTTCACTTTGAAATTGGTAGGATGAACTTTTATGCCTTTTACAAAGAAAGATTGGATACAAAAAATACAACCAATCTCATAAATTACACTTGGAATATTGTTAAAATGGTCATTTAAAAAAAAAAAAAAAAAACTTAAAATAGATAAAATAAAATAGACAAATATAAAAAAAAATAAAAAAAATAATTACAAGGTAGATGTGAACAAAATTAAAATAGGTCAATATACACATCTTAGTGAAGTATTTATTGGGTTTGGATAATCAGGAAAAATATTCCAAAACTTTCTGAAAATACAATATGAAAGTCAACGGCACAATTACTAAAAATGTGTACCTTGGATATTATACATTTTGGGTATACAAAATTTTGTGGAAAATGCATTCAAAGAAAAGATGTTTCCAAGTAATATATATATATATATATATATATATATATATATATATATATATATATATATATATATCCTTGTAAATACATATTATGAGCCATATTGATATTTAATTTTTTTTTTTTTTTTTGCAGGCTGGTTTCGTCAGCGTTTTGGAAAACAAAGGAATGAGTTGGAGCAAAGCACATGTTCTCATAAGTGCTCTCCTGGAAACTCCAACCTCACATCCAGCTGCTCCGTGTGCTCCTCTTCCTCTCCCTCAAAATCTTCCTCATCGCCGAAGCTGACGGCCTCAGTACAGCCTCTGCCATCTGAGCGCTTCTCATCCTTCCGCTCAGTTCGCAGATATGACGTTTATCTGTGTCACACTGAGAAGGACATTGATCTAGCAAAGAGTTTGGCCTCTTTCCTTGAAGAGCCCTGTAAAGGTCTGCGCTGTTACCTGCAGGAACGAGACTGTCCACTAGGTGGCGCAGTGTCCACTGAGCTCCTGCAGGCTGTGCGTGACAGCCACTGCTGGGTGCTGCTCGTCACTCCAGACTTTCTGAAGGATGACTGGTGCTCATACCAGATGCACCAGGTCCTGTCTGAGGGGCCCATGTCACAGAGGATCATCCCTGCTGTCATAAACATGCCCAGATCAGAGCTCCCGCCGGAACTGCGCTTTGTCTTTTCTGTGGATTTGAATACGAACAGAGAGTTTGGCTACACTCAAGTGTACAAGGCGGTGCTTCATTGTGAGTAGAATATTTGGTATGTTTAATGGAATAAATGTAATAGTTTTCACAATGAACAGATTCATGCTGATTTGAATGATGCATTTTAAAAATATTATTATTTAGCATTCAAATAGATGCAAATGCCATGATTTTTTTTGTTGAGTGTAGAAATATTTTCTGTTTTATTTGTGCATGACAGACAAACATGTCTCACATTAAGTTTATTAGTTTGTTTTCGTCCATAATCGCATACTCTCTTGAGTACTTATTTTGAATAAGTAATTACTTCACAACTGCTAAAAGTGCCAAAAGGCACCCTAAACCCTCACGGTCTTCCGCACTTTGTGACGTAATGCCGCTTTGACTGCGGGGTAAAGTCCTCTGCATGGCTCTCAGACTTGCCGGAAGTGCACATCGAAGGCGCATAGCGGCGACAAAGGGGGCGAGCACCATTCTGAAACCTAAAATGATGAATGGGACATACTGTGGTCTCGTGGACTCAATGGACACGTGTACGAGGCAGCCATTGTAAGTCCACAAGACCGAAAGTGTCATTCGGGATTCAGCCAAAGTAGATTATACTATGAGTGTCAATAGTACACAACATTCACCATGTTGTCATTACCTACCTTCGTGTCAGTCGCTTCACTGCCATTCACAAATCCTCTCTCATGGCCTCATGGGATAGTAAAATGTCCGTCGAAGGCACACTTCAGTAGTAGTAGGTCATCCGAGTACTTTTTTTCTCTACTCTTTTGGGAGTACTGTGAATTTGGACATACTTTATTTTTCACATACTGTTTTTCACCTATGATATAGTAGGGAAGTATGCGATTTCAGAGCGGGTGATCCATCTCCATTGCACTCTTGTTCAAGGCATTTAAAGGCACCTAAAAATTAAATTGTGTCATCATTCTCTCGGTCACATGTTACTTGAAACCTTTAGGACATCTTTCCATGGAACACAAAAGAAATCTCTTAATAAATCAAATGTCCTCTTGGCGACACTTTTGCATAGAATGAAAGTGAACAGCGACACTCAGGTGAGTCGAGGTTGTGGTGGTCCTGAATACACTTTATTGCTTTGCAAAATGGTCCAAACTTTATCAGCTCTAGACAAGATGAGAATACGTGAATAATTAAATAAAAATGGCCGTGAACAAGTAGCACAAAACAACCTTACAGAAGAACAAAGTTACATTAAACTAGACAAAACACTAGAAAAAAGATAACAAGACTCATCAACCACAAACGGTGAAATATCATGACGAGGCATAATGAAGCATGAGGAAACAGGTGCAAAATTCAAAATAAAAGACATGAAATACGAAACCAAATCTTAAATAACTTACTGATGATAGCTTTGAGGAACAGACCGAAATTTAAAACATTATCTGCTGAAAATCTAATTCAGATATGTTGACCCTTTTAACAAAGAAGTGTGCTTAATTGTGCACTTCACATCTTAAAGTATATTTTAAAAACTTGAAGATAATATAATAATATGAAATAAAATGCAACTTAAGTGACTTAAAGAGAAACACTGATTTTTAACACACTTTTAATTGCACTTCATAATAATGTGAAATATTAAAGTTTTACTTTTAAAATATAATTTAAATCATTGTGTTTTAATAATCTTTTGTCGTGCTTTAAAGAAGTACACTTATTTTGATGTGTTGACTAACATACTAAAGTACACATGTAAAGTACTTTTAACTATAGTTATAGTATATTCAATATTACATTTAAAGGTAATATAATTTGAATGTACTAAATTGTAACTTCATCATTACAAATGTGACACACAAGTTTCAATGGAAATGAGATAAAAGTATATTTTAGTTTACCATAAATGCTTGTAAGTATATTCAGCAGTACAGTTTAACCATATTTCAAAGACAATAGAAGTAATTATAAAAATACATATAAAAATGTACTGAAGTCCTGCTTAAGTGGATCAAAAACACTGAAAACACTGCATTCAGTTTTCAATCAAGTACTGTATATTATTTCTGTAATAAGTGCTCCTTTGAAAAGTATGCTAATGTCCACTGCTTTTCCACAAGGGGACTGACAACACATTGTTGTCATGTTTACAGTTTGTTTTACATGTGCTTCTGTTTTCTTAACGCCATTGTTCCTTTCTAATCTAACCAGTCCTGTCCTCATTGTTTCATGCCTTTTTGTTTCCTCGGTTAGTCATTGATTGATTCATGCACTTCAGGTGTTGCTTTTTTAGTTCATCTAGTTTGGCTGCTCTATTTATTCCATCAGTTTCTCCCTAGTCTTTTTCTGGCATTCAGTGTCTTTATTTAGTATAGCAGTATTTATCCTGTGGTTTCCTTTGTTTATGTTGGTGGATAAAGTACAGAATACCATTTAAAGAAAGTACAGAATACGTGACAAAATACTACAAGGAGGGAGGATGGATTTGGTGGCTAGGGTTAGGGATGTTAGGGAGGGGTACGTGTTTTTGGGAGGGGCTGGGTGATTAATTATGTTTCTATCACCCGGTAACTATGTCCTTTGGTTGAGTGGTTCTGCCTTTGTGGAGGAAGACTGTTCCATTCATCATCCAGCTCCATCATGAACATGTGTAGCTGCTCCAGTTCAACCTGAACCAGCCTCCAAGTCCTCCACGGACTAGACTGTAGACTATGACCACCAAGCCATAGTCCGCTCCGGCCCATGAGCCCACTCCAAAGTCTCTAGCCCATGAGCTCAGCTCAGAGTCCGCTCCAGCCCCAGAGCTCAGCCCAGAGTCCGCTCCAGCCCCAGAGCTCAGCCCAGAGTCCGCTCCAGCCCCAGAGCTCAGCCCAGAGTCCGCTCCAGCCCCAGAGCTCAGCCCAGAGTCCGCTCCAGCCCCAGAGCTCAGCCCAGAGTCCGCTCCAGCCCCAGAGCTCAGCCCAGAGTCCGCTCCAGCCCCAGAGCTCAGCCCAGAGTCCGCTCCAGCCCCAGAGCTCAGTCCAGAGTCCGCTCCAGCCCCAGAGTTCAGTCCAGAGTCCGCTCCAGCCCCAGAGCTCAGCCCCAGAGCTCAGCCCAGAGTCCACTCCAACCCCCAGAGCTCAGACCAGACTCCGCTCCAGCCCCAGAGCTCAGACCAGAGTCCACTCCAGCCCCAGAGCTCAGTCCAGAGTCCGCTCCAGCCCCAGAGCTCAGTCCAGAGTCCACTCCAGCCCATGCCAAGCACTCACGGAGTCCGCTCCACTCCAAATAAAACCAGAGTCCGCTCCAGTCCAAGAGTTTGCTTCGGATCCCATTACATCCCAAGCATTCAGAGAGTACACTCCAGCCCAAAGACGTTCTGAATTTACTTTAGTCCTGGCAATCTCAGAATCCACTCCAATCCAACTTCTGCCAGAGCCTGCTGGTAGTTCTAGTATCCTCTCCAGTAAACCTCTCAGTGCTGCAAAATCCAATGGCTATTCTGCTGCCAATGCTTATGGTACATGTGATACCTAATCAAATGGTTCAAGCACTGCCAATACAAATGGTATCAGTGCTAATCAATGCGAATTGACACAGTACCAAGTAATCAGACATCATACAAGTTAGGGTTAGGGACATTCACCAATGGTCACAGCGTTTCAAGGCCTATAACAACATGCATAGCGGGAAATGGAAATCTCGTGCTCCGGTCTGGGCTATCTGTGATGATTGTTGCCTTATGTTGCATGTGAGCTGCGCATATCCCTGCAGCTCCTCCTTTGTTTTGGCCATGGAGGCTGCTCCTGACTCCAGTATTATAAACTCCGGTGTCCCTAGCTCCTTTGTCTCTGCAATGGAGGACGTTCAATGCTCGGTAGTTACGGCCACAGAGGTCGTTGCTTACTCCTTCGTCACGGGGACCGCTCCTGAGCTATCTTTTTGCTCCATACCACCAGCGCCCCCCTGGTCACCTACTTGTGAGCAAAGAGGACACTGACAATGTGTCCACATACAAGGTTTTGATATGAAAACAAATTCTCAAATTTCAAATTTTGTAATTTTTAAAGAATTGTAAACTATGAATACCATTTTGTGGCTCTTTAATGTGTCGTGACAGATCACTGTAGCTCCTCAGTTCAAGCGGCTCTAAACTGGTCATCTCTTCTTACTAATTTATAGCATCAAATAAACATGAATGAACATCAGAAGAATTGGTGTTTCAAACGTGAAAGACTCAATTTTTCAAGTGTAAGTTCACTGACGTTAATCTACTATCTCCCCTGACTGCTTTGTTGGACATAACGGCGGATTCGGCTTGATTATTTGTTAGATCGCCTGCCGATCAAACTCCCGGAGAAGGGCTCAACACTGCTGTCAATCAAACTCTTCGAGCACTGCGCAAAAGACATTTTATTTATTTTAGTATTTGAGTTGTTGTAATAATTTTAATAGTAATAACGGGCCTGACTAACACAAAAGGAGATCGGAATATCCACTCTGCTCTTTTCCTGAATGGGGATACTGTCAAGTTCCAAACAGGACAAAAAAGTACCTCGAAAGTAATCCATAGTAATAATCCAGAATAATAATCTTACAATAATTTATTATTAACAAAATGTTTTACCTTTTTTCCTAAGGTGTGTACACTTCAACCGTGCCACAAAATAAGGTTTTGCACAATTTGTTTTCCTCCTGTTTCTGTTCAGAATCGTCGAAAAAGTCCAGAAAGTTCTCCCATCAGAGATAAAGCCTAATTTCTAAAAACCAGATGGGAATGTTTGTATTTCAAACTTTCCCACACTGCTTTTGGTAGACAGTTGTAGATGTTTTGTCACGCCTGGAAACAGAATATAGATTCTCAACAATGTGTTTCTTTCTTTCTTTCTTTTTTACAGATTTGAAGGACATGTGTGAGAAGGAAAAGCCCAGCGATGTGTCTCAGTCAGACAGCTGAGAAGAGACTCAATCAATATTCATTGTATTGCCCACGATGACAATATTCTTCACTTCCAAGAAGTGACATCCAAACAATCCAAGTTGTACCATATCTCCTCCTTTTATTTTCCATAGCATCGGTGCTACCCAAGAAGAATGTATCAAGACAGTTATACTGTGTTAAAAATATCTTGAGAAATGAGCCCTAGATGGCAATAGAAAGTCACAATATATGCGCTCAAGCATGCTGAGACATATGTTTTCCCTTTCTGATTTTAGGTCAAAGTCAGATTAGAGAAAGTGCTTATGTAATATACCCTACAAAAAATTATATTAAAACGATTCTCCCATTCAAATACACCCACCCACGCATACATGCATGTGCACAGAAGGAAATTCAAACAGCTCCAGATATAAATGACATGAATTGCATTTACTGTATAATGAAGATTGTCATCAGTATTAAGAGTGTTTTATATGCAGATATTATGTTAACCACAGAGAGCTCATGATTGCATTTGTTTTTTGCATGTAATCTGTGGTAGAGTAAGATGTTTCACAGGCATTTTAATGCTTTCAGAAGGATTTTAAGCTACAGTTGGACATGCCATATAAACCAACAGGACACCTCAAAGAACTGCAAAGCTATGATTAAATGTTCTTGGCAAATAGCATATCACATGTCGTAATCCCGGCAAATATGGCTTCAGGCGTTCAACACAGTTTCAATAAAGCTCACTTTACATCCCCAAACACCTCTATTTTCTCTCCTATATATTTGGATCATTGTAAAATACTATACGCTTTCCTTTGTAATGCAGTAGCTGCCCTGCGGATTTACAGCTGAAATAAGAGAAGTGTAAATGTATGCATAATTACAAAACCTTGCATTAGAGGATCTGATGCAAAATTACTTGGAAAGAGCTGGTTTGTTGGGGGATTAAATAAGACTAAGTTTATGTTGTATTTATACAATCAAGCCCACTCTTATACAATGCTCATTTTGTGTGTGTGTGTGTGTGTATATATATATATATATATATATATATATATATATATATATATATACACACTTATACATATATATATCAACCATCCTTTTAAGACCTTTGCTGATATCCATGATGGTCAGCAAAAAAGAGAGAGAGTGATCAATTCATGGACTTTTATCTTTGCGTCTTTTAGCAAAGCCCTCTGGAGACTCTGGAGAGATATTATCAGATGCCGTCCTGCTGAAGTGAAACCAGGATGAATGAAGATGATTTATAATTATAGTCATGTCCAACAAAGGCATGGCAGAAATGTCTTTAACTCTGGATAATATTTGTGAATTTGGGGTTGTTTTTCCCTGCTATTGACATAATGATTTGCGTAACAATGTTGCCAAACCACCCTGGACACGTATCATTTTTGTTTTACAGATCAATGAAATGATTAACTAAAGAAGTCGATATCATTCACCCTCTTCTGGTCAGTATTTAAGGTTTAAAGGCTGATGAGTATTTTTCGTGTATATGAACACGGTAAGTCCTCTCTTGTCGCATTGGTTTATTTGTGTGAATAATCGTAATGTGAACATTTTAGGTAATTCATCTTGTTTTAATGAGGTTTACAGATGGATGTTTTTGGACTTTTCCAGAACACTCTTCAACTCTTTCACTTTATTATTTCCATATAAAATCAGATTTACTGTTGTGATTGTTTAATCGGTAACACTTTACAATAAGGTTCATTAGTTAACAACATTAGTTATCATGAACTTCTACAGCATTTATTAATCTTTGATAATGTTACTTTCAACATTTACTAATACATTATTAAAATCTTGTTAACATTAGTTAATGAACTAACATTAAGTAACGTTAACGAAGATTAGTAAATACAGTAAGAAATACAGAAATTTATTGCTCATGGTTAGTTCATGTTAGTTAACTAATGTTTAACTAATGAACCTTATTGTAAAGTGTTACTCTTTAATCTTAGCCCTTTAATAATGACAACTTTTGGAACTTTGAACAGCTCATTTTATTTGTGTCCAAATTATAAGATTAGATACAACATGGTAATAAGAATAAAAATTATTTTTGATATAACCTTGACGACATATAGTAACAAAACAGGAGATACAGTCCATTAAAATTCATAATTCTGACGATGGTCTTTAGAAATCTGGGACCCACATAACCATAACTCATATACTCATAAACATTTATAGGAGGATGGAAAAGTCTTTGAAGAATAATTTCCCTTTTTAGAGGGTGAACTTTGCATTAGCTATTATGCTAGTTGTGGTTTTAAAAGCAGGAACTAACAATATCACTTTGTTGTAACCTTATCTTATTTGTTAGTTTGTATCTTGGCTACAAAACACTATTTAAAAAGTTTTGCCCTGGATGAAAGACACGTTGAGTACATAACGTTGTAAGTTGTCCCAATGCAACTACCACTACAGCCAGCTATGAAGCATCACAAAAATATGAACAACTGAACTTTTTTACACATCCATCCACCAGTCGTTCGCGTTTGCGCATGCGCCGGCTGACAATCTTTAGTGGGTACACTCTGTGCAGTACAGTGATGCGTGGTGACCCCACTGGAGGATCCTCCCGAAAACTGTGAACGAAAGATATAAATGTTGTTTGGAGCCAAAAGAAGCTATTGTTTCCATTCCAGGCATTTCAAGGAGACGCTGGAATCAGTGAAGTCAACTAACGGCGCCTCCCATTTGAAGAGCGAAGACAACCGTGCACGCGCACTTCACATCGTAACTTTGCCCGTAGGATGTGACTGTATAGCGCGCTTGATCTGGGGGAGAGGGGTGGGGGGACTCTCCGTACAATCCAAATCACTTCACGGACCACCATTGTTTTTTTTTTTTTTTTTTTTTTTTTTAAACTATATCGAGATACGTGCATGCTGGTAAGTTGATTTATGTCTCATCAAGTAAATTTAGCTCTTTTAGCTGCGTCTTAAAATCTAGTGCGCTGTCTGACTCCATGTTGATGATGCCCAAACATGCTGTCTATGTAGGCAGTTCACTAAGTTGTGAGACATAGTTCACATCTATGGCCTCGAGATTTTTCAGCAGTTCTAAACTTTGTTTATCTAAGCAACATCAGAATGTTACATTGTTTCTCGTGTGAGATAGAATGTTACTATCATAGAATGTCACAATGTTTCTCGTGTGAGGTAAAATGTTACTATCATAGAATGTCACAATGTTTCTCGTGTGAGGTAAAATGTTACTATCATAGAATGTCACATTGTTTCTCGTGTGAGACAGAATGTTACTATCATAGAATGTCACATTGTTTCTCGTGTGAGATAGAATGTTACTATCATAGAATGTTACATTGTTTCCTATGTAACAGAGTAACATTCTCTTATATCTCTTTTTTTCATGTAGAACGGAGATTTATCTGGTAAGAAATCGTTGTTGCCAGCTGATGATGCAATATTTAACCGTTAGTTGGTTTGGTTTAGAGTTTTGTCATTTACCTGACGCTTTTATCTACAGGTTTAAGATGGTCTTAGCTGGTCTTGTTGGTCTCCCAAGCCAGGGTTTAGTTGGCCTATCAGCATAAAAGTGTCCAAAACTATATAAATCTGACTAGTTGACTTTCACTTACTAGCCCCTTTTTTTATCAACTAGGACAATTTAGGAAACACATCTTAAATCATGTTTTTCTGGTCTTAGCTGGGTTACGCTGGTCTACTCTCCCAGTCTGGCCAAGCAACTGTTCACCTGGTCTAACTGCTGTTTATCTGGTTTAGCCCAGAACCTCCCTAAAACCAAAACCTTTTGTTTTCCCTTTGGGAAATTACATTTATCCAAATGTTTCCGGTATGCTGTTAATGCAGAAATTGAGCCTTGTGTCAAAATTAATCTATGGCATTTTGCAAGCCAAATTTAAAAGATGGTAATTTGCAAACAGCCTTGTTTGAAACAAATGCAAATATGTGAAGTAAAATTCAAGTGTAAGGTTTGCAACTCTTTTTGTCACAAATTTGGTTGTTATCGTTATGATTAGAATAATGATAATATCTAACTATATGAATATTAAACTATAATAATATCTGATTATCCCAGAGTCTTATTGTATCCACCTTAATTTTAACGTAAGAATGCGTCTGGCTTCAGGTGTCATCAGCTTCCAGTTATTTTAGCAGCCTTTTATGCTGCTTAATACTGCAAACTGATATTTATTATTATATTTTTTTAAACAGTTATTGTATTCATAAACACACTGGGTTGTAGCACAAATAGTTTTACGTTTACTGCACTTATTCTTCACACGTTCAAAGAAAATAGCTTATTCTGTGTTGCAAAATAAGCTGGAGAGCAGACAAATGTTACTTGTCAAAACCTTTTGGAGTTTGTTACTTCAGTATTTTTTTTTGCGTGCTCATGTGAGAAGATGCACTTACTGAATGTTTATTGCACAAGTTTTCTCCTCTCTTGTGCCCTTATGAAAGTCAGGGCCTGATTGCATCAGTCTGGTGGCTTCTGAATTTGACCACAAATGTTATGTAATGATTAGCAGATCACTCAACACGATCGTAAAGGCCTTTCAGGTCGCAATAAACAATGTCTATCAACATATTAAAAGGCAATTACGCGGTAATGTATTGATAATGTATGAGGATTTGAAACTGGATGTTTGAGCTGGCTCTTCTAAAATCAAGGGTTAACACGATCATACACTTACAGTACACACAATGAGAGATTTGAACATTGCCGATGTTGAACATAGTCATTCACTTAATGTTATGCTTACTTTGATGCACAAAGCCGGCATTCGGGCATGGTTTTGTTTTGCTCATGAAGAGTCACGAGTTCGTCAAATGTCTAGGCCCTTTCCCAACATTCACTTCTGGTCCGGCTGATAAAAGCCCAAGCTGTGTATATGGTTTTGTTGCAGTGTAGGTTTTTCGCAGACCTGGAATTCATCCAGAAGATATGACAGAAACTTCCCTTTCTCGATCCTTAGTGACTTTTAGTCAGCTTTTCACATCCTGATCCTGATATGTAAAAGGGACAGTTCACTCAAAAATAAAAAAATTCCTTTATCATTTACAGAAGATATTTTGTAGAATGTGGGTAATCAAACTTTTTTAATATATTTTATTAAAGTCAGTGGCTACTGTCAACTGCTTGGTCACCCACATTCTTCAAAATCTTATCTTCTGTGTTCGACAGAAAAAAGAAAAACATACATTTGGATTAGATTTGGGTAAAATGACGACAAACTGTTCATTTTTGGGCGAACTATCCCTTTAAAGCATGTTAACATCAAATCAGATGCAATTAAATGACACAAATTGCTAATGATTAATGATTTTGGATACAATTTATTTGGTGACACTTTATTTTACAGCCATTTTTACATATGTTACATGTAGTTAGTTAAATCATGCATAACTACATGCAACTAACCCAAACCAAACCCTCATCCTAACCCTATAGTAAGTACATGTAGTTATTTAATATTACTCAGTACTTAAATGTATAATTACAGTGTAATACTGACACCTTAAAATAAAGTGTAAGGAAAAATGCAAAAAATTTTCGCAAAAGTTCGCAAATGCACGATAGATCCATAGCATATTTTATTTAACAACATAAATACAAGTCCAGTGGCAGGTAATATACCTATCTTTTACCGCACGTCTGATCAGTGCATTGTTTTGCTGTGGTTACATCCATGAATATGTGAAAATGATGTTAACAAACAGTGCTTTCAGTTTTCGTGCTTATTGAAACTCTGTCCATCTGTATTGTATTGTAAGTTTGTGATTTTACTCATTTTCTTTGATGTAGGAGCTAGCGACGACGTATGATGACGTGTAGTAGTGGTGTCCTGAATATTTTCACAACTAGGGGAAGGAGTATGAAATAGAATTGGGATTGGGCCTAACTCACACACGCAATCGCCCTCTCATTAAAGCCACAATATGTATTTTTTCGCTGTTAGAGGGCGCTAAACTCTTCAAAACAATAACAAAGGCATAGTTTGATGACGCAGTGAATGAGTGGAACTTGTCGTCATGCCGATGAATCTAATAATGTTTATGGATGAGCGAATGCGTGTTTTAACACGACTGTGGTATGAAGGAGGGCGTGGCCGAGAATCGCGGACACGATTAATAACGCGAGACAGATATCAGTGGAACAGACGTTAGGCAGCTGTTCAAGTTGCTATGGTTACCACGCAGCACAAGCGGAAACCAGGGATAACGCAGATATTACGTCATTGACAGGCGCAAGAGGTACGGGCACTATTTAAAATTGTGAATTTCTCTGAATTTGCAAATTCTTGGAAACATTTAGGATAATGTAAGTACACAGCTGAACAAAATATATAACACTGTGCACATGGTTTTTGGGTATTTTTATATAAAAATCTTACATATTATGCCATTAATGCATTCAAGTAAATGTTTGATGTGATCTGATACAACGAGCAGAAATCTGTAAGATGTGTTACGAACCATAGATACAATAACTGCTGAAAGTGAGCACTATTTCATAAGTCAAGCATGTTTACAGGACAAACAGTCCCTGTTTGCGCGATTATGCGATCGCTTGATTTCATGCATAATCAGCCAAAGTCCGCATATTTATGCGGGGGTCGCATTTTTTCAAATACGCCGCACTTTCGCCGCATAAAATGCCGATTTCAGCAAGCAAAAATGCGGGGCTAGCATGATTTCACAATCCCTGTATTTTCGTTGCAAAAAAGTCACATATATCTTAGCAGAAAGTTGAAAAATGTTGCATTTACTTCACACAAGTAAAGCGCCATTATTTTCCCCCTATTGCCATGGGAACCGTATGAAGTGACGTAATTACGTGACGTGAACATCATCTGCAAACCCCGCGCTGAAACCGTGATGAAGCACACAGATCATTCTCATTTGCCAACAAAAATAAGCGCAAAAGACGGCCGAAGCAGTTTCCCGGTGTGTCATATGACAGTGGGGGCAAATTATTTTGCACTCCGTGCAACTGTGTGTCGGACCACAGACGACGCTGTATATTAGTAGTGTTTAAAATAATTTACATTGCAGTAAGAGATTGCACTTTGTGCATTGGAAACACTTAATTTAACAGAAGATGTCTGTTTTGTATAGCTACCACATTTTATTTTTTTATATTTTATTTATTCATTTTTACAGAAGTTGTTGAATATTCCTTTTGTAAAGCTACAGAACTTGTTTGACTCAATGTTGTGCAAGTTTGAGCCATGTGTTAATGAAGTTCTGAAATAAATCAGAATGAGAACTTCAATATTCAGTGATTTAGTAGCTTGATCATCACAGGAAGTAATAAGAAATGACTCTTGACATGAAGGCAGTATCTAGTGAGAACAGGGTGTTGGGGAATCACTTTTTTTCCCTCTTTTGCATCAAACTGCAGTTTTTGCAAGTTCCCGCAATTTCATCGCATGACATTGCAAAAATATCCTGCATATTCCATCGCATTTTTTAAGGAAAAGTGCCGCATAATCAAGGATTTTTGCCCCCGTTTTTCTAGAGGGACTGGACAAACATTGTCAGTAAACTATGAGGGCAAAACAATCAAACAAAAAAATTATCAAGAAGATACATTACATTGCAAGACTTTCAGGCCTCGACTCACACATGAGAATTTGAGAAGCTACGCATTTTGTACCACTAAATGATGCCATGAAAACACACACACGAAGCCATGAGTCCTTGTGCGCTCTTACCTGGTGTCAAACATTAAATGGCCCAGTGCCTTGACCACTAACCTACCACCACCCTTTTTATGTTTGCTCTCAGTTTGCCACACAGACCGTCATTGTTTTGGAGGTTGTGTGTCGATCGTGGCCTTGCTGCATGTGGAGCTCATTAGAAGCACCTTGAATGCACCTCTCTGTTTTTTACATGGGAAGCGTGCAGAACAGAATGGCTTGAGGTGATGTAGGTGTAATTACACGATTTGGGGGGGGATTGATGTTAAAGTTGCGTTGTGCGGGAGATTTAGTTGGACGCATATGAGCGGTTATTAGATTAAACATCTAATAATGTGTCTTCATTAATGGACTTCTTTATTTTCAAATGAGAATTACGAAGGGATACATTAAGGGATGTTGTTAAAGGTCTCTTGTGTTTGTTTGTCTATTGTTTGTATGTCTGTGTGGTGCTTTTTAACATGCTTTAAGACAAAATATGTGCAAATTCATCAGTCAACACCATTGGTGAGTATGTTCTCTCTTTAAAGCTGCAGAGCACCAAAACCTCAAAAACAAGCCATTTCCTACCATCACAGACATGTGGCCAATTATGTCAGCGTGCATGTATTAATGCATGTATAATGATGTTATGATGAACTTTAATGATGAACTGATAATGATAACATAGGCATTTAATTCTGATTGCTGCTTATTGCTTGCTTATTTGCATGCTAAAATTTTATTAGTCATTTCATTTGAAACATGCAAGTTGTATCATCTTTACACGGCCGCTCGCTCTACCGTTAACCTGAGGAAATATCACTATTATTAGGTGCTGAAGTAAAGCACACTTCCTGCATGACATGGAGGCGCCGGTGCAATCACTTGCATTTTTTCCTGATAACAGAATAAATAACTTAAAATTCTCTGTCAATTTTTGCCATACAGTTAAGAGTGGATCTAAATAATGTCTCCTTGATATATTATTATTTTTTTTTTTCCCAACACATTCATAGTCAGCACTTTTGCCAGTTCTTTTGCAGCTAGCTTTATGTGTGCGCTTGAGCACGGTATACGCTATATTACGCCCATATATATTCAGGGTTGGGGAGTAACAAAATACAAGTAACTTAGTTACGTATTTAAAATACAAAATTTGAGTAACTGTATTTCATTAGAGTTACATTTTAAATGGGTGGTAATCGGATTACAGTTACATCTGAAAAGTATTTTAGATTACCAAAGTGATTACTTTGAATTTTAATGTCATTTAAACAGCAATTGGTGATTCTCTGACTCTGACAGTCTGAAAAAGCGGAGTTAAGTTTCATGTTTTCGACTGTTTTCATGTTTTGTGATAGTTGTTTGTGAGTCATTTTATAATTGTAAAAAAGGTCACTGCAACTTTTTCTCACCATTTGTTTTTTTCCGCTCACAATTGTGAGTTTGCATTTCACAATTCTGACTTCTTTTTCTCAAAATTGCGAGATTTAAACTCACAATTGCAAGTTATGAAGTCAGAATTGGGAGATATGAACTTGCAATACTGACTTTTTTTCTTGCAATTGTGAATTTAGTTTGTGAGTTAAATGTCATAATTCTTACTTTTCTCAATATTGTCAGTTTATATCTCATAATTTTGACTTTTCTCAATATTGCGAGTTTATATCTCATAATTCTGACTTTATAACTCACAATTGCAACTTTATATCACACAGTTCTGAGGGAAAAAGTCAAAATTGTGAGATAAAAACTTTTATTATTGCAATTGCCTTTTTTGTCTTTGTTCCTGTCACGCTGGTGTAGGCAGGAACAGGCGGAACGACAGAGTTCACAAGAAACATAGTTTAATAGACAAGGTACAGGGAGTAACACCACACATGAAACTATTTGAACTGACAAGGACTGGACAGACACAGAGGGAATATATACAACTGAACACAAGCGGGGCATAGGTGACAGGCATGACTAATTAACAAACACAGCTGGTGACAATAGACTAATAACAAGGCACATGGGGAACCAAAACAAAGATCACGTGACAAGAACTGACGGAATCAAAACAAGGAACACATGACAGGAAACAAGACTGGAATACATGTTACAGTACACACTTATCAGTATTCCAAAGTATTCTAAAGTATTTAGATTAAGTTACTAAACTTGAATAATGTAACGAAATACGTTACAAATTACTTTTTAAAGCATGTATTTTGTAATCGTTCACATGATCAGTGCGCGGTCAGAAAAGTTGCTGTTCTGTCCAAGAACATGATTTTAATGTTGTGTTTATTGATATCATACCGTTTGCACATTGCTGTTCGATTAACCCTGTGAAAAGAATCCTCTTGTCATCGCTCATCACTCCCAGTTAAATGTTGAATTCATGAATTGCAAATTGATGATTGATAACAAACGCACACTATCAATTACCATCCTCGGTTAGTTACAGTAGCTTCGTCTTCAACGGTTTGTACATTTTTGTCAAAAAGTACATGTACTTAAGCTGTGAAAATAGTTTCAGTAATGATTCTTTTCCCATTTGATTTAGTCTAGTTAGTTTCGTATCAAGTGTACAATATACGATCTGACAGCAGCAGATGTTTCCGCTTGGGTGAGGGATTTGCGGACAGCTTTTCCCACATATGAAATCCCCCATGCCAGCGAACCAATGAGAACGCGGGACAATGATGAGGATACGGAGCGAAGGCAGCAAAGATGCCGTGGACCCGAAACCCTCCGTAACTTTTGAAGAAAATGACACATCTTTATGTTACACCTCAAATGAGAAGGGATTTTATAGTCATTTAGTGTTAATACTAATTAGCGAGTCCACAAACTCATTCTCTGAAATGGCTTTGGGTACGCAGAGCTTATATTTTATATTTGTACTGAGAAAATGCCCGCATGCACAATCTCAGTTCCCCTCACTGCCACTTCAGACACGGGCCATTTAACATTTTGCGGATGAGTATGTGTTGAGTATAATTTGAACCAGCAGGCCTGAAAAGAAAGATCTAATTGGTTTAGAATGGGCCTGTAGAGATAACTTAAAGAGACAGTCCACCTGACAGTTCTGCCATGATTGTTGAAGTATTCTAGATGAATAAAAATCACCTTTTCTAGTTCGGAGTTTCTTGTTCTGTTATAAAATGCTTTCTTTTTTTCACTTAAACTTAAACTTTTTTTTTTTTTTTTAATCTTAAACCTTTCTTTATATTTCCAGCATATTTGATTTACAGATTGTCAGTGTTCACAGACCTTTGGACCGCATAGTGTGATTAAATTGTTCAGTCAGTGGTTAACATCATTAAATCTGCTTAAACTGGGAGGATGGACAATGAATTACATAAAATGACCTTAGAGAAAGACTCTCATCGCAGCATCTACACATCTTTAGATTCATCTAGAACTGATGAAATACTACAGCATGTGGCTGGGAAAACAGAAGTAATAATCAGTAATCCAGCTTTCAAGCATTATCAATGAGGGATTTGCTATATCACAGAATAGTTGCCAAGGCCGTACCATCCAATTGGGACCATGCATGTCAGAAATGTATATTTATGGATATAAGATATGGATTTTAGCTCTAAACATTTTTGAGGTAACAATAGTGACAACTTAATATTGGATATTAGATGTACAGTGCTCATGTTGACGTAGTGTACGGTGACTCCGCATGAAAGCAGTACAAACTGAACCCAGAGGTGCTGGTCATGTGGCAAAACTTGATATTTTGTTCTTTTGTTCAATGAAGAAATGCATATCAGAACCAGGATGAATCATTTTCCTCTTACTGCAACTCTATAAGCAGAGGTGGAAATGACAAACGCTTTAGTTTTATTGAACTGCTGTGTATTGAGATACATTCAGCCAAATGCAAACATGCGATATGATAGTTTCAGGGTTTTATTGATTTTATAAGAGTTGACTCTTATTCAGATTAGCTCTGCTAATGGTAGTGTATTGTGATGAGAGTAAAGGTAGCTGGTGCATCCTGACCAAACCCTTGTTAATAGCATTATAATCATTTGATAATAACTGTGGGGTTGGGTTGGGCCACTTTGGGTCAGGTTGGGCAGACTGCTTTATTTTATTATTTTTTCCACACGTATACACTGCGCTCTCAGCGCTCCACATTCAAAGTCCTTTATCAAAACTCAGTTTCTCTGGTTTCATCTTCCTGGTCGTCAGCAGTCAGCAGCCCGTCTCACTCTCCCATTTCCTCTTTCTGCTCCCCTTTATCCGGTCTCTCCACGCCAATCACTGGAATCAGACACAGGTGTTCGTTATTTGCACTTAACCCACTTACTCACCGCACTTCTCCCAATTTGCTCTCCCGCTGCAGACCTAGCTGAACCACGCCCCCCTCGCCACATCATGTAACTGCGTTTGGCCAATAATAATAATAGCTTTAATGGTAACACTACTTGAAGGGGTGTCCATAAAACTGACATGACACGTGTCATGAATATGAAGCTTGCATGTTTATGACAACTGACATGAAGTGTCATTCGCACATTTATGTCATTTTTAATGCAAAGATGACATTGTTTGAGATGTCTTTGTTATGACATCTTGACATAAACCAATACATCATAACCTGTCAGTATCTTTGTCATGACAACTTGACATTACCAAGACACATATCAGCGTCATGAATGTTTTTCTTTACCTAAACTTCAGTGGTACTCGAAAAAGACATTATGAAATGAAAAATATTCATGACACTATTATAAAATTATTTGACAGAGTATTAACAGTATTAACACAAACAGGTTATGATGTATTGGTTTATGTCAAGATGTCATAACAAAGACATCTCAAACAATGTCATCTTTGCATTAAAAATGACATAATTAAGCAAATGACACTTCATGTTAGTTATCATAAACCCTCATTCATATGTCAGTCTTATGCACACCCCTTCAAGTAAAGTGTTACCCATTTAAATTTTTCAGTATGAATTACCCATAAGCTTCTTATCATACATGTGGGGTACATCTAGAAAAATTTGAGAATATTATTAATTCATGTTTTTTTTTGTATATAATGATATAAAATGACAGTACTACAGATCTTTCCTATCACATATTTAAGTAATAATCATTAATTAGGTATCAATGGAAAGCTTAAAAGCTCAAAATTCATCCTTTATTTTGAAATTGAACTGTTACAATGGAAACGGTACTTTAAAACCTTTTAGCGGGCTCAATGTTTGTGATATCATCTTTGAATTTGAAAAAAAAAAAAAAAAAAAAAACTTTGAATTTGGCTAGACTTTTATTTATATAATAATAATATTACCAACCTTAAGGAAAATTTTTAATTCTGTAAACCACAAACAGGAGAAATACCTTGGGGAAATAAACAAAACAACACCAACTGATGACAAGGGACTAACTGAAACAGAGAGCTTAAATACAAGGAGAACAGAGGACTAAACAAGACTAATTAATAAGACACACTTGAAATGAGGACACTAATCAAAATAGTAACCTAGGACACAAACAGACAGGCAGAGGAGGAGAACTCTTAGCCGGCAGTTTGATTGACAGGCGATCTGACCAATCATAATCCACCATTTTGTCCATCAAAGCAGTCAGGGGAGTTAGTAGATTAACGTTGGTGAACTTGAACTTGTGAACTCACGCGCTTGAAACAACATTCCTTCTGATGTTCATTCATGTTTATTTGATACTATAAATGAACTAGTATGAAGAGATGATCGGTTCACGAGGAGCTACAGCGATCTGTCACGACACATTAAAGAGACACTAGACGCTATTTATTGTTTAAACTTCTTTAAAAAATTACAATATTTTAAATATGAAACTGTTACACATCAAAAGTAACCTGCTCTGTCTTGTCTGTCGACGTGTTGTCAGTGTCCTCTTTTCTCCACGATGTATTTTTCACTTCGCGAAATTGTCATCGGAGGCTGACATGCTGCTCTTACTCTGAGGTGTTGTTCTTGTCACGCAAGGGAACATTAATACGCCATATGCCATCGCTTCGCTATATCTCTGATATCACGATATGACACTTTTTTATCATGTAAAAAATTATACCGGTATTAGAGTGGACGGTATGATATGGCACAGCCCTATTCCACTATACCACTGTAATGAAAAGAGATGCATCAAATTGCCTCACATACAGAGTTTCTGTCTGCTTCCATTTTGTAAAAAGCATGTGTTACAGTTACAGTGATCACTTCTATCTCTGCAGGACACAGAGACTGTCTGACTAGACATTTCAGTTGGTGGATCAAGTCAAGTCAAGTCACCTTTACTTATATAGCGCTTTTTACAATGCAAATTGTGACAAAGCAGCTTTACATTAATAATAATGCACTATACTAATAGTGGATCAGGCATGCAAGAGGATTTTACCCCTGCTGTCTACACACACACACACAAATGTGATTCTTCAACGGTTCTTCGGGGTGTTGGAGGTGCTATATAGCACTTACTGTAAAGTAGTTGATGAGTTTCTCTGGCCTGTCACGGACCAAAAACCAGAGCAGAATATTTTTTGTTGTTGTTGTTTGGTGTATTGTATTGTACAGTACATTAAGCACTAAAAATGTGCAAATGTATACACTTGTTGTCTTCATTATGTGAAATGTTTGTTGAAGGGGAGAACCACATGCAACAAAACTTATTTCTGTTTTTGGTTTTTGTAGTATGGTTTTGAATCAATCTCACCAGTGTGTAAGACCATGTAGTGTGTGTGTTTTTGAGGGCGTGTGAAAATATTGGGGAATTTGGGGAATTGGGTGAGAAGTTGTGGATTTGTGTTTACCGTTTTGAGAATACAAGGCATAGTTTCAAGAAATTTGTTTAAGAAATCGAGAAAAACTGCAACAGAACAGAAAGCTGACTAAAAAACTGAAGACAGAAAGGAAATGAAAACTGATTTAAAAAAAAAAAAAAACTATAAACATGAATAAATAACCCAAACATGTGACACCTGTTAAAACAGCTGGTATCAGAACTTTTGCATGTTTAATGTCAAAATTAAAGCATATGCAGTGACACTGACAACCAAAGTGACACGTTTCAAAGAAATCAATAGTTCTCATATGATTTATCTTTGTTTTATTTTTCACATCATGAAACCCAGTTGTTTTATCAGGGGTGTGTAGACTTTGGTTCAGCCACTGTATATCTTACATAGACATAACAGACTAGGGCTGTCACGGTATCAACATTCCAGTTGTCGGTATCCAAGGAAAATTTCACGTTTCTTGGTATCATGGCAAAAACGATTTTACTTTTTTTTTTTTTTACTATTTTGTTTAACTATTTGAAAATATAAATTAAATTAAATTAGTCATGATGATAATAATCATAAGTAAATAATACATTTAAACAGCATGTAGCCTTCAAATGTTTATAAAAGGATCAAGTGAAAAAATAGTAATAAAGTGAAGGACAAGCACATTACAAACAAACGGCAGGTCTATTAGTTTTGCGTTTACACTTCAAGACTTAATGCAAATCTACGTTGACATACAGTATCAGATTGTTTTTTCCTGTGTGTTGCAACATTTATATTAATGTAAATCATTGCAGTTTCGGAATCAATCATGCATTTAAGTGTAGGTGTATTGGAAAAATTTTTCGGTGTACAGCATGAAAATCAAAACTTTTATTTAAACTGTATATGGGTTATAAATAGCAAGCGAGCAAAGAGTGCCCGCTTTAAAATCACTGAAGCTGTCAATCAGTTTCACAGAGAGCTGTGTCCGATATCGCCTCCTCTACATTGGTCCACTAATATAGTTCACTTAAGGGACTGAATGAAAACAAGTGAGTGAATTTGTATGGAAGGGCTGCCGCTTTTGCATAGTTCTTGCTTGTTGTTTCAAGATCATATAAACTTGGCAAACTGGCAGCTCCAGTAGTAATGAAAAAGATGTATCTTGAACTTTGGCATGGAATAAACCTTAATTAAACAATTTAATAGTCAATTAAAAATCAACCTCGGAAAGACATCAATAAAACAGCTTAAGAATAATATCTCACGTAGCATTACATTTACTTCAGGCAAGTCACTCAGCATCCACATGTTAGTTCACTAGAGAAATGAACTCTACTTCACTAAATATATGCACTATATTAGCTTATATATTCATTACAGTTACTTTACCTGTTAGTAATGTATAATAAAGAATACTTTTTTTGCACCAAAAAAACAAAATAACAACTTTTCAACAATATCTAGTGATGGGCGATTTCAAAACACTGCTTCAAAGCTTGACGAATCTTTTGTTTCGAATCAGTGGTTCGGAGCGCCAAAGTCTCGTGATTTCAGTAAACGAGGCTTCGTTACATCATAAGTAATTCGAAATTTCAATAGTTCACATGTTTTTGGCAGTTTATATATGCGAACCGAATCACTGATTCGAAACAAAAGATTCGTAAATCTTCATGAAGCAGTGTTTTGAAATCAGCAATCACTCTAAGAAAGGAAACAGGAAGCATAAGAACGTGAGCGTATGTGCGTCGCTCATGTCTCTCCTGTAGTCTGTTGAATGACATCAATGGCTCTGTAATCTGATTTAATCCAGAATCCCAGGGCAGGATTAACACGCGGAGGCCAAACACTCCCACCGTCCATCACACAAGTGTCTCTTACATGAATCATTAATCATCACAAGCTCTTCTTCACTCTCACTCCACACAGATACACAAACACACTCTTTAGGGTTGAAGAAATATAAAGAGTGAGGAAGTGAAACGTGCACAACAGACAGGAGATGCTTACGAAGACACTTTTAAGCCACCGTTTGTCTTCAGTGGGCTTTTTACTCTTTTCTGTGGTCACGTTAGGGTGGTGGGAGGAGAGATTGTGGCAGTATAGTTTCTACAGCATGTGATTTTGTGTTCTTCAGGAGAGCAGTATGGACCGTTCAGAAATCAGAGGGCAAAGGCATGAGTGAAGATGACCTTAAAAGCAGCCAAAAGTAAGTACATGCAAACACACATAATTTGTACAGGTGGAGTTGGTGTGTCAGGCAGGGAGGATGACATCGTACACTTACTCTAGAAAGTGTTTTATACACACAGATATATATATATATATATATATATATATATATATATATATTATGGACTATATGGAAAATATGAACTTTGATAATTTTGTCACACCAAAAGAGCTACATAGAGATAAAGAATGGCTTCAAAATGGACCTCAATCAATAATTTAAGAGCACAGGTTTTAGAGACGGTAATGTTAATGCTCCGCAAAATAATATGCAAAAGTTGGCAACTGAGCTTATCAATTATGACAGAATTTAGGAACATAATGTGAGTCTTGATTTTATGGAAAATATTCTAAATGACTGCGATTAATAATAATAGTAATGATAATAATAATAATAATTATTATTATTATTAATTAATTATATATATATATATACAGGGCTGGGTGGGTTACTTTTAAAATGTATTTCACTACAGATTACAAAATACATGCTTTAAAACGTAATTTGTAAAGTATTTCATTACATTACTCAAGTTTAGTAACTTAATCTAAATACTTTAGAATACTTTGGAATACTAATAAGTGTGGAACAAACACAACAAGTTTTTATCTCACAATTCTGACTTTTTTTCTCAGAATTCCGTGATAAAAAGTTGTAATTGTGAGTTATAAACTCAATTTTGAGACAAAATGTCAGAATTGAAAGAAAAGAAGTCCTGAATTCAGAGATATAAACTCTCAATTTTGAGAAACAAGTCTCAGACTTGTGAGAAAAGTCAGAAATGAGATATAAAGTGAGATATGAGATTTTTCCATAAAAAAGTCTGAATAGTGAGAAAAATGCCAGAATTGTGACTTTATAACTTGCAATTGTGATTTTATATCTTGCAATTGCAGGGAAAAAAGTCAGAATTGTGAGATAAAAATTCACAATTATCTGTTATTTTTTTATTTTTTTTTATTTTTTTTGTACCTTTTTCACTGTATTGCAAAACATGAAAACAGCCGTGGATCATCCAGGTGATGACATGTCAGTTGAGATTCAAGGATATGCAAACTTTTGAATGGGGCGATTTTTTATAAATTCTTTCATCTGTTATGTGAAATAGCTTATTCAGGACAGTAATAAATAAAAATATAATTTTCATGATCCCTCTTATTTTGTTAAAATTATTAAAATGCTGTATATTCTGCAAGGGGTATGAAACTTGACCAGAAATGTAGCTTTGGACGCTTTTTCAGATGGTCAGAGAATCATTAATTTCTGTTTACATTTATTGCCCGTCACAGTTTACATTCAAAGTAATCACTTTGGTAATCTAAAATACTTTTCGGATGTAACTGTAATCTGATTACCACCCATTTAAAATGTAACTGTAATGAAATACAGTGACTCAAAAAAGTGATGTTTGACATCAACATATGAGAACATATAACATATTTTCTTTCTTTTTTTCTTTCTTTTTTTTATTAACTGCTTTAAATATGAGTAAAGAACAAAACTCTAATCTACACTAAACTAATTATTTGTCAAAAAAAAGGCAAACTACAGCTAAAGCCTTAATTTTACTATGCAAACAAAAAAGCAGAGAAAACAAAAAGCACATGTTGACTCCAAAATATCAGTTATTGATATTCTGTTGGTTGTCTTTACATTTTTTCATGCGTTCCTAATTTCTTTTGTATGACGTCTAGTGAAAAAGAAACCTGTACCAAAATGTATTTAAAACATATTTATTTCATTGCACTTACACTTAATACTTTTCTATGTATAAATGTGTCAGGAGGCTGTTATTCATTACATTATTTTTTGTGACACAAATACAGCTCTTTTTTTTGTGGCACTGAATAGACAGAGAAAATATGAAGAGATAACCCAGGGGCGAGTAATTTAAAACTCCTACTTAAAACACACACAGAATCTGTCAATGAAGCAGTCTGATTTGATTTGAATCTTTGATTACTGCATTGCTGGAAAAATGAACTGGCATTTTTCCTGAAACTTTGTCTCAAATCCATCATTCGAACCAAGATTGTTCAACAATATAAAACTAATGTCAATGACAGAACACGGGTGGAGGAGAAAGAACTTCTGATATATATTTCTCTCTCTCTCTCTCTCTCTTTCTATACACTCAAAAAAATAACTTGTTGGTCTAACTTAATTCAATTATGACACCTATTTCCACGCATTTGAACTGATTAATATGAACTTAAACTAGGTTAATTGTACTGATGAGTAAAATTCATCCTAATTTAATGAATAGCACCATTTTCATTTGATGTATTTTGTGAATGTTTCCTGAACATGATTCACTCTTGTTGATCCAGCCAGTACTGTTACTATTCAGATTGGTGCCCTTGTGCAGACTTGCGTGAATTTTCTGTGCTCTTAATAAGATGGCCAGTACAACCCTTGCTTGCATGCTAGGCATAACGTTTGTTGCAGTCAAGCAATGATCAAGTAAATAGTTACTCATCACTGCCATTAGCAGAATTATAGCTTATTGATTGCAACATAGATTAAATTATGTAGCCACCCTCACTCTAACCACAAGCTCAACACTTTACCACAATGGTAACCCCAAAACTATTAACACAACAGAAACTTTTAAATATCAACATAATAGAGCAGTAAACATTAAAAAGTATCTCCATTTTCACATCTTGCTAAAAACTGCTATAACTGAAATAACTGAAAATAACATTTTATTTTAACATTTACTCTCCCAGTTCAGCTGCTTTGCAAAGCATGATGGGAAGTGAAAGTCCTGTTTGGGTTTACTTGATTGAAACATGTTATTTTAACATGAAATCATCAAGTTAAGTCCAAAATTAATCGTTTCAAGTCAATTTAACATGAAGCAATCACGTTTGAACCAGAAACCTAATACAATTGCGTTGAATCAAAATAAGTTGTTTAAATAAACTGAACAGCATCAAAAAATCATTTTTTTGAGTGTATATATATATATATATATATATATATATATATATATATATTAATGAATTGGTGCTCTCGCTCTCTCTTTCTCATTCTCTTCTAGCATGGTTTTTTAGACTCCTCCCAGTTGTGCTGTTCTTCATCTGTTATTATTGCTCCCAGTTCTACTTTGAGAGGTTAGTACTGCTTTACATTTATACCAAATGCAATGTTTTCATTGGTAGTTGCATGCAAAAGCTTTCGAGGTTTACATATGCTCACTTTTACTACTCACTCTATCTTTTTTTCTTGTCTTGAAGCTATGGAGGCAGTGGAAAGTCCCCTGAACCCACTGTTTCGCTATGTCACAACTATCACTTGCAGAGGAAGTGGGACAGTCTTAAATTTAAGTATGTGACCGTAAGCATGAAAACTGAAAATTGTGTCAAGTTTTTGTCCTTCCAAACATGACTTCATTCTTCTGTGGAAAATAAAATAAGATAACACATTTTGGGAAATACCAGCCACAATGTTACTCATAATGACACAGAAATTATGGGTGGGACTATAAAACAGATTCTCTCTCTCTCTCTCTCTCTCTCTGTCTCTCTCTCTCTCTCTCTCTCTCTCTCTCTTGCTCTTTCTCACACACTCACACACACAGGTTTGTTTTGCTATCAAAGTGAGGACATTCCACAGGAATGTCCCCATATTTCACATTTAAGTTGTAATTCCAGTGTCATACCCACGTCATTATACAAATTTGTGTCCTCATAAATCACAAAAACGCACACACACAGAAACACACACCCACACAAACACACATAAAACACACACTCTCTCAAATGCACACTCAAACTCACGCACACTCAAACATACACACACACACACACACAGGGACCAAAAAATGTCCCACATATTCAAAAATTGCAGGTATTACAGTCTTTGTAGGGACATTCTGTCCTCTTAACATAGGGAATAGTGGGGTTTGGCTCACTAGTTTTTGTTCAACAGGTTTCACTATATTAGAAAAGACTTCAATAGTGGGGAGATTTTGGACCTCGCAGGTACAGTCATGTGAAAACATTAGGACACCCTATTGAATTCCATGGTTTTCCGCATCAGGACATAATAAAAAATCATCTACTTCTTGGCAGGTCTTAAAATTTGGAAAATAAAACCTCAACACAAGATGAATAACAACACAAGATGGAAAAGCAATGGGTGACAAACTAAGGACACCCTATAATTCAGTTGCCTAGATATCCACTTTTAGCAGCAATAACTTGAAGTAATCATCTTCTGTAAGACAATGTCTTTTGTTATCAGTCTCTCACAACATTCTGGAGGAATTTTGGCCCTCTCTTCTTTGCAACGTTGTTTCAGTTTATTGAGGTTAGTGGGCATTTGTTTATTCACAGCTCTCGCCACCCACAGCATTTCAGTCTTCACTTTGACTGGGCCATGGCAACACCTTGATCTTTTCTTTTTCAGCCATTCTGGTGTACATTTACATTTACATTTATTCATTTGGCAGACACTTTTATCCAAAGCGACTAACAAGTGAGGAAAACAAACATGCGATTCTTCATGAAGAGGCAAATTGACACAGGAAGTACAATACAAGTTTCAGACATTGCTCAGAGTAGAATAAGCTAGAGTAGGAAGGGAAAAAGAAAGGATAGATTTTTTTTTATGAAGGGGTTAAGTGCTCACAAAAGAGATGAGTTTTCAGCTGTCTCTTGAATATTGCCAGGGATTCTGCATTCCTCATGAAGGTAGGGAGATCATTCCACCAGCAGGGAACAGTGAACGAGAATGTTCTGGAGAGTGATTTTGTGCCTCTCTGGGACGGTACCACAAGCCTTTGCTCCCTTAGTGATCACAGACTTCTGGTGGGGACGTAGAGTTGGAAAAGTGAATGGAGGAAGGAGGTTGCGGAGCCTGTGGTGCAAGCGTCAATGCCTTGAACTTGATGCATGCAGCAAGGGGTAGCCAATGCAAAGAGATGAAGAGGGGCGTGATGTGGGCTCTCTTAGGCTCATTGAAGACAAGAAGTGCAGCAGCGTTCTGGATCATTTGAAGAGGTTTGATTGCACTTGATGGCAGTCCAGCCTGAAGAGCCTGGACGAGAAGTTGTGTTGCATATTCAGTCAGAAAGGGCCTGATTTTCCTGATGTTGTGTAGTGCAAATCTGCATGGCCAAGCTGTCTTTGAGATATGGTCTCTGAAGGTCAGTTGGTCATTGAAGATAACTCCAAGATTTCTGACCAAATTTGATGGGGTAATTGCGGATGTACCTAGCTGGATGTTGAAATCATGTTGTAGAGTTAGAGTGGCAGGGAAAACTAAAAGCTCAGTCTTTGCCAGATTGAGCTGCAGGTGATGTCTGCCAGACAGCTTGTGATCCGTGCAACTACTGTGGAATCATCTGGTTGGAAGGACAGGTAGAGCTGTGTGTCATCAGCATATCAATGGTAGGAGAAACCATGTGCCTGTATGATGGGACACAGTGATGGAGTATAAATGGAGAACAGGATGGGTCCAAGAACTGAACCCTGAGGAACCTCAGTGATCAGTTGATGAGGTTTGGATGCCACCCGTCCCGAGGCAACTCTGAAAGACCTACCTGTGAGATAGGACTCAAACCATTGAAGTGCAGTACTTGAGATGCCAAGACTCCACCAGAAAAAGATGATAGCAGGGATTGATACGAACCTAGGTAAGATGGATCTTTCGATTTGCGCCATTTCCTTTCGACTGCCCTGTGTTTGGTCCGGTATTCACAAAGAGCATTGGATAACCAGGGGTTGGAAGGAGTAGTACGTGCTGGCCTGGATGACAGAGGACAGAGGAAGTCTAGGGAAGAAGTTAAAGTGGAGCTTAAAGTGTGTGTAGCAGTATTTACATCCAAAGATGAGAATTGTGTGGGTGAAGGAAGGGAGGGTGACACAACAGAGGAAAGATCAGAAGGGGAAAGAGAGCGCACATTTCTTCTGAAGGTAACTTGTGAAGTGGTTGGTGGTGCACAAGTAGGGAGTTGAAGATTAAAAGTAATGAAGAAATGCTCAGAAATGTGCAGAAGTTTTACCAGAATGTTGTTAGTGATGCAGTTGCGCGTGTAGATTAGATCCAGTTGGTTGCCAGATTTGTAGGTGCTTGTGGTGATGAGCCGATTGAGATCAAATGAGGCTAAGAGAGAGAGGAAGTCTGAAGCATAAGGTTTATCAAGGTGAATGTTGAAATCACCAAATACTACAAGTGGACTGCCATCGCCTGGAAATGAGGACATCAGCATGTCCGATTCCTCGACAAAGGTGCCCAATTGACCTTGGGGCCAATAAATGAGTACAAGATGAATTTTGAAAGAGGTTGTAATTGTAATGGCATGAAACTGACACGAATAGTTGTTGCATAGAGAAGATTGAGTTGAGTATTTCCAATAGTTAGAAATGAGGAAACCTGTGCCCCCTCCCTTCCCTGACTGGCGAGGGGTATGAGTAAAAGTGAAGTTGTTAGAGAGCAGCGGGGGTTGCTGAGTCCTCTGGACGAATCCAAGCAAAAGCTTGAATGAAGTCAAGCTTTGTTAACAGCTGGCTGACGACTCCATATACCTACAGAAACAGAGAGAGGTGTGTTAGAAGAGGAGTAAATATGACGCAGGTTAGTAGTGTTGTGCTGCCTTCTACGGGTGATAGTGGTGCGTTAGCGAGCGACAACAATATGAAAGAAAAGAAAGGGGAAGGGAGATTCTTAAGTGCCTTGTCGGTGTCCTTGCTCGGTGGAGTCGCGCAGGTAGAGTCGCATCGGTCTTCACACGAGGAGGCTGAACGCGATGGCTGGACGCTTCCGCACACACTAAATAAATATCTTCCTTACCAACGTATCAGTTAAAACAGTTTATATATGCTTACAGTCGCTGTGCCTGCCTTAACAATTAGCTCAGCAAAAGCGTATCGCTGTGAATGGGGCAAATCGAAACTACTGCAGGAAGCGCATGTACAGCACTGCGAAACCGAGCAATAACAAAACTGACAACCGTTGCAGTCATTCTAAATGGCAGCGAATACAATTAAAAACAGATTAAAGTCAAAGCACAAACATACAAATAAGCAGAGAATCGAAATTAATCCTTTCTAGCAGCAAATAATAACAAAGCAATAGAGCAGAAACGGGTATTAAGTAGAACACTTATGCGCTCTCTCCATCTTCAGTGACCTCACGCTTGTCCTGGTGATCTTCAGATCATTGTCCAGTTGCATGACCCAGTTTTGTCCAAGCTTTAGCTGTTGGACAGATGGCCTCACATTTGATTCTAGAATACTTTGGTATACAGAGGAGTTCATGGTTGACTCGATGACTGAGGTTACCAGGTCCTCTGGTTACAAAACAACCCTAAAATCATCAGCCCTCCACCAGCATGCTTGACTTTTGGTATGAGGTGTATGAACTGAGATTCTGGGTTTGGTTTTCACCAAACATGGCTCTGTGCATTATGGCCAAACATCTCCACTTTGGTCTTGTCTGTCCAAAGGACATTATTCTAGAAATATTATGGTTTGTTCAGATGCAACTTTGCAAACCTAGACTGCTGCCATGTTTTTTTTTTTTTAGAGAGAAGAAGCTTTCTCCTGGAAAACCTTCCAAACATGCAATACTTGACCCGTCTTTTTCTAATTGTACTGTCATGGATTTTATCATTTAACATGTTAACTGAGGCCTGTAGAGTCTGAGGTGTAGCTCTAATCTTGGGGTGAATTTTCTGGGATGTTTGGTGTCTGTTTTGAATGTCTTCAACTTGTGAATAATCTTCCTCACTGTTGAATGATGGACTTCAGTTTTTTTGGAAATGGATGTATAATCCTTCCCAGACTGATGGCAGCAACAATTGCTTCTCTAAGATAATTGCTGATGTCTTTCCTCCTTGGCATTGTGTTAAAGTGCCCCTATTATGCTTTTTCAAAAAGATAAATAAAGTTATTGTCTCTCAAAAGAAATCGACTCTGAACAACCTAAACGAGTTGTCATGAATTTGAATCCCACTTCCGTGACGGCCACACGTGTGATGAACGTGTTTTTCTCTTTTACCACCTGCATTATTATGGTGTTTGTCAGTATATGTTAAAGGTATCAAACAGATTTTAGTAGCAGTGTGCATTGTTGAACTTACTGGTTTAACTTCAAATTTTCTTGTTTGTAAATAACAGTTTTATACTGTAAAATTTACAATTTGTTCTGTAGATGTGTTTACAGTTTTTCTGTATTTATTACAAAATTATTCTGGCAACCACAGCTGCCAAAATTATTATATAAATGTTTTTTTTTTGTTGTTTTTTTTACAGTGTATTATTATTGTCATAACAATTTTGACCTGACATGGAGTCAAGTTATCTCATATTTTCATAATGTTTCAACTTCAAGTGTTCAATAATTCAGCAGAATTATTACAACATGTGTTTTCTCTGTTGTAGCATCCTCAGTGTTATTAGTTTACACAGCTGGCTGTTCCCTGTGCGATCTAAGCACATATCTGAGCCTCATCATTCTCCATCTGGAGTTTCACCTTTTGTATTTAGTTGTTTGTTTATTCATTCACTATCAGGTTTTGCTGTAAACATTGTAGTCTTCTGGTTGGGCAATATGACCAAACTCTTATATCATAATATGAGTTTATTCCATGTTAACAATATAATTATATTTTTGCTTTAAATAAAGCTATGAAATCAAAATTGTTGATGCCATTGAAATTTAATAAATCTCATCTCTAATTTCAATTTCACAAAAAATGTATACTTATACCTAACATAAAAATAAACTCAAGCTAACAAGTAAACGGTCAGTGATAAAATAGGAACCAATAACAAGCAATGGGACTAAATACTGCAATAGAACAAAGACACAAATTAAATAGATCTATCTGAAAAACTATAAGCGCTAGATGGACCTATAGAAATAGACTACTACATAAATTGAATAAAGTATTCAAATGTACAAAAAGCAATGCATCGTCTTCACTGTGTAAATTAACTATACATTTATTCTTACTAAAGTGATTCAGTCAAGACTCAAACAATGAGATTAACAACAGACGGCTGCAGGTTTATAAGACTGCTGTCACTTTAAGAGCGAATGCATGGATTTTATATACTGAAACACATGTGCATTCTATCTCAACTGCTTACGTTCACTTAATGCATAAAGACTGTATTTACAAGGGTGCTCACATTTTGACTTAAGTGTGTGTGTGTTTGACCGTTCAAGCTCAAAAATAGTTCAGTACTCACTGAACTCGCGTTTCAGGTGTGTGCGCTCCGACAGCATGCGCATATACCAAAATAAGTTATCTTTCGCTGCTTACTGCGCTTTAAATTTTTAAAACGACTTGTTTTTAAACCTTGCGACTTAAAATCGCATTCAAATGATAAGCAATGTCAAATAAGCGTAACCGTGATGGAGACGATACTCAAATTCCTGCAGGATAATCATGTAAAAAAAATTCTGCATTTATATATATTATATATATATATTATATTATAATATATAAATATATTATTTATATAGAGTCTTTATGTGCTATACTAACATTTAAATTATTCATTTGAAACAAGGCACATTTTGTGGACATGTTTTATGTTGTACTTGTATTCATAAAAATGATCAGTTCTTGTTAAAACACACTAGACATTCTTATACTGTGCATTCGAGCACTTCAAATCATATTTATTTTGTCCATCAAAAGTGTGCTTTCACTAATTGAGCATCGGCAGTGCAGCAAAAATAGTCCCTGCACTGAAACCCCCACTTCACTGATGTTCACGCCACGTTCCTGCTTTACGCTGACACACTGCTCCGGCTCCCGGTGTGAATGCACTCATTGGTTAATATGCACACTGAAAAAATTATGCGCTGCTCACGCTTGCAGCATGAAATAGCCATGAGCCTACACCTTAACCCACATTTAAACCTAACCATACCACAAAAACTGCCCTTAACCTTCCACCTCAAATGCAGCAAAAGTGCTTTGCAATACAACTTGAAAACAATGTGTAGGCTACATTGTACCAAACAAATGCATTTTCTGATGTAACATGTATGCAATACATCCTATAATAACAAGCCATACTCTAAATCCACCCGCTAGTCCACCCGCTCTCAAACCTTTTGATATATATTTAATAAATATATACAAATATATCAAAGATTGATTATGTACCACCTGGACTTAAAATAGCTGTCCTGAGTAACTTTCCAACCTTCCCTTTCTGTCTAAAGTATTAGAAAACGTGGTCGCCACACAATTACCATCTTATGTGGATAAATGCAATCTGCATGAACGATATCAGTCTGGTTTTCGTCCTCTCCAGTGCATTTTTTATAATGTTTGCCAGTCAGTACTCCTATCTCGTCTAATTGCTGTCGGTATCACTGGTACTGTCTTTCAGTGGCTAACCTCATATCTCTTGGAGAGGCAACAATTTCATTTGCATTTATAAACACAATCTTGCTCTGTCACAGTTTCTCGTGGTGTACCTCAGGGATCCGTCCTCGGCCCACTTCTGTTTCTAAACTATATGCTTCCTCTTGGTTAGATTGTTCAGCATCATGGTCTTAATTTCCATAGTTATGATGATACACAAATCTATTACCTTTCAGCCCAATACAGTTTTTCCACCTCCTTCCATCACTTCCTGTCTACAAGTTCTCAAAAGTATGGATGACTCAAAACTTCTTAACTGAATACTGACAATACAAAAATCCTGTTAGTAGGCCCAAAATCCCATGTCTTTATCTAACATGACTTATCTATTCATATTGATGGAGTTATAGTTAATCCGTCACATACTATATGGAATATTGGGGTACTATTTGATTCAGAATTATGCTTTAAACCCTATATCAGCCATCTTGTTAAATCGTGTTTTTTCCACCTTCGCAGCACTGTCCGTATTCGATCTTTGCTCAATCTCAAAGGCCATTTCCACCTGTTAAAGATGTGTTTTGGTTGGATCACAAGTGGAAGAGGGAGACACATACCTGTTTATGCCTGGTATTTTTTTCGTCTCTTTTGTCCACTTTAAACCACTTCAGTCCTGATTTCTTCGAGGGGAGGGTCTATGGGTGGGTAAATAAATGTTTTTTTTTCAGATCTTTTGATCTTATTGACAAAATAATCTCACGTAATTTATGAATGCGCCTGGAGGAAAAACACAGAGAGAATCAGCTTTTGTTTCTGCCATGACAGCCACAAGATCTCACCAAAACCAAAACGTCTTTTTCGTCTTCAAACCAAACTCGAGTCTTCAGCCGACAAAGTTAAAATCCTGCCTGGCTAGCACGCTTGCCATAATGTTTACGTGTTAGCTCAGTCGGCGGTCTTTTGCGCTGTTTCGTATTCAACCACATGAGTGTTAAAATAGGAACCAATAACAAGCAATGGGACTAAATACTGCAATAGAACAAAGACACAAATTAAATAGATCTATCTGAAAAACTATAAGCGCTAGATGGACCTATAGAAATAGACTACTACATAAATTGAATAAAGTATTCAAATGTACAAAAAGCACTGCATCGTCTTCACTGTGTAAATTAACTATACATTTATTCTTACTAAAGTGATTCAGTCAAGACTCAAGCAATGAGATTAACAACAGACGGCAGCAGGTTTATAAGACTGCTGTCACTTTAAGAGCGAATGCATGGATTTTATAAACTGAAACACATGTGCATTCTATCTCAACTGCTTACGTTCACTTAATGCATAAACACTGTATTTACAAGGGTGCTCACATTTTGACTTAAGTGTGTGTGTGTTTGACCATTCAAGCCCAAAAATAGTTCAGTACTCACATGCCGTATGAGCAGCATCTTCGTGAGTGCGTTTCAGGTGTGTGCGCTCCGACAGCATGCGCATATACCAAAATAAGTTTCCTTATAAGAAGAAAGATCCTGTTTCGTATTCAACCACATGAGTGTTTACATTATGAAAGCAATCCGGTCGAAAGTGTTTTCGACTTCCTTTGGAAGTGGTCAAACGTGGACAAGCTCAAAATATTTTACACCTGTATTTAGCACCGTCCGCTTGGTCGACCAAAACGCATCTTAATACCAGATTTAAACTGTTTTAGTTGCTTTTACACCCTTAAATCTGGACTATTGTAACTCTTTGTTCTGTGGCCTACCCACTTCAGTCCTTAATCGCTTGCAACTAGTTCAAAACTCAACAAACAAAAAACAAAAAATCGACTCGCAGCACTCCCATCCTTCAACAACTGCACTGTCTCCTTGTTATGAATCGCATTGAGTCTTTAAGGCTGTGGTTTACCAGCTTCTTATTTTACATATGAACACAGCTCTTCCTGTACTTCTTAAAAACAGTTCTGAGAATTTGCTTGTACCTCCCAAGTTTAGTTTATCTACTGTTGGGGTTAGAGCGTTCAGCATTACAATCTGCCCCAAAACCTCTCCTCAGTCCAGACTGTAACAAAGTTCTTAAGAACGGGAAGAAGGAGGCGGGAACCGGCAAACGTTCAACAAGTTTAATCATAAAATAAACAAACAATAAAACCAAAAAGCATAAGGGCGGCAGTTCCTCACGGCGACTGCCGCCCACACCAACAAAATAAAACACAACATAAATTCCAGGCCTGGTCCTCTCTCGTCCTTCACTGTCGTCGCTCCTCCTTTATGCTTCCGGAGCTCCTCCGTGAGAGATACGAGACCGGTGCGCCGAGCACCTGAAGCTCGTTAACACTCGCGTCACCGGCCTCGCGCCGTTCCCTCACGGCTCTCGCCCGCCCTGCTCGTCACATACCCCCATCGCCCCTCGCAGGCCGGGGGGTACCCACGAGGCTGCGCCTACTCCCCCCGGGGGCCAGTCTCGGCGGCCACAGCGCCTGGGGGTAAGGACAGACGAGACGAGAGAAAAGGAGACGGAAGCACAAGGAGCGACAAGGACGAGAGAGTGGAGAGAGGAAAACAAAAAAAAAAATTCTTGGTCCGGCTCCCCGACACACTGCCGCTCGGTCCTCAGCCCGCCGAGAGGCTCTTCCTCGCGGTGCCATGCGATGGCACTGGACGCTCGGTGGACGGCCCGATCCTCCTCCGCCCCCTGGCGGCCGGCGATGGCTCCTCCGCATGAGGGCAGCCGGCAGCGAGCCCGCCGTTCCCTGCTCCTCCCCGCTCCGGCGGCAGGCAGCAGGCCTCGGCCCACGGCGGACGGCGGCTCCTCCCCGTTACGGCGGCAGGCAGCAGGCTTTGGCCCACGGCGAACGGCGGCTCCTCCGCTCCCTCCTGGACGGCCGCCACCCCACCTCGTCCCAGGGGCGCGACAGCGAGCTTTCCGTCCCACCGATTTCTCATTCGCTCCAGTACCACCGCTTCGGGCAGCCACTCGCGGTCTTCTCTCCCGCGCTGCCCGACCTCCTCAGCACCGCGATCCCCCTCAGCAGCGAGGGCTCTTCGACAGCATGTCCCTCCTTCCTCCCGGGTTTCGGCACCAGTGTAACAAAGTTCTTAAGAACGGGAAGAAGGAGGCGGGAACCGGCAAACGTTCAACAAGTTTAATCATAAAATAAACAAACAATAAAACCAAAAAGCATAAGGGCGGCAGTTCCTCACGGCGACTGCCGCCCACACCAACAAAATAAAACACAACATAAATTCCAGGCCTGGTCCTCTCTCGTCCTTCACTGTCGTCGCTCCTCCTTTATGCTTCCGGAGCTCCTCCGTGAGAGATACGAGACCGGTGCGCCGAGCACCTGAAGCTCGTTAACACTCGCGTCACCGGCCTCGTGCCGTTCCCTCACGGCTCTCGCCCGCCCTGCTCGTCACACAGACCTTTAACACTGAATTCAAAACTCATTTATTTGCAAAATGTTTTGCTAACTGATTTGACTTTCATTATCAGATCCTTACTTATTTCGGTTATTGTCTTGATTGTTATATGATCTCCATCTGACTGCCTGCTCACTTTGTTGCTCTCCGATTGTATTATTTGTCAATATTATGTAAAGTGTCCTTGGGTTCTTGAAAGGCCCTATATAAATAAAACATATTATTATAGCTCTTTTGTTTACACTCACAGAATATTGATCTCCGGGTGAAAAAGGATAGCTTTTGCCTAACAGTCATCAGGATTTCTCTTGCAGCTGATGTTGCTAGAAGATAACAGGGCATTTAATGAAAAAGGAGTCTCTCATGGGCAGTGGGAGTGTGTAGACGCCTGGCAGCACTGTAAAACCAACACATCTACGTGTAATGATTCTGCCTGGGCTGGGCTCTGCTTCACTGTTATGACAGACTAGCTAGTTTAAAACCAGCATGTCAATCTCAAGCTTTTGAGCTTTACACAAAGACAACACAGCAGTGTAGCCACACTAGTGCCTCGTGTAATAAGTATCTGAGTTGTTTGTTAGTGGTCATATAGGTGGATTCTGCCATTTTTTGCCTTTTCACAATGTAATTTCAACTACATTTTATGTGGTGGAAATGATTGTGACGGAAATGGTCGTCTCTAACTCAAAAGCAAGGCTTAGATTCTGGATTTTTTTTTCCTTTCTATCTTCAGTCACTAAAGACTAATGACAAATATTGTCTGAACCTGACAAAGTGAAATTACATGTTATGTTGGGGAAGTTTCCTGTTCAGAGCGAGAACTCAACCAACTCAGACCTTGAAAAAGCTGTGCTTTTGTGCATGTGTGTCAGAATCCATAGTTACACAACCTGACTTTGACTTGTGAATAACTGGCATCCAGGCGAGATGAACTGACCATGTTTTTGACATACTGGAGCCTAGAAATGCTGTTACATGGTCACTTCCTGTCTAAGCCAGGATCTTTGGCGTCATTCAGATAATCAGTGGTGAATGCTTCTGTCTATCAGTCCATGAGTGGATATTTTCTTAGCCAATCAGAATCAACCTAAAGTAATGACGTAGTTTAATGACTTAATGTGAATGTGACAGAGCGGCCTTCGAAATTCTTGTGAAATGATGCTTTTCAGTATAATTTTTTTTTAACTCTAACTCTAGGTCTTCATTCATCATAACTGTTGTCTTAACTGTAAATTCCCCTACAGTAGCATTTTAGGCATCCTAAATGAAATGTAAATACATTGTTAACAGTTAAGTCATATATTTTGCATAATTTGACAGGCCAATATAGTGCTGCAGGGATGACATCAAAACCTGGAAGACTAATTCACCAGTGATTTCCTCGAGATGTGTTTCAATTTTTTTAGTTTACGATTAAAATAAGGTGTGACAAACTTCATAACTTGAAGATACTTGCATGTTTTGCTCTTCGTAAACTGCTCACACTCACTCCCAAACGTACTATATTTTTAAAATAAACATAAAAGCTTCAGAATTCTCTTTTTCGATAAGTATTGGCCTTATTTTACTCATGAACTGAAAAAAAGAACATTATAAAAACTGATAGGAAAATTTAGAGCGTTTTGACGTCATCCCTTCGGCACTCTATTGGAAATGATGCACCATAAAGATATTGTGTCCACAGGTGTTATTTACTTTTAATTTTCATATGTCACTGACACTGTTGTGTTAAGTAAGGGGGGAAATTCTTGGTCTGGGACGAAATGATGCCAAAACTGGGAAACATTAAATGTAGTTTGTTTTTACGTCTGCCTTTTGTTTTATCAAAACAGCATGAGCCGAAAAACTGAGCTCTTTCTAAAGCTGGAGGATTTCTTCTGGAGGCAACATCTGTCAGCCGAAGCCCTGCCCTATGGTATTAAAGGCAGCGGTATGTACAGCTTCTGTTATAATCTGTCTTTTAATACAATGGTTAAATCTAGTGCAAGGTCATTAAGCTAATGCTTATGTAGTACATGATCACGTAAATCTTGTTGTTGAAACCTCACATACCCTTGAAAAACCTTTCAGTCAGCCTAATATAAAGAAGTTTGTTTGTTTGTTCTGCGGTCAGCATGCTTTTACTGAAATACGAGAAGGTGCTCATCGTTCTGCATGCAATCCATCCTTGTTGATGCATTCATAATGGTGCACTTTGTTCAAATACTTTCTTATTTCTCACTGCAGAGCTCCTGCTTCTGAAGGTCTTGGCAGTGATTTCCAGCTACACAATGCCTGCAAACATTGAGAGGTAAAGTAGAGCTGAGCAGCTTTCACAAGCATCTAAACTCTGAACTCAAGCTGCCATAACATTGTTGACATTGTTTTAGTTCCTTATGACATGCTGTGGTGTGGCATGAATTACAGCACATAATACAAATTAATAAAAATAATGTTCTGGTTCATGTTCAAAATTATCTTGGTTATATGATAACCTCATTTTTACTTTTTTGATACATTTTCCACTTCATTTTGATGCTTATTTAATGTTTATTTTGAAAAGCAACATTTTCTGAAGTTAAGCATCTCATTTCACTGACTGTTTTCATAGAAAATGCATAGAAAGCAAAACTGCTTGAATAATATTTAGGCTGATGAGCAACATTTTCTGAAGTTAAGTACCTCGTTTTACTGACTATTTGTTGAAAAGGAAGAATAAACGTCAACTTTTTGAGGCCCTGTTGTGTATCGTATTCATGGAAAGTGCCTTTTTTGTGTCAGCAGTTTAGATTGCAGGACTTGTGCAGTCATTGGAAACGGCTTTTCCATAAAAAACAGTTCACTGGGGGAGATCATTAACAAATACGACGTGGTGATCAGGTAAAAAAAAAAAAAAAGACCTCCACCTCTGTTCGACCTTTTTCAGTATTTCTTTTACACTGCTTTAATTTACCACTTACTAGTCCTCATTCTTTGAAAAACTCTGTTTTATGCTTCTCAGAAAGTTTTGGTTTGAGCCTTGTGAGCTTTTTAGTTCATTTCTCCATCTATCCGCTGAACGTATTTTTCTTTCGGTCTTCAGAACGATAGCCTTTCCATTAGTCTGGCTTGTGTTTTGCATTCTTGTTTTATTGTAAGTCTGTTGAGTGGTATATAATAGGCTCACTTAACCATACCTTCTGCAATTAGAGCGCTGCTTGGCTACTGTTTCTCAACCTTTGATTCTCAAGCCGATTTATAGCCTTGGAATGAACTAATGCCATTTTATTTCTTGTAAGCCTCTAACAAACAGCAGAATTTGGCTGAGTGCATTTTTCCATGGTCTCCCCCTCCTCGCCGTGTGTTCTCAGAAGCTAATCACGGCGGGGGAGGAGAGTCCAGCCGGTTGACATTTGGTGTTGAGTTACAAATCCTGATGCTTCAAAGTCTCCATTAGCGAGCAGAACACCAGCTCCTCTCTAATCTCATTTGTGAGAAAGAGGGCGGTTTTTCCTGCGTGGATTCATTCCCATGAAAAGTTCTTGCCACGTGGAGCTGAGTTGATTTTTGTAGTGTCTACAACGTTCACTTTTGTTTTGTAATTGATGATAATTGCTGCATTTATTTCATTAAAAATATGATCAGATTACATTTGCCTCCCTTAATATTTAGATTTTCTTGCTAAAAGGTCCCTTGTTAAAAATAAGTACGCTTAAATATATTTGAATGTGCAAATCTTAAAATTATTTTTAAACTTTACTTTCAGACAATAACTAACTATAAGAGTATGTATTATTAATTAATGCAATGATGTGATATTAATATGCACTTAAAAGAGCACACTTTCATTACTACGTTTCCTAACACACTTTATTAAGTGCACTTTGTAATAATGTCAAATTAAACGTTTTACTGGTAACACTTCATTTTAAGGTGTCTTTGTTACACTGTAATTATACATTTGAATACTGAGTAATATTAAGTAACTATATGTACTTACTATAGGTTTGTAACGCTCAGGACAGGAACAGGAAGGAGCGCTCAAAGACAGTAATGTCGTTTTTAAAGTTTAATGCAAAACTGGAACATAAACTGGATACAGGAAAGAACGCGGAGCTCAAAACACTCGTTACACATACTAGAACGGACCAGGACTGGACTGACACGGAGGGAATAAATACAGAGAAACACAGGAGGATAACGAGCAAGGCACAGGTGACGGACATAATGACTAACGAGACACATCTGACTGAAATGAACTAATGATAGACAAGCACATGGGGAAACAAAACAAAAGAACACATGACACGTGACAGGACTGAAGTCAAAACAAGAAGCATGCGATACAAATGATAGCACTAAGAACAAGTAACATAAGGATATAGACATGACTGAAAACAAGGAACATATGACTCAGAACGGGACTAGGGAATGGAAAAAACAAGGAAACATGGACACGATTATAACCTTATTATTAAGGTTCAGGATGAGAGTTAGTTCCATGTAATTATGCATCATGTCTAGTTATTACTATAGTAACTACATGAAACATATGTAACAGCATCACTGTAAAATAGGTGTTACCCATTATTTTAAGGTGCCATTATTACAGTGTAATTACACATTTAAATACTGAGTAATATTAAGTAACTATATGTACTTACTATAGGTTTAGGATGAGAGTTAGTTCCATGTAATTATGCATCATGTCTAGTTATTACTATAGTAACTACATGAAACATATGTAACAGCGTCACTGTAAAATAGGTGTTACCCATTATTTTAAGGTGCCATTATTACAGTGTAATTACACATTTAAATACTGAGTAATATTAAGTAACTATATGTACTTACTATAGGTTTAGGATGAGAGTTAGTTCCATGTAATTATGCATCATGTCTAGTTATTACTATAGTAACTACATGAAACATATGTAACAGCGTCACTGTAAAATAGGTGTTACCCATTATTTTAAGGTGCCATTATTACAGTGTAATTACACATTTAAATACTGAGTAATATTAAGTACTATATGTACTTGCTATAGGTTTAGGATGAGAGTTAGTTCCATGTAATTATGCATCATGTCTAGTTATTACTATAGTAACTACATGAAACATATGTAACAGCGTCACTGTAAAATAGGTGTTACCCATTATTTTAAGGTGCCATTATTACACATATAAGCACAGAGTAATAAGAATTAACAACATGTACTTACTATAGGGTTAGGTTTAGGCTTAGGGTATGGTTTAAGGTTAGTTGTATGTAATTATGCACAATTTATAGTAATTAGTAAAGTAACTACATGTGTAACAACAGCACCATGAAATAAAGTGTTACCGTTTTACTTTAAAGTACATTTTAAATCATTGTTCTAATAATCTTCTGTCATGCTTTAAAGAAGTACACTTATTTTGGCGTGTTGACTAACATACTGAAGCACATGTACAGTACTTGATTATAATTTTAACCGCAGTGTGATATTTGATGTTACATTTGATACATTTTAAATACTAAATTGCATCTTCATCATACAAATGTTTAGTGACAAATATATTTAAATACATGACATACAAGCTTCATTGGAATATATATTTAATTTACCATTAATGCTTGTCAGTACATTCAGCAGTTCACTTCAACCATATTTCAAAGAATATATAACTATGAAATTAAATATAAAGATGTACTGAAGTGAACTCTTAAGTTCAACTAATTGCATTTAATGTAAATTTGAACTACAATACCTTTTCATTTAATTATAAATAACTTGCTGTTGAGTTCAGAAGACATCCAGTTCACACTTAAATATGTTCTTTAAAGTATATTATTTCCATAATTAGAACTCTTTTTAAAAGTATGTTAAAGTTTTCACCATTTAAGAAATGTACATTCTTGAAAATTGTATCAAAAATCACCCCTTCCTTCTCAATTACCAGATGCTTTGGGAGTTAACTTCCTGGTTTGTCATTAATTGTTAATTAAAAGTACTTTTTAACATCTATCAATTACATCACAGGCTTGGTTCTGCTTCAATAAATCCAAACACATTAGGTTGACCTGGTCTGCAACACATTCATAGAGTGAAACACACGTTTACAGTGAGATGTATCACTGCCTTCAAGTCCTCCTACTTACAAGCTTGGAGGTCGTAATTATGAGGTGATGTACGAACAGATTTTGTCTTGAAAAAATGTATGTGTTTGGCAATTTCATATTTCTGCTCTCTTTTTAACATACTGCCAAACTCAGGAAGCTTTTTAGCACTAGTGTAACAAAATCAAGGGCAAAGAGTGTAAATAAGGACTGTAATTTATTGCATATTTTAACGTTCTCTTGCTGCCATAGGGAATTACGCGAAATGCAATTTGGCCGCTAAAGCCTGTCACCTCATAAATCGGCTAAATGAGTAGTGTTTCCTGGCAAGCTTTACCACTATTCCTCATCCACAATGTGCAAATTGTGTGCGAACTACATTGCACAGTCAATATTCACAAATTATGACCAACACCAATTAGTTTCTGCTGTTATTCCTTAACTGCACATTCTCCGCTGTGAAAATTGCATTATTGTGGAGCACTGCATTGATATTAAAGCCTACACACTCATATTATCATTGCTTTTTCTGACATGATTTGAGGTCAAAATGTATATCCAGCTCTGATTTGACCTTTGACCTTGATATAAATTGCTTTATTCCCCCACACATCTTTGTATGTCAGGCTGAATGACGCCCCAGTGAGAGGCTATGAGGAGGATGTGGGTAACAAGACCACTTTGCGTCTATTTTATCCTGAATCCGCCTCCTATAATCCGGGTATCCACAATGACCCGGACACCCTGCTGGTCCTGGTTCCTTTCAAACAGCAGGACCTCCGCTGGCTCAAAGAAATCCTATATGACGAGAAGAGGGTCAGTCCGTCTCACTTGTTTTTTTTTTATCCTGTGCCAGATTTCCCCCCGATTTTCCAGTAATCATGAGGCGCTGTTTTCTCTCTGTGCTTGATTTAGGTTCGAAAGGGTTTCTGGAAGCCTCCTCCCCAGATCTGGCTCGGCCGGGCCAGTCATATCCGTGTTCTGGACCCGTATTTTCTTCGCCTAACAGCCAGCAAGCTTTTGCAAATTCCCTTGCAACCACGCCGACAACAGGTGAGATCTGCACACATGACCAGGCTCCAGGGAATGATAAACACTCATCACTATGCAAATGCGCTTACTTTGGCAGAATGGATATTCCAGTGTGGATATACAGATTTATCTCTTCATGGTGGGATATATTAGGCAGCAAGTGAACATTTTGTCTTCAAAGTAGATGTTAGAAGCAGGAAAAATGGGCAAGTGTAAGGATTTGAGCGAGTTTGACAAGGACCAAATTGTGATGCTAGATGACTGGGTCAGAGCATTTCCAAAACTGCAGCTCTTGTGGGGCGTTCCTGGTCTGCAGTGGTCAGTGTTTATCAAAAGTGTCCCAAGGAAGGAACAGTGGTGAACCAGCGACAGGGTCACGGGCGGCTCATTGATGCACGTGGGGATTGAAGGCTAGCCTGTGTGGTCTGATCCAAACTGCTTAAGATATTAATGCTGGTTCTGTTAGAAAGGTGTCAGAATATAATTGTTGTGTATGAAGCTGCAGAGACGAGACCAGTCAGGTGTCCATGATGACCCCTGTCCACCGCCTAAAGAGCCAACGGTGGGACGTGAGCATCAGAACTGGACCAATGGAGGAAGATGGCCTGGTGTGAATCACGTGTGCGTCTCTTACCTGGGAACACATGGCACCAGGATGCACTATGGGAAGAAGGCGAGCTGGCGGAGGCAGTGTGATGCTTTGAACAATGTTCTGCTGGGAAACCTTGGGTCCTGCGTCCATGTGGACGTTACTGTGACACGAACCACCTACCTAAGCATTGTTGCAGACCATGAACATCCTTTCATGGAAACGGTATTCCCTGGTGGCTGTGGCTCTTTCAGCAGGATAATGCTCCTGACACAAAGCAGGAATGGTTCAGGAATGGTTTGAGGAGCACAACAACGAGTTTGAGGTGTTGACTCGACCTCCAAATTCCCCAGATCTCAATCCATTCGAGCGTCTGTGGGATGTGCTGAACAGACAAGTCAGATCCATGGGAACTCCATCTCACAACTTAAGCCCAGAACACACCAGTTTTTGTGCATTGGCCGACTAAATTTGTTTAAATTGTTCCACACCGTCGCCTGAAGTTGGTCCTCGCCGGCTTTTATTCATCCAATTCGACATGTTGAATCAGTGTCGGGCCGTCGGTGAGAGAGAACTCTGATTGGCTGTTCGGTATATCAAACGAGTCAGTTCACGAGAACATAAACAAAAGTTATGAAAGCAAGCAAATAATTTATGACGGCACAGACAGAAGGTTGTTCTAATTTTACATCATTACATTGTACATCTAATTTTACATTTTACATCTTACCTGAGCACTCGAATGCACAAATATTTTCATAATAACATGAGCGGAGTGGAATAAACAATATCAGGATGACTGATATTCAAAATAATAACCAAGAGCTGCTTTGTTTATGGTTTGAACACATGCAGTCTTAGTTTTGCTTTCCCTTTTTGAATGATGAATATAGACAAATATTTGCTTAAATAGATAGTTACCTCGTAACAAAACCTAATAAATTGCTTCCATAGGCAGCATTTTAATGCATCATAAATGGATTCTTGACTGATTTGCATGTGGCATGCTCAGGAAAAATATTAAGGATAAATTTTAGATAAAAGGTTTTAAGGAGATTCCAGCCAGTTGAGTTACAAATCCTGATGCTTCAAAGTCTCCATTAGCGAGCAGAACACCAGCTCCTCTCTAATCTCATTTGTGAGAAAGAGGGCAGGTTTTCCCACATAGATTCACTCCCATGAAAAATGACATGCTACATGGCTGATAAGGTTGTGTTTGTAGTGTGCATAACATTCATGAGGCAGTGGAGAGCAGGAAGAATTGTAACACTTTTGTTTTATGACTGATGATTTTTTAAAGAGCCTCTTGTGCTGCATTTATGTGATCACATTATAGTCGTTTCCAGTAATATGCTGTTTTTGTTGCTAAAGGGTCCATTGTGAAACACAAGTGCACTTAATTGTATTTGAATGTCCACATGTAGTGTACTTCAAATCTTAAAAAAACTGTACTTTCAGATAATAATATATATAATATTAATGAAATAAAATGCCACTTAAGTGTACTTAAAGAGAATGCACTTTCATTAGAGTTACTGTGTTTCCTAACACACTTTGTAATAATGGCACATTAAAAGTTTTACTTTAAAGTACAAAAGTATAATTTTTTTTTAATTAAATTTAGATGAATATTAAATATTACATTTAGTTAAAATAAATGTAAAAAATAAATAAATAAATAAATAAATAAAAAATAAATAAATATGAATTAATTAATGAACTATTTACCCGATATATTTTAAACTGTATTAAAATAAGCCGAGTCTCCTGCGCTCCGTGTGAGCAACACCGTTTGCATGATGCAAAGCATTCACAAAAAGAAAATTTTCCAGGTGAAAGTTGAAGACATTTTCAGGGAAAACGGGTTGTACAGAATTTAGGCTCGGTAAGATTTGGTGATCATTTTTCTCTTATGTCTCTTACGCTCAGTAAGGCTGCATTTACTTGATCAATAAAAAATTCATTTTTGTGAAGTATTTTTACAATTTAAATTAGCTGTTTTCTGTGTGAATATATTGAGAAACGTAATTCCTGTGATCAAAGCTGAATTTTCAGCATCATTACTCCAGTCTTCGGTGTCACATGATCCCTCTGAAGTCATTCTAGTATTCTGATTCGCTGCTCAAGAAACATTTATGATTATTATTAATGTTGAAAACATTTGTGTACTTTTTTTCAGGATTCCTTGATGAGTTGAAAGTTCAAAAGAACAGCATTTATTTAAAATACACATCTTTTGTAACATTAGAAATATCTTAACAGATCAATTTAATGCGTACTTGCTGAATTAAAGTAAAAAAAAAAAAAAACATATAAAAGGAAAATCTGGAAATCTGTTTGAATGGCGGCGTGTGTCTTAGCTTTTCGTTTGTGTCACTTACAGTGGTTGACGTGTTGATGCTTTTTCTAATAAAATGTCTAGCCGATTGGCAAGCCTTTATCTCACCAAAGCCAATTTTCACTCGCGTGTGTTCATTTTGGATTCTGCTTGTTTTTTTTTTTAGTGAGAGCTAAGAGATTTGTTACTGTGAAATGTCCGTATGGTCAGTTATCTATAATCGGAGACCTCAAGTATCCTGATTCTCCACAGAGATTTACAACAAATTATGATTAGAAGTGTCTGTTGGTTTCTGGTTCATGTTATCTGATGTCAGGGAATACAAGAACAAGATCAAAGTGCTTCGCACCTCCTCCTAACCAAATTCTTCTCCCAAATTTCTTTATCACTTATATTTTTATTCTAAACACAGTGTGAGTCAGGCTCACGCAAACACATGCACACATCCTCTCTCTCGCCTGTGTACTTTTGTATTTTTGGAGGCGCACCCCTCCACATATTTCTGTCACGCAGCCATTTATTCAGCTTGTTTGACCAGACACACGTGCAACAGATGTACTTCTTTATATTCCTCGGGCTGCTTAAGAAGGTTGTCCTCCCGTGTACCTCGCTGACAGGGACTCCCGCTAACTCTGGGCCGACAGCCAGAATCACAGAGACAACACGGCAAACAGAGCCGTGCTCTGTCAACAAACATGGGAGAAACACGCGTGCACATCCACGCTCGCTTCTGGAGCTATTAGTCAGAAAAACGGACTGAAACAACATACTAGTTCTTAAGCTGGACACTTATTACCAACAGCCAGCACAGCCTTCAGACTATTAAGAGAGCTATCAATAGGAAATGCAAGCAGAACTGTTAGCTTCTAAAAACAACTACAGGAAATCTTAAAGCTTGCCTGTTCTTTTCTAACATTTGTTGCTTCTTCAGGGGTTCGCAGTCATAAAAAAAACATGTAAATACCAGGGAATTTATAAAAAAACATAATTTACAGGCTTGAAAAATCATGGAAATTAAAGGGTTTTCAATTCTATGTTTATTTTATGATTAATTCTAAAATATTTAATTTGCTACAATCACGATAGAAGACAGTTTAGCTCTGTTTATTAGATAATTACCAGTTCTTCTATCTTCGGACTATTATTAATATTATTATTATTATTATTATTATTATTATTATGATTATTATTATTCAATCCATTCTTCAAACTACTTATCCTTATCCCAGCAGTTTGATTGACAGGCGATCTGACCAATCATAACCCCGAATCCGCCATTTTGTCCGTCAAAGCAGTCAGTGTGTGTACTCACGTCTTGTTACATGTATATCTGTTCCAGACTCTTTGTTTTCATTGTTCCACATGTGCTTCGTGTTTTGGTTCTGTTCCCGCCACTCATTTTGTCAAATCATATTCAGCTGTGTCTTGTTAATTACCCTGTCTCTCCCATTGTGTTCATGTGTATATATTCCCTGTTTCCCTCAGTCTTTGTCCGATCTCGTTTGTGTTTATAGGTGCTTGAGGTTCTGGTCCCCTGCCTCGTCATTAAAGGACTCTTATTATTATTACCCCTTCGTCTCTGTGCTTCTCTGCCCGCACGCACCATAATACGTCTTTCCGCGCTTGAAACAACATTCCTTCTGATGTTCATTCATGTTTATTCGATGCTATAAATGAACTAGTATGAAGAGATGATCGGTTCACGAGGAGCTACAGCGATCTGTCACGACACATTAAAGACACACTATACGCTATTTATTGATTAAACTTCTTAAAAAAATTACAATATTTTAAATATGAAACTGTTTCATGTGTTGTCAGTGTCCTCTTTGCTCCAGGATGTATTTTTCACTCCGTGAGAACATGATGTGTGGCGTGAGAGCACGGCTTGGCTTGTCGGACATAGGAACTGTAACTAAAGGGGGCGGGTCTTTACGACGGGTCAATTCACTTTCCTAATCCATTTTAACTTTTTAATCAACTGTTGTTTTGGTGATTTTCACAGTTATAGTTCATGACAGCACGATCTACTACCATTTGACAAGCAGAAAGTGTCCAAATAAATTCTCTTTAATCTAGAATTCTACAAATATTGTTTTATAATTTAAAACGTAACAAGTTTGATATTTGTAAATGTTCAAAAACACATGTTTTACAGCCTCATTTGGAAAAACCATTAACAAGAATAAGAAAGTAGGAAGTCTATTGTTCTAATTTGAACATGATGTGAAAATGGTGACACTGTTGTTGAAATGGAGGCTGAGATTTACGCCTCTGAGGAGATGTACGAGTGCGTTTAGAGAGGATACTTTGTGTAGGAGTGAACGGATCAGTAGCTGCGCAAATCATGGAGCAATGCGGAAAAGCTAATGACTTGGAAAGAGAGAGATAGACGCAACTTAAGCAGTCAGGGCTGGAAAAAGCCAAGATGCATTACTTAAGCAGACATTTTCCAACATACAGAAGGTGATTTCTGGCAACAATTCACAGCGAATACATTTTAAGTAGTTTATTGCAAAGTTTTTATTGAAGCGTAGGTGTGTGTTCAACGTTTTTACAACATCTGCAAATTGATGAGAAGTTTAAAACCTCAGTTTTATGTTCTATGTTGACATATGTCCTATTAAAGCTTTTGCAGGACATTTCAAAGAGCTTTCTTTTTTCAAAAATACCCAATTGGTTACGATATGTCACATGGATGGTTGCAGGTGGACCTAAGGGGATGGAAAGCATTTGATTATACTTATGTGCATAGCAAAATGTCAATAAAATGTGCTATATGTGCATATAGATGACTTATCCAAGTGTTTAACCAGTCTTAGTAAAGTTAAAGCTGTCTTCAGCCGCCCCCTGGAGGACAAACACTATTAAACAGACGTTATCTGAACTGCACTTCCTCTGTTGTTGTTTCTCCTTTAGAAACCAATCCATCCCACAACTGGTATTCTGGCAGTTTTTGTGGCACTAAACTACTGTGACGTTGTGCACCTCGCTGGATTTGGATATCCAGAGTTCCGAAACCAGAAACAGCCCATCCACTATTATGGACAAGAAACAATGAAGTCCATGAAGGTTGGTTTTTGCAAAGGAAAAACTAGCAAACGCTTTATTTTGATGCTCCCCAGCAGACATTCTACTGACAATAAGTGACTTTACAACTAGATCTCAGCTTATTCTACTAACCCAAACCCAAACAGTCAACTACTCTAATGATAGTTAGTTGACATGTAGTTGCAAACGGTTAATGGGGTTCTATAAAGAATCCTAGGGTTCTTGACTCAATTTTAAAGAACTCTTTATGCCCAAAAGGTTGTATATAAGGAGAAATGTTTGAAATGATTGCATAGTACTTTGTTTAATGGGTTATTACAGTTTTTCTACTGATGAAAAAATGTATTGATCGCACAGTTTGATTACAAGCTGTTTAATTAATAAAATGCAATTATAATTAATAATGAATTGGTTACGCTGTATTTCAATAGTCCACTTTAGACATTCGGTAACACTTTATTTTACAGTGTCATTGTTACGTATGTTACATGTATTTACTATAGTAATAACTAAACATTATGCTTAATTACATGCAATTAACCCAAACCCTCATCCTAAGTACATGTAGTTAATTGTCATTACTCAGTACTTAAATGTATAATTACACTGTAATAATGACACCTTAAAATAAAGTGTAACCAGACATTCTCACTATAAGTAACTACATGTCAACTAACTATCATTAGAGTATTAGTAGACTGTTAGTAGAATAAGTCAGTAGAATGTATTATTGAGGAGCATGAGAAAGTGTTAGCAGTTATTAAGCAGACAATCTACTAATACTTTAATGAGAGTTAGTTGACATGTAGTTGCTTATAGTTAGTAGAATGTCTAAAGTGGATTATCGAAAATAAAGTGATGCCAATGTATTAAAACTAATTCCATAAAATGGAACCCACGGAAGAGTCTATATATGATGTGAGACAGAACTCTTGTATGTAGAACCTTTTTTGTGACTGTGTAACATTGCTTTGCTTGACTGGATGTCCTTGTTGTTTCAGAATTCCTACCATGATCTCAACCAAGAGGCTAAAGTTCTTAAGAGACTGGAAGACCAGGGGGCCATTTTATATCTTCATCCTCATTCTTGACACTCAGCAGGAGCACAATATATATGTAAAAACATAGATGAATGCATGTAAATACAACACTAGAAACAATATATTCATCTGCAGACTCCACGCAAGCCTGAATTATATCCAGCTCTCACACTGCAGAGCTGTTAGTTGATGTTTCTGTAAGATTTCTGCATTTGTCTGTGATTTTTTAAATGTGTGTCTGACCTCACATATTTATAATTAATGATTTTTTTGTTTTGTTTTCCTTTCGAGAACTTTTTTTTTTAATATCACCACTGGATATTTTGAAAACTTCATAAATATTTAATAAAATTAAATGAAATCTTTTTTCATGGGCAAGATTTAATGGAGAAAAAATGAAAAGAAAAAAAAAAAAATCCCAGTGATCTCAAATGTGTCTCCTTCTTCTTCACAGTTCCCGTATTCAATATCTGCAAAGGAAAAGTTCAGATTCAAAACAGCAACCTTGTTTTCAGATAACCAAATCTGCACTTTGTACAGAAAGTCAATAGAATCTCCTCTGTATTCTTGGTGCACTTTCTAGTGCACTTTCGTAATGAAATTTAACACTTATGAACTCAATAGAAGGCTAGATATCAGCTAAACTTTTAAAGTGAGTCTCTAATTTTGTGATGAGTGATATTTCAAATAAGAGGTTCTATATTTAAAATATAAATTTCCTGAGTAGAATTTCTGTAGCAATACCTCACACAGCCTGAAGAGGGCGATTCATCTACGTGTCTGTTTACAGGGAGAGTGAAACACGAGCCTACATGCTTGCACTGAAGCACAACATATGTACATGATGGCCGTATGTTCACTTTCTGCTTTATGGTTATTGTTTCCATTTGAATTGGAGGGAGCTTTTGTTTGAGTCATATTCATTACTCAGAGCTTCACAGAGGAAGGAACATCTGGAGTTTTGTCAGGCGAGAGTGAATGTTTGTATGTGCCCGAACACGCTGCCAGACTGCAAGGCCTAGTTGCTTACAGCCCTTAATAAGAGTGATGTTTGATCTCGGCAACCCAATGCAGCAAAAAATACCTAGTGAGAGGTGAACTTGAAATGTAGCCACTTGAACGCTCAAGACAAAGACTGTTCTAGAAGTTCTCCTTGTTTTGGTCAAGATCAATGGCAGCAACCCATATTTTGCTGACAGACAATCTCACAACAGATTGCACAGAGTTCCATGAATACATGAATCCAAAATGGTGGACAAATTGGGATAATAATGATAATTACACTTATATTTCATTCATTATTGTATAGACAACGACATAGTCAATACAATAATAAAAGTGATACTTGCACAAATTATGTGTGTGATGTTTGCTTATTGTATGCTTCTTAGAACTACACCGTTAGCTTAGCAACAGGCTAAAATGCCTCAGCAATCCCATTTGTTATGAAATCAGTCTTTCGAGTCAAGTGCCAGTTGTATAAACATAGCCATTATGTTAAGACAGTGTCTTAAAGGGAACATACTATGAACATCTGACTTTCTCCGTGTTTGAGTGCTATAATCAGGTCCCCGGTGCGTCTGCCAACCTTGAAAACATGCAAAAGGACGACCCAGTAACTTTATTTTAGCAAGCCTTTATCTGCAAGCTTGTGAAAAAACGAACCGCTCAGATTTCGCTCCCCTTGTGACGTAGGAAGGGGATCTTATTGCAATATTACTGCCCCTTAATCTGCACGTTTCCACCCACGGCGCCGCCATTTTGTTTTTTCAAGCAAAAAATGGTGTACTAGTTCTAAAGTCATGGCAAAAGTTGGATAATGCGAGTTTTGCAGAAAAGATGAACATGAAGACACATGCTAGTGATGAGTTGATCAACTCCACAGCAACTACATCAATTTATCCACTAACCGTTCAGAAACGTCTAAAAGTTGTAACTTCTTCCTGAGTCTCTCCATCAGTGTCGACTCCGGTCTGAACAATGTAAGGATGAACACCGTCGTCATTTTGGCTGCGTGAGATTCTCCAGCTTTGTTGTTGTTGAGCTGTTAAAGCTCCGCCCTCTTCTGGAAAGGGGGTGGGAGCAGCAGCTCATTTGCATTCAAAGGGACACAAAAAGGCATGTTTTTGCTCAAACCCAAATAGAGGTACATTTGACAAGCTATAATAAATGATCTGTGGTGTATTTTGATCTGAAACTTCACAGACACATTCTGGAGACACCAGAGACTGATTACATCTTGTGAAAAGTGGCATTATTGGTCCCATTTAAGATCTAGTATGACCCACTAGCAGTAAGTCAAGGGGCAGTCGGTCTTATTTTTCAGTATCAAATTAGGCCAATCTACGCTTTTATGTACTTATTTAAAAAAGTTATGAACAATGTTGGTTTGCATTTTTTATATGTATTAACTCAATATTACAGGTTTTTACTATAGTGATTCTTAATGTTTATACTTTTACTATGGTAACTTTAATGACTTCATTTTGTTGTATTGCGTTAGTTTAGCAAAATCGTCTGCTGAAGTCTATTGCAGCCATAGATATTCATACATATCTAACTACAGCCCTGGGTATACTTTGTTTTTTTGTTTTGTTTTTTTATCGTGCACGCTAGTGTATGCGTACAGTCGAACACGCAGTCTTGCAAAGTATACTTCATTTGACTCATACGCATACACAGGTGCAGTTTTGAGCAATCTCTCTCCACAAGTTATAACACATGTAAACATCTTTGTATTCTTTCATGCTAGAGTTGTACAAATGAGGGTACTTTCTAACCTCTTCGCACCATCTGTCGTCTATGCAGACCTCCATTGTCACTGTAGCTTGCATGTGTTCCGGTCTGTTCTGTTTATGCAGTTTTTCTTTGACTACCTTGTGAATCAATGCTCCTAGTGCACGGTTGCCACCTTGTGGATAAACTAATTACTACGAAAAAAATTAAATGCACATGTGCGACCTGTGTTTGCAATGTACACGTGGTTACAAAAATCTGCCTCTTCTGATGACAAAATTTGTGTCACGTACACTCTACCCTGACCCTCACAAACGCGTAAAATGTGAAGCATACTTTGAGCTTCTGTCAACTTGCTCTCGAAATGTTCATGGACCATCTTTGACTATTCCAATATGGTGGGTGGCTTACGTTTGGTGGCCCATAAAAACAGCCACTAATGAGGCATCAGTGTGTTCAATTAATCAGTTCAAAAACATCTGAATTCTGGACTAAATCATATGTTCATGAATCAAACTTTTTTTTTAAATGAGGATCTGCCTCTTTTGGACATTTCCAACAGTCATCCAGATGAACGACTCATTGAACTAACCCCTGCTTGCTTCCGAAATCACATACTTTCAAGTCGGTAATTACTTTGCAACCAGTACTTTCTATGTAGTATGAATGTATTCCGGATGTACTACATTCGCCATGACCATGTGATCATAGTTACGTCGCTTCACTGCCATTTGCAAATCCTCTCCCGTGGCTTCATGGGATAGTAAAGTGTCCATCGATTCCGGAAGCAGCCTATTTCAAAGTTTTAACGTCCGAGAAAAATGCCCTTGTGAAAAAGCAGTTGACTTCATTTGTATTGAATGTGCACTTGTGTATCTTAAAAGCATATTTTTAAAATTCTATTTGCATTTAACATAATATTAATGGAAAAAGGTAGGCTACACCATATTTCAAAGACAACAGAATTATGAAGTTACATATAAAGATTAACTTAAGTTCTTAAAAACCCTTTTAATTTTAAATTATAAATACATTTTTGTTTAATAGCAAACAACATATAATTAAGTGTCCGATAAAATTACATTCATACTCAAGTATAATCAGTTAAAGCGTATTATTTATTTTTAAGTACTCATTTTGAAAGTATACGCAAGTGTGCTTCTTTCCAAAAAGGGTCTGATTTGTAATGAGCTGTGAGACAGGTCACTATATTCTGGAACAGAGCTAGTATGTAATTGTTCTTTTGTTCTTCTCTATATCCTCCTATAATTTTATCTCCACGTCTGCAGACAGAAATTGCAGCTGCAGTTTCTCTCTATAGGGAAGAGCGGCCACTTGTGATTGTGAAGTAGTTTGGGGCACAACAGTTTCGTTCAAGTGCGTCACGGGCCCTCTTCTTCAGAGGCTGGAGTGTCTGAATAGCGGCGGTTTCATTACCCCTGCAGAATCAGTGCAGAACCAGGATGCATTGCTTTGTCATACCTGATTGGTCATCCCAGTCTGTGTTATGCAACACACTGTTACATAATCAAAGAATATCTGTTTATATGACAACCAAAAACAAGGTCATTGCAAGTTATCAATGGGACACCTTGTCCAAACATGTCTGTAGGTGTGAGTATACATGTGTGTTTGTGTCGAAGATCCGACGTAAAGATTGCTAGCTTGAAGCAGAAAATGCCTCCATCAATGCAGGGATGTGTAAGATTTTTCTTAAATCACTGTGAGAGTAGTTAGTAGCATATTTTCAGGTATAAATGACCCATCGGCTGGTAAATGGCAGATTTGTGTGATATTTAAATGTGCCAGTAATCACTGTAGATGCTTTGCATGAAAATTGTATGCAAATGTGTAGTAGAGCTGGGAAAGTGGTTGCTCTTAAATAATTTTCTCCTGCAGTATGATACTGCTGCATCATCATGATGCTTGCGTGTAATTCTTGGCTCAGATGCTCAAAGAGCTGCTGTTTTTTTTTCTATGATTGCAATAGGAAAATCAGCTCTCTTAACACACTTGAACTGTTTTCATGTGCCAGCAAATCTGTTGCTTTTTTTGTTTGCCGACAGCGTTTGAATTCTAAAACTAATCTTTGAACGCTAAGACATTGTTGAGCACATATAATGTGAACGCTGTATTGTGCTCGATGCACCCACACTCTCTTAAAAATTGTGCCAAACCTGAACTGGTCTTTTTTTTTCCCCATGTGATGAACCTTCCCACACACTGTGGAGTGCAGGGATTGTGCAGGTAAGAGCGCGCACACACTGAAAGCACGGCGAATTTTGGTGAAGAGGTAGATATGGGGCTCTTTCCTGTTCACATTCTGCTTCTTTTATTATCAGCAGCAGTCTGTTTTGAAGTCTAAAGATGGAGACATCTGATACACAAGTGAGAGACACTGGGAAATGTCAATTTTTATGAGCAATTCAAATGAACAATTGCCTTAAACCTCAGTTTCTATTTGTGTTTCTTAACATGCTTAAAGGCACAATATGTAAAATGTTTATATTAAAATATCCAAAAACCACTTGCACAGTGTTATATATTTTGTTCAGCTGTGTACTTACATTATCCGAAATATTTACAAGAATTTGTAAATTCAGAGAAAATCACAATTTTAAATAGTGCCCATCCCTCTCTTGTCACTTGCGCCTGTCAATGATGTAATATCTGCATTTTCCCTGGTTTCCGCTTGTACTGCATAGTAACCATGGCAACAGACACAGACAGCTGCGTAACATCTAGCAGCACTGCTGTTTCGTTCAAACATTATGGACCATGGCAAGCAAACTTTGGGACAAAAGGATAAATAAAACAAGGATCAATATCGGCGTGGCATTTCCGAGATGGCGAGAGCTTTGCGACAAACTTCGACTTGACAGAGACTGCGCTCTTGAATGTTAGTAGACAAGGTAAGCAAATGTAGGCTACATAAGACTAATGTTATATTGCTCAACATGACGAAGTGTCAGAATATCATCAGTATGATACTGTAATGTTGAGCTTACTGTTAAATCTCATACAGACAACAAACTAATACTAAACATTTCAACTTTCAACACACTCAAATACAGTTTAGTATGATAGTGAAACGTTAGACTAAGTGAAACAGCGCTGCGTTACCTCACAGTTTTAATAAATTAAATAAACTGACCTGTATGAGTAGTATTTCAGCACTTGTGAGTAGTTCGGTAGAAGTAAATGTCCTCGTTTCTTTATATCCCCCGGGACTTTCGTGTAACGCTGATATCTGTCTCTCATTAGTAATCGAGCATGTGATTCTCGGCCCCGCCCTCCTTCATACCACAGTTATTGTTCTGAAGAGTTTAGCGACCCCTAGCGGCGAAAAAATACATATTGTGCCTTTAAGTACACTTATAAAAAGCATCCATTTAAAGGGATAGTTCACCCCACAATGAAAATTCTGTCATTAATTACTCACCCTCACATCGTTCCAAACTCGTAAGACTTTCATTCATCTTTTATAACACAATTTAATGAGATCTGACAGCATTCTGTCCCTTCATACACTGCCTTTGCAACTTGATCTTTTACGCTTTAAAAACTTTCATAAACAGATCAGCAAATTAAACCCTATGAATCGAGTGGTTTGATCCAAATTTAGGCGCAGCAAAGGAGTACAGTCAGCATATTGTTATGCTAAAGAAACCTCTTCAGGGTGATACTGCATAATTATACCATTCATTATGTGGCTAAGTGACACATAAGTAGGCTTATTAATTTGACAGATTTTATCACCTCAAAATGACCCGCAGTACTCGCTTTAGTGGTGTGTTATCACTTGTAGCGGTTGTTGTCATGCAATACCACACCACTAGATGGCACGATTGAAGAATATGCAAGATGCATGGTTCTGCATTAAGCGTGAACAAGTTAGTGAAAAGACTGCCAGTGTCAGTTAAACGCAAAATCTTCATAAAATTCACAAATACCAAAACAACATGTCTACACCAGACGCTAGCGGCTAGCAGATAGAAGCTTTTGTAATTAGTGATGCTATCTACTGGATGCGGTGTGACACAACAAATCCCAGACAGTAAACGGATCCCCTGTTCTATTTCAGATGTAGCCCACACTGTAAACCCGAACAGTACTACTAACTTATAAAGATTGAGTTAAAGTCTGTTAAATCATTGATGCAACTTAAAACTTTTAGATTTTCTAAAGAGGAGTTTAGTTTTATTTTTATGTAACTCAACATTTTTGAGTAAACTCTTATACTTAAATTATTATTTTTAAGTTTACTGAGCGATATAAAGCGTCATTGCTGATGTTACCAATTATCAGACGAGTCCAGTTGCAGAAGCTCCCAGCATGCTTTGCGTTACACTCTGTAGGGGAGAATAAATGTTGAAATTGAGTGTTATTTTGCGTGTTTTTGCACAAGATTAATAAAGGGTAAGGGGAATGGCCTGTGAAACATAAAGGTTACATATACTCCATGTTGATTAACAGTTCAAGTAAATAGTGACAATATGTTTGATAGTTACTTTACCGCATACTGGTACACTGTTGCTAACTAACACTTAACTGTAAAAATTACATGTAATTACTGAATTTGGGTAGTGTAGTTTTTTAGGTTCTACTAAAATAATCTTTGAGTTGTTTACTTAAATGTTTTGAGTAACCTGAATTTATTGGGTTTCACAACCACTGCATCCAAAACTGTATATGTAAATGCAGATAGCAGATATGGATCACTTTTAAAATAATATGTAAGCTGGTCATCAAAAAACCCATCTGAATTGGGGACTAAGACCTGCAGTGTAAATGCAGCCTTAGTCTAGCAAGCAATCGCTGTAACAGCACTTTTAATTGCTTATCACGTCCTAAATACATTATGTATAAATGGCTCATTTTTTGCATTTCTGATGCTGGTAGGTTTGCACAGGGTTTTCCCTGCTCCACAGAATACCTAATGACAGTCCCTTTGTCTACATGTCAACATTCAATGACCTGTCTGTCTAGCGAAAGATCTGAATCGCTGAATCGTAAGTTTACGCAACTCCTCGGCAACCGGATTTTGAAATCACTGCTTTGATTAGAGCCAGCGGGCATCTCCTACTTATCACTTCTGCTCTCGGGCCTCATTGGTTTGTTTGTCATTAGTTGGTGTGTCTTCCCTGGCTGTGCTCGCTGAGGTGTAGCGCTGTGACACTGAACCCAGCTGTTCAGACGGAATGCCCTCATGTCTTTGTTCAGTACACATCGTTTGTATACACCTGACTGAGAATGCACAATTAAGGACCGCTACTGGCCTACATCACCACAGAGACAGACATGCACAAACACACGTATGTACGTGCATGACTTAGTGGTTCTGAAAATCAGGCTTTTTTAACTATAAATATGCATGAAAACGTAACCCTCATCATGTTTTGAAAGTGTATTTATTGAGGAATTTTACTAATCTTCTGAAAATACAGTGTTTTAAGATTTGAGATTATATTAAAGTGTACAATTTATTTTATTTTAACTCGATTTTAACTTATTTTAAAATATGAAAAAGTCCTCAGAGAAAATATTATTCTATTCAAAGACTATAAAATTAATTTTCAAATGCCATTTATTACGTTATTGTATATCATATATATATATATATATATATATATATATATATTGAAATTTGGGTTAGATTTGTTTATTATTATTATTATATTTTAGGATTAGTCAGTGTTTTTGGTTTGGTCAATATAGAGCTGCACAATTCTGGATAATTGAGAATCACAATTTGTGTTTATTTTTTTGTTTTGTAAACTAAACAAATAACTTTGTTATTTGAATTTAAAATGCTGGTCCAAACAAAATAACTTAATTTACTAGAGGTTGTGACAAAATGATAATTTCTGCAGTCTATTTTAAAAAGTATTTAGTTAATTTGAGTTTTTTTAATGAATGATTCAATGACTCTCTCATTGAGACTTCATTTGATTAGTCACCCTTTTCAACAAATCTCTTGAATGATTATATGTCGCCACCTACTGGTATAAGAATATAATTGATTTCATCATTATTTGAATCCGAGTATGAGGAAACGCAGCTCTGTTGTCATATTAGATACATTTGAGTGTGTTGAAAATGATGTTATAACGTTACTCAGAGCGTTCGCTGCTGTGAGACACTCGTTCACACTGGAGTAAGATAGAGCGATATTACAATATCATAATAAATGATGGATGGCTTGTGTTGATAAATGGCATGCAATTCATTTTAAAGCATCTTGTATGATGGAGAAAATTCTGTATTACTGTTAAAATAAAGCTGCATCTGATTATGCTATGTTAGCTACTTGATAAAAGTATTTTTCTCTGAGGCACGGTACTCGCAAAAAATAATGAAAATTACATTTAAACAATAAGACTAAACATGTTGAGCTATATTACAATAAACAGATGTTCCCTTTTCTAATGAAACATGTAATATATATTAAAGCGTCTTTGGTGTTTCCATGGTTTCTACAAAATAAACCGAGGTTAACGCGGATATGACGCCATCAACTCACTCACACGTCCCGGATCCTTGGTTAAAATAGCAATTTTCTCACGATTTCCAAATAGTTGGAAACATTTGGGAAATTGTAAGTACTGAACAAAATATATAAAACTGGCCTAGTGGTTTTTGGATATTTTACTGCAAAAATTTTACATATTGCAGCTTTAATGATTAATGCAGCTCTTGATCAAATTCATATATTGTTATAATGGATAAAAGTCTCATTGCTGAGAAGTGCATCTACTGTATGATGCAACAGATAGGTTAAAGCTGCAATAGAACTAAAATATACACCTTCTGGGAGCTGATGGGGTCAAACAAACATCGGAATAAGAAATTAAGAGGTTATTTTGAAAATGAGTATTTTTGCACCTATATTATTGGGATCTACCGTAAATACAGTACCAGTACAGTGTTTCAAAAGACTAAGGGTCTAATGCAATTCTCATGCCAAAAAAGGAGAAGTTGATACTCTTTAAGGAAGTCAGAGGTGTAAATACATTCAGTTCTAATAGGCATGTGATCCGTAACATGTTCCTTGAAGTTCTTTGTGTGTGGCCAAACACGGTGGCCTGAATGCAATATATTTACTGTAAATTGATTGGCGCTGCTGATGCCAGGCTCTGTTCGCTGTGATGGCACTGCATGCCGACGTTCTGCCGCAACACTCGTGACTTGATGAGCGTTCAGCAGGTGATGGGATAACAAGACAGATGTCCTATATCCAAACAAATGCTGCATTCAACGAGTGCACAGGAGTTCAAGGAGTGTAAAATAGCGAGGTTTAATAAAGCTTTCATGTAAGAGATGCTTTAACTGGACATTCAATATATGCTGAGTAAACATCTCACAGTGCATATGTTTCACTTTTACTACATATTACTACATATTATTTTGTGGCATAACAAGGATTTTGCTGTAGCTCGAACAGTAGAGCACGGCACTAGCAAGAACAAGGTCATGGGTTTGATTCCCAGGGTCAGCAAGAGCTAATAAAAAGTGTACTAAGATGGCAATATAGTTATTTATTTGAATAAAAGTGTCTGCAAAATGCATAAATGCAATCCAGTTTTCATGCAATTGTCACTCATACTACAGGATTTCCGTCATGTCTGTGAGGTTTGGGGCAATGGTAACACAGGTTATGAATAAAAAAAATATTATTAACTTATTTTTATTCTCATTTCAAATATTCATAATGTTGGTCATGTTAATCAGATTAACACACAATGAAAAGGTTAGAGGTCAGATACAGCTCTGATGTGAGGGTCATCCTGACTTTTAGCAATCTTATATTAAATTATCTTGTAATTTACAGTGAAAAAGCTTAAATTAAACTGTATTTTGTTTATTCCCACTTTTCCTCCTTCAATTTGCCGTGTTTGTTGTGCCTATGCCTATATATATATATATATATATATATATATATATATATATATTTATATATATTTCTGATTTTTTCCTTGCTGTTTGTGTCTTAAAAGTGGTTGTTAGTATATACAAGTATATAAAGGGGTTGTTGGTACATTATATCAGTTAATTAAATGTTTTTTTTTCTCTTTAAATTTAGGTTCAATCTGTAAATCTTAAAATGTTGCTCACATTTTTTCACGGTACAGTTCGGAAACCACAGCTGCTATTTTTTGATCAGTATCTCAGAGACCCCGGGTATAAAACATAAATAAACTATCTGTATATTTATCTGATGTAACGCTGAAGGACAGATTCAATAATTCATCTTTTGTACCTTTACTCCTCTTTTCCTCTCTCCCGTGGCCGGAGTTCCAGGAATATGTGCCCAGGAGGTTTTCTGTACACCGAAAAGGACACAGAGAGAGAGAGAGAAAGACAGAGTCTCTGAGGACATGAAGATGATCCTGAGGGAAGAGACACAGAGATACAGCTGCAGGACAAAAGTCCCTGAGCTCCTGGACTAATTTACACACTTTCATTGTGGAACTCCAGCTCTTACTGACGCTTTTCAGGCTATTGATTCTAAACGATTTTATCCAATTGAATTCCACTCCATTATAACTCTTCGTAGGTGCTGGAGGACTCATCCATTCTGAATACTGAATAATAACTGACACATCCAATCTGCACTAACGTGGTCTGCCGTCGCAGCCTCCAACCACTGACAGCTCTGCTATCCCATGGGATAGTTCTTCATCAGTTTGTGTTTCTGTTTATTTTCTGGGAAAGGAATGCTAGTTGAGTGTGAACCGCACTGAGAAATTATTCATAAACCAGGTTAAAAACAACCCGAGTTGGGTTGAAATTAGACAAAGGTGGACATTAATAAGCATACCCAACAAAATAGTGAGCAAAATAGAAATTGAATAAAACTACCCAGCAGGTTGGACAAACATTTAACCCAACTGCTGGATTAAAACAACCCAATCGCTCATTTTGTCCATTTTTAACCCAACATTTTTCATTTTACTAGATGTTACTCACTCTTAGAAGAAAAGGTAACACTTTATTGACTTTAGTCTACTTTAAATATTCTACTAACTATAAGTAACTTTGCACCAACATGTCAACTAACTCTCATTAGAGTATTAGTAGATCGTCTGCTTAATATCTGCTAACAACAGATATTCTGACTATAAGTAACTTTACAACTACATGTCAACTTATTATACTAAGCCGAACCCTAACCTAACAGTCTACTAATACTCCAATGACAGTTCTTTAGTAATAAAAGCTAAGTATAGTAAGGAAGCACAGTTACTCAAGAGCTTTACACCCATGTGGAGGAGTGGAGACTCATATAGCAGCTTGGTTTGAGTCCTGATACAATCATGGAGGTCCCAGAACAATTCATACTGTACCTGTTGCCCTTTATGTTTGATGCATCAGGAGAAATATTGGATTTTCTGGAAGCTGTTCCTCACCAAGGGATGTCTACGGTTTGAAGTATTTGGCTTCGGGCTACCTGTGTTCCTCTCCTACTCATTCCACAGCTCCTCCTAACATTTGTGCTTTTTTAAACAATTCTAACCTGACATGAGTCTGAAAACATTTTTACATTTATAAAAGCGTATATTTGTCCATTTATGCCAAATGAGTGCAGTCATTTTCTCCACATGTAACTCTTAAACGTTAAAGACCGACATACTGTGAACGAGGTTGTAAATCGATGGCATTTGCTTTTGTTGAAACTTTTCAATGTGTTTGTTAAATAATCATGTTTAACAGCGCTGGTCCTGGTGAGAAACTACATTACCCATGATTCTGCAAAAAAAATCTCCACCAATCAGAATCAAAACTAGCAAATCAAGTCAAAAACAAATCTGTTCCCACGAAGCACTGCGAATGATGTCAGTCTACCAATGCTTTCAAACTACATTTTGCAATAAATGATGAATATATATATATATATATATATATATATATATATATATATATATATATATAAATGCATACACGCAAGGACGCTCTGCTAGAATAAAATTGAAATAACTACTATTTACAATTATAGTATGGTTGGGGTTTTAGATTTTATTTTATGTGGAATATATCAAACATGTATATAAAATATGTAACACCCCCATGGCATTTTGGCACTTTATAACCTTGGTATAAAACCACATCTTATTAACATATTCTTCTTACTTTTAAAATACTCAGTAAGGGAATTATTCAGCAGAGAGAGAGAGAGATGGAAAAAAAGAATAATGTGGATCAGCAGGCTGTTTTTTGCGCTCCTCTGCAGACTCTCGCTGGTAGAGAGGGATCGTCCCGGGCCGTGACAGCTTCATTTCCCTCCAAAGACACAGTTCATCTCATCCAATCAGCAGCAGCCTGAGAAAAGCAGTGAAAAATTCCTGCATTCTGCGTTGAACTTTATTAGAGGGTGAGAGCTCGCAAAGTCACTTCTGGAAAACCGAAATATTCCTGAAGTTTCTAATGTTTGTTTTATTTTGGGCCAATTCAAGAACGTTTTGTGTCACAGTTTGTATTCATAATGCAATTAACTCAAGTTCGGGTATGAATTACATTTCGATGAATGCTTTATTTATTTATTCATTCATTCATTTTTCATAGTGTAAGTAACTATCTTTAACATCTTTAAAAGTTCAGGGAAAATTGAATTTCTTATTATAATAAACATCCTTTTAATATGAGTTTCTTCTTAAGATTTGGCATTTTGATAAACGATAGTTTTATTCAACTTATTTGTTTTTTAATTTAATTACTTTATTTTGGATCAATTTGAGATTAAAAGTTCAGAGAAAATTGAATTTACTCAATTTCTTGAATTTCAATTTGGCATTTTGATGACGACCCAATAAGTAAAAGTGGATAAAGGGGGAAAAAAAACATCTACGCAGCCCTGGCAGAAGTGAAGGAATGTTTCAGGGAGAACACTGGAGTGGGCTCTCATCCATCTATTGATGTTGTAATTAAACTTTAACTAGCCTCAGTTTGACTGCTGAGTGAAAGATTTCATGAGCGAGAAGGGGAAAGGGAATAAGACAGATTGAAAGACAATCTGTCTCTCTCTCTCTTTCCCTCTTTCTTTTCCTCTTTCTGACAGTGACACTCATTCTAACTCCAGACCTGTCGAAATGTAATAAAGATATTAAACCTTTGGCTCTGGCTGAGGTCATGATAAGTTTGTGATGAGTTTTGTGACCACTTACAGTAGTTGTTTACAGCAGAACCATGATTGTATGAAAAGATTCTTCACAAAACACTGACAATATATTGTCTTCTTCAAAACATATCTGTTCAGTCTTTTAGGTCCTACAGATTATCTCAAACAAGGACAAACTTCAAGAGGTAAAATAAACAGTTTTTATTGAATCATATTGAAATAAGTAAAAATAAACAGTCTTCTTTTGCACTTTATATACTTTCATATTTCTGTTCTCTATGTGTCTGTGACTCTTTGGGGGATTGAAGCAGCAGATGCTGAAGCAAGCTAATGTCTTCAGAATAAACAGGCCTACGGCATTGTTAAGAGAGAGCACAGAGAGCAGTCTGTGTGAGAGAAAGAGAGATTTGAGGTTTAATAAAACCTATTGTGATCACATATATATTACATTAACTTAGCTTTGCAACGTGCATTGCGGTATGTGTACATATTATCGGTTCTTGCACACACTGGGAATAAAACCCATGACCTTGCCGTCGTTAGCATCATGTTTTGAGCATGACATTTTGAATGCAGAAATCTGAAATCATTGGGAAAAAAAAGAAATTACGCTTTTAAATATGAAACGTAGGCTCAGCAGGTGGTGGCAAGTGACTGTAGAAATGAGTGAGTCACTGAATCATTCATTCAACCAAGTTGAAAGTTCAAGTGACCGTCTTTGAAGTCTATTGCTTAATACAGTTAAAGAATAAAGTTAAACATGAGCCTATACTATTTAAATGCCAATAAAGTGGGCCTATACACCTATCACTATGACCACTGACAGGTGAAGTGAATAACACTGATTATGGTGAACATTTTGTCCTCAAAGTTGATGTTAGAAGCAGGAAAAATGGGTAAGCGTAAGGATTTGAGCGAGTTTGACGAGGACCAAATTACGATGGCTAGATGACTGGGTCAGAGCATCTCCGAAACTGCAGTGGTCAGTGTTTATCAAAAGTGGTCCAAGGAAGGAACAGTGTTGAACCGGCGACAGGGTCACGGGCGGCCGAGGCTCATCAATCCACGTGTGGAAAGAAGGCTGGCCCGTGTGGTCCGATCCAACAGACGAGCTCCTGTAGCTCAAACTGAAGAAGTTAATGCTGGTTCTGATAGAAACACTGAGCATCACCAGTCAGGTGTCCATGATGACCCCTGTCCACCGCCGCAAGAGCCAACAGTGGGACGTGAGCATCAGAACTGGACCAATGGAGGAAGATGGCCTGGTGTGAATCACGTGTGCATCTCTTACCTTGGAACACATGGCACCAGGATGCACTATGGGAAGAAGGCGAGCCGGTGGAGGCAGTGTGATGCTTTGAACAATGTTCTGCTGGGAAACCTTGGGTCCTGTGTCCATGTGGACGTTACTTTGACACAAACCACCTACCTAAGCGTTGTTGCAGACCATGAACATCCTTTCATGGAAACAGTATTCCCTGGTGGCTGTGGCTCTTTCAGCAGGATAATGCTCCTGACACAAAGCAGGAATTGTTCAGGAATGGTTTGAGGAGCACAACAACGAGTTTGAGGTGTTGAGGTATTTTCACTCAGAAATTGTTAAAGTAAATCCTTCACCATTTTTTTTTTCAATGCAGACAATGTTGTTTAAAAGTCAATTAACTTCATGTTTATTGAATAAAGAATATCTCATAATTCCAATCATGCAGATATTCAGGGAAACGAGGACTCTTGCTTCGGTGCTGCTGCTTTACTATATGCCATAAATACGTATATAGGTACATTTCGCACTAGTAAATCTGGACAGTTCTCTTACTCTCTAGAGGAAATCTTGGGATCTTCTCACCATTTCAGTTCAGTGCGTATAGTGGTGAATGCAGGAACGGCTTATGTTCCATAATCACTGTCTTGGATAAAGCATATGGTATTGCATAATTCAGAAGCCACAGAAGAGATTAGATCACTCTGTAAAAACTGTGAAAACAAAGAAACAGAGACAAGAGGGCTGGCAGCACAACAAAACAGTCTAAGTCTCTTTCGTTTCCTTTTCTTTGTTCATTCATCCCAAAAAATAATAACATAAGGTATCCATTACCACAAATAAGTAACCTCTACTGTGTTTTAAAAATAACTGATCTGTAGATCCATCTGAAGGAAGGAAGGATAAGTGTGGAGCGCAGATGTGATTTTCACACTAACCTCCAACAATGAAGACCTCATTTGAATTTAATTACCTTCCAGCCAATGAATGTAAAGTAATGTCTGCGAGACGGCGGTCAAAGATAGCCAAAGGTGAAGATCATTTATGTCTAAAAGACAACTCTGATGTGACAAGAAGTCTCTATGGACTTTATAGAAATACAAGACCAATGTGAGCTCATTGAAAACATAAATTTCAGCCGTGCATTTCTTAGTGGAGTGATTTTTTCAGAAATCTCAGCTGTAGTCTGAACTATTTTAGCTGTGTGCAGTACTGCTGCCTTCCAGGCAGCCAATTATAAAAAGCCATATGCGATTTTCTTTTTCATTTTGAGAGTTAAAAACGTCTTATATTTTAGCATCTCTTTTAATGAGCTTTTTGAGCAAAATATATCACGTTAATTGTATAATCCATCAAATAATGTCATCAAACTCTCCCCCTCATGTTGTTCAAAACCTGTATGACTTTTTTTCCCCCTCTGTTTAACACAAAGATGCTTAGACTGTGTTGTTTGCTTCAAAACAGGACACAAAAGCACCATTAAAGTATTATAAAAGTGGTCCATTCACCATTTTCAGAGTCTTCTGAAGCCATACGAGACAGTTTTCTTGCGAGAAACAGATCGAAATGTAATTGTTATTCATTTTTTTATTGACATTTTCTCCTCCAGTAGGTTGTTAACCACTGTGATTGAATGACCGAGTCTGTGAGGTAAAATCGAGATCCACACAAACAAATCGATCAGACCAGATTTGAACCAAATATAGTGATTCGTTGAAAAGATCCAACTCTTTCATGAATTGCAAAACCGCTTCTTTTCTCATGAACTCTCACAAATAATGAGAGTTATACTGAATAAACATACATGAGGAGTACATTAGTAAATGATGACAGAATTCTTGAATAAAAACGTGAATTGTTCCTTTAATGTTCTGCATCTAGAAAAAACACGATTATAATGAAAATTCTAATTAATAACATTTGATATTCAGGATTTTCATTTGCTAGATATCCCTTTACTGTACAATTGTATGGTTTACACAATGCTCTCTAATGTGAGAAAACGTAATCGTATAACAACGATCATTTGTAAATGTCACTCGGCTCCTCCGAGATTCAGCCTTTTCATGGATACTTATATATAGATAGAGAGGAAATGAGGGACCCACTCGATGAGAGAGGCCTTTTAGAGAGATATTTTTATTCATAAATAAGGCTCTTAGTCCCTTTAGCCGAGCTGTACAGGTCTGCCTAACCCACTCCCACATATACTCCAAAACAACTTTCACAATACACTCACAGTGCCTGAACCAGCCTTGTCAAGCAATGGCACACACACACACACACACACACAGTCTGACTCATGCTCTCTGGGCCCAAACTGCATCTGGCGGTCCACAACTTTTGTGTTTATAATAGCACTACACACACACACACACACACTCATATTTTGAGAAATGTCTAAGCCATGTTCTTCTTAAATCCTGCATGAAGAAATGAAAAAACAAGAAAAACATTTTTTGCCTCTATTTTTTTTTTCAACAAAAAACATGTTTTTTTTAACAAAAAACACTGAAATAAATGACTTCAAAAATGTCATGTTGCATGTGGTGTAAGAATCAAGTAAAAAGTATCATGTTGTTCATACACCTTAAATACACGCAAGTGCAGATAACCATGATGTTCAAACATGTTTTTAAATATGTGACCCGTGCTGGCAAAATGAGTCGCAATGAGCACGTGCTAATTATGAGCTACAGGTAAAACAAGTGAAAAATTTGGCTGAATTTGAAGTTTTCGCAAAAATGAGTTTTGGGTCTATCGATCCCAATGCTATAGTAATTAAACATATAAAAGTATCTTTATTTGTATGTTTTTTATTCCTTTGTCCATTTTTAAATTTGCTCATTGCGACTCATTTTGCCAGCATGGGTCATATTTATTTTTTCAAGGAAGGCATGAAAGAAAGGTAAAAAAAATGAATGAATAAATAAACCTTGCACTCCACAAGAAATAATAATAAAGTTAATAATAAGGGTTTCTTTTGAATAATTTCATTTTTAAATAAGGCTTTGTCCTTCATTATGACCTGGACAGTTATCATCAGTTTTTTTTTTTTTTTGTAAAATATACTTTTGGATAAAGATCCAGACTAGGGTTATTATAGTTAACTAAATATAAAACCATAAAAAAAAAATGCTTACTTGAAATAAAATGTTAACAGAAAAAAAAAACATTTCTCTTTTTTGTTAGTTTAACTTGACATACTAAAATAACAAAGAAATAAAAATAACCAAGACAACAAAATTACTAAATCTTTAAAATTAAAAATGAAAATATAAAAATAAATATAACTATTAATGAATTCAATGATACTGAAAGCCTGATCCAGACGAAGCTGAAATCCGTTGGAAAGCCTTCAGATGAATGTTCTGCAGTTTGGATGTTGTTCTCTCTCACTCATCCACATCCCCTCAGCTCTGCATGGATCCTGGACTCTGTTTGGGCTCTGGGCTCTGATCTTTCATCCATAGCTAGTTGTCTCTCTCGCCCCTTCCAGCCATGTACGTTCAGCTTTTATTCATGTCCTTCCCCTCACATTGTTTTGGAGAAAATTCACGAGGCCTAAACCACGAGCACAAGGAGGCGAACTCAAACCGCAAGCCCCTGCGCATCCTCTCTTATTGCTCTGGTTTCTTTGGAGATATTATTGACGCACTATTGATGGAGGTTTTCCTTCTCGGCTGAGCCATATGTTCTTGTTGCAAGATTGATGGAGCTGCAAGAGAAACCCTGAAAATCATCTGAAGTTTCTGTTTTAGTGCAGCCATTTTCCACAGATGATTTGGTCCTCTGCACATTGTGAAAAACATCTCTGGGATGGAACAACCGATGGATAGATGGAAATGTTACATAATTCTGCAGTGCTTGAAATCCATCTATTGTGGCTGTCGGATTTAAGAGAATCTGTCTCTTTCAACACACAATTAACCCTAATGGATGTTCAAATGAGCACAGTCTTTATTTCAATGGTTTAGGATTTCAGTTGTCAATTTGTGGTCTGTTAAAGGATTAGTTCAGTTCAGAATTCAAATTTTCTGAAAATTTAATCACCCCCATGTCATCCAAAATGTCTTTCTTTCTTCAGTCAGAGGAAAACATTCCAGGATTTTTCTCCATATAGTGGACTTCACTGGGGTTCAACGGGTTGAAGGTCCAAATGTCAGTTTCAGTGCAGCTTCAAAGGATCTACATGATCCCAGATGAGGAATAAGAGTCTGATCTAGAGAAACCATCGGCCATTTTCTAAAAACAATACAAATTATTTACTTTTTAACCACAAATGCTCGTCTTGCACTGCTCTGTGATCCGCCATGCATTACGAAATCATGTTGGTGAGGTCACACGTGATGTGGGCGGAAGAACAGAGCAAGGTAAAACAATGGAGTCTGACAATTTTGAAGTTGGAGGAGAAAATGAGATGGAGGTTTTCCACCTACGTCACACATGACCTTTCCAATGTGATTTCGTAATGCATGGTGGATCACAGAGCAGTACAAGATGTGCATTTGTGGTTAAAAAGAATATAATTTAACAATTTTCTTTAGAAAATTATAGATCGTTTCGCTGCAATATAATAACTGCAATAATGAGTTTGAAAGTTTGAAACATAATTCAAAAAAAAGTTCTGAATAATTTTTTTGTTTTGCTTGCCTTTCTACTCGACAACAAATGCCATCATGGAAGAGAATTGGTGTACTCAATTCAAGTCTTTTAAATGACATTTTTATTTTTGACCCTTGAGTAAATACTGAGAGATCAATTTTGATGCAATTCTATATTAATTGACTAGAATCTCTTGAATGTCCTCTGACTGAGTAGTTTTCTCAGCTCTTCATAGATAACAATGGTTGCTTTAAGGCTTGTTGTGCGATTCATGTATTTTCTAGTCTGTTTTCTAGACTCTCAAATAGATTGCGGCATCTAAAATGTCTAGAGGACTGCAGAAGAAACTTTCTCTCAAAGTTTCCAATGTGGGAGGGTTAGACTTGACTAAGGGATTTGATCTAGGACGGTTGTATAAGTCGAACACATGATGATTTGATGCATACTGGTAGGCTCTGATACAGGACATAGAAACCAATTGGGTTCAATTCCCAGGGAACACCCATGCTGATAAAAATTCTGATATATATAGATCTGATATTCTAGTGATAACAACACTCCTACATTTTCACAATTTGTATCACTCCGCTTCAAGCGACTGTCATCACAGCAGAGCAAATCCACCTTAATTTTTGTGAATACTACACTTGTATACCACAAACTGTAGTTTTAAGAGTTTTCTAGGCAATAATATAGTATGTACTAGACCTGAAATATGTGACACGTATTTAATCATAGCACCTATTTTATGATTTGTTTAGACGTTTTCTGAGATGTGAACTCCAGGCCATCAGCGGCCGTTCAGAGCTCGTGTACCCACCGAGAACAGCTTCATCAGTGTTTTATAGTGGTTAAACATGAGATATAATTCATTTTAGGTACATAAAACGGGCAATCTTTAGTCTTATTAATCTATTACTTGTTTCTGCGCAAATCAATTTGGGCTATGTTAAATTTAATCATTTAATATTAAGGCTATATTTACTTACATCGTGTAGAGTGCTGCTTTTGTATGTTTGACTGACTTGTACAATTGTGTTTATTTCCTATCATCATTTATAATATCTATTGTTGTTAATATTTGTTGAACAACAATATTTAAATTATTTTATATAAATAATGTGCTTTCTTTGGTATTGAGAAAGAGTCCATTAGTGCGTAATATGGATTGAGTGGAAGTTACATTTATACCTCATTAGATGGCGGCAAACTTTACAAGTGAATGAGTCAGTCGCTAGAGACTTTTAATTTGTATTTTTTATAAACAAAGGATATTGTTTTAAGCGCTGTATGTTGTGGAAAATTCCCTTAGCTGTAAAAAGGACAAATACAAATTCACTTTCTGACTTTTTTATGGAAATCGACCTGAAGAATGAATGTTATATCAGACACAGGTGATGCTCGCTCAGGCGATCTCTTTCTCTCTCTTGCTCTCTCATTAATACAGTACAAAATACAATGCGTTTCAATGGAGGGACTCAACATTCCTTGATTACTAATTCTAAAATGACGTAAAGTGACGGCCTGTGGCCTCGTGCTGATATACAGTCACCTTTATACTTTTTATGTCAGAATTAAATAAGACACAAAATCTACAGGCCTATTACTTGCGCATCTCTGTCTGATTAACGAAAACACATTAGCATTTACTTCAAGGTCAGAATCCATCTATAACACTCTCTGATGTGTTTTAATAACGTGTGTTATATACCGTATCTGACTTTTAATGAGGTCAGGTGTCATTCGACTGTAATCCAATCATTGTGAATGCATGTTAATTGCAGGTGTGAGGAAGCCTTAGTCATGTCTGTGCAGATGACTCTATAATGATCCCAGATATTATCGTTTCCACTCACAACCCATTGCCGAATAACTGGCTGTCGGCAGTGGATTTCCCTCCCTTGCCAACTTTAATTTGCACAAACAAACAGCTCTAACAAGTCTGTTCTCTGCGTTTCATTGCGTTTCTTAATAGTGCATGACTTCTTCACAATACAACAGTTTGTGCTCTTTTTTCTTCTTCTTCATTTGAATCCACTCAGACAGTGTTGCATGGGAAGAGTTTACATGGAAAATGTTCCGATTGCTGATTTTATGATCAGTTGAATGAATATTATTTCTGCTATTCAAGAGAATTCCTTATTCGTGTCTCATTGCCAAATATGGAAATGATCTGGGAATCGGGAACAGCCCCAGTCTCTGGTCATTGGTATTTGTTTTGAAACAACGAGAAGAGAAAGGAAGACCAACATGTTCTGAACTGTGACGTATCCATGTATACAAATCCATATTGATTGTATAAATATGTATATCCTGACACCATCGGGACAGCATGTTTTCAGATAAATATATACCTCTGAAAACCAGCCGACATGTATACGGTAGCCCAGTTCTCAGTTTAGGTGGAGTATATAGGCCTATTTGTTTGGTGAACATCACTTCAGACCTGACATACTTTCACATTTAGTCACATTTAATGGTCATTATTGTAATCGTCTTCATTATTTTAAAGAAAGATAAGCATTTCACACACACAAACATAAAGTTAGACTAAAATTGATCAAATAATTCATAAACACTAATATAGATTTCTTTGCATTTGTTTGATGCTGCCTGATTTACAGGTTTGTTATCTGCGATCCAGTGATATTCAGACATTTTTAAGTCCAAAATGTTCTTGGGACCACATTATGAGGTGGTTAACATCTTGGTAGATGTTTAATCGTATTTCTGCATCTGCATTTTACAAACACAACCCTCGAGGACAAATTTGATCATAGTCTGGAGGGTTTTAGGCCTAAAAACCCTTCTTACAATGGTAAAATCATTGCACTGCATGCCCTCGAGTGGCTTATTTCTTTATTATGAATGCATTAAAGATTATACTGCTTATTTAAGTTTCACAAGCAATATCACTGGTATTTTGCAAACCGAAGAGATATCATCATATTTTAGTTACATATGCAATGTGACTAAACTCAACTGTAAGCCGTCTGCCATTTGAACCATTGCATATTGTTCTTATTGGTTTTATTAAACTATTTTATTTGCCGTTAAGCAACTTTCATGGTGCTTGAAGACGGATGGTGAGGAACATGCCCTGGTAAGCATTAGTTAAACTCAGTGATATTATAAATTGATATGTGTTCCCAAAGCAGTCAGCTGTACTTAGGTGCACTAGGGCTTTTTTTTCCTCATAAGAACAGGATGCACTTTTTTTTTACAAAAAAGCATTAATGATACATTTAGAGAAATGTAAGTAACTTTCATGTGTCCCAATTTCTGCAGATAATTAATTTTCTCTCCTCTTTGAATAATGCATATGTACGTGGGCAGAGGGAGGCCTGGCTTGTAACATATGGCTAGAACAAAAGCGTATTGTTAAAGAACATGAAGGGAACTGAGCAGAAAAACTCTCAGCATCTGCTACTGTAAGAAAGTGTCCTGTTCTGGGTCCATTACGCAAACAAACAAACAAAGCAAGTAATAAGTTAGTAATAAGTAAATCATAAATCTATAGTGATTAACCCATGCCCTGACGTTTGAAACCTTCAATAAATTGAATTCTGATAATCTACACTTAAATTTGGCTTGCAACCAAAGGCTAGAAATTATATATATATATATATATATATATATATATATATACAGGGTTGGGGAGTAACGAAATACAAGTAACTTAGTTACGTATTTAAAAAGTACAAAATTAAGAAAGTGTATTTCATTACAGTTACATTTTAAATGGGTGGTAATCAGATTACAGTTACATCTGAAAAGTATTTTAGATTACCAAAGTGATTACTTTGAATTTTAATGTCATTTAAACAGCAATTGGTGATTCTCTGACTCTGACAGTTTGAAAAAGCGGAGTTAAGTTTCATGTTTTCGACTGTTTTCATGTTTTGTGGTAGTTGTTTGTGAGTCATTTTATAATTGTAAAAAAGGTCACTGCAACTTTCTCACAATTTGTTTTTTCCTCTCACAGTTGTGAGTTTGCATTTCACAATTCTGACTTCTTTTTCTCAAAATTGCGAGATTTAAACTCACAATTGCAAGTAATAAAGTCAGAATTGGGAGATATGAACTTGCAATACTGACTTTTTTTCTTGCAATTGTGAATTTAGTATGTGAGTTAAATGTCATAATTCTGACTTTTCTCAATATTGTCAGTTTATCATAATTCTGACTTTCCTCAATATTGTGAGTTTATATCTTTATAGGTGTCCTGTCTGATGATGTGGAGGAAAATAAACAGGAAAAATATTGTATATACTTACATATTTAGTCACATTTTTGATTGGGGTTCCAATTCTCACTATTAACAACAACTTAAGCCTCTGAAAACTCCTAATTACTGCTTATTAATTGTCAGTAAGGTAGTTGTTAAGTTAGGTGTGGGTAGGATTAAGAATGTAGAATATGATCATGCAGAATAAGGCATTAGTATGTGCTTTATAAGTACTAATTAAAAGCCAATATCCTAGTAATATGCATGCTAATTAGCAACTAGTTAATAGTGAGAAATAGACCTTAAACCAAAGTGTATACATCTTAATGTATATATAGCTCCTATATATATATATATATATATATATATATATATATATATATACATATACTTTTTAGATGTTTATTCAATGATATTCTGTCATCTGTACAGTAAATAATCATTTAACCACACAAGCATCTTGCATCTGACATTGGTTTTTAGGGCAGTTTAGTTTATTCCCCATGTAAAAACAACAACAAAACCAGTATTCACTTACTGTATAAGTTTCTTTATTTATTTTATTAATGTAAATTGCCTGCATATAATATTATTCAGTGAAAATGACTTGTCATAGTTGAGATCCCTCTAAACGGCGAATAAACTCTCAGCAGGGGTGAAGTCGTCTTTAAAATGCTGCTCCGTTGTCTCTGCTGTAAGTGGAGCTCTCCTCTCACCTTAATCCATAATTTAGTTGTACAATTTTTGTAGAAAGCTTTTGTGTTTTTGAAGTCTGCATGCCTTATAGAAAATACCCTGTTTAGAAAGTGTATAGAACTTGCTTTAGGGTTCATGCTTTGAAACAGTTCTTCTGACCGCTTGGAAATAGGACTGACAGTCTTGCGCGTGTGGCCTCGAACTTGCACACAAATCAAACATGATGGAGACAAAATATGAGTCCAGGAGTGCGGACATGGCAAGACTGAACTCAGCAGGTCAACAAATCCTTCACAGAGACAATGCATGTGCAATATTTCCATTCTTTGCCGTTATTTTAGTGTGCTGCAGGTGTGCGTCTGCCGCTGCAGCGGTTGTGCTTTTGTCTAGTGCATCAGCAAACGTTTTCCAGCCTCCATCTTGCCTCAAATTCAAGCCGTAACACATGCAATAATGCACTTCAATAAGAGTGACGCCCGCTCACACCAAAGATGATAACTATTTTAAAACTATAACGATAAAGACATCGAAGAACAATATCGTTGGAATATTTTTTTTCCCAGCTGATGAATTATAACGACATTGACAGCCAATCGGTTTAAAGAGCCCACGCATATAAAGCAGCAAACAACATAACAGAACATGGTGTGGATACTATTACAGTTCTCATTGTAGTTATTTTTCTTGGTGTGAACGGGCCTTCAGGGGAAATCGGTCATTATAATGCATAATTATAATGCAGATAAAACATACAATAGAATAGCTTAAAGAAACCAACACCGCGGGCCTTCGCCGTGGATAAATACACAAGCGTTGTGTTTGGCTCCAGATTTCTCTTAAGAGTCTTTGCATCAGGATTCTATGAAAGCTGCTTTGCTATGGTTAGATTAAGGACTTTGACCTCTGGGTCGATCATTTGCGGTGGGACTGATGTGTACAATATATGGCTACTATTTCGTCCTTGAGGTACAGGGCGTTGATTGATACCATGAAAATCTGCACGACAAAGTTTATAAAGCTAAAATAGAGTATGTGTAGGCGCCAGTAACGTTTGCGGTATAAATATACGGATTCTCATCTGTTTGTGCGTCTAACCTTGTTCTACACATCAGCTCGGCTCTCTAGAGGGATCGGGGGTCTTATTGCATGGATATTGCAAGGATATCTCTCCATGCAACGGGAAAGAAGCTTGCCAGTCACTACTAAGTCCTTGAGTCAGTTCGGAGCAGGGTTTCCCTCAAGGGTTCTCCTCCAAACGGTTGGCAGAGCCATTGTTTGTCTCCACAGCCTTCTCGGCGTCCTTCTCCGTCTCTTCCCGTGTGGTTTGAGGGGAGAAGGGATCTGTGTGCTGCCTGAGGTCGGGACTGAGGAGCGGCAGGTGAGGGAGGAGTGGGCTCTCTTTTAATCGAGCGGACAGTTCTTTAGCGCTACAGGTGGGGGTGTTGGTCTCGTATATGTCGTGAAAGTTGTTGTAGTCGACTTCGTAGAAGCCCTTTTCCAGAGAAAGCACCGGGGTGAAGCGGTAGCCCCACAGCACTTCCGAGTCCAGGTAGGAGCTGCGCGCCTGACACGTCATGCCTGGATACGAAGAGAAAAATATGGGCACAGACACGCACACATGCAGGTACACACAAGAACACGTGGTTATGTACACACACACACACACACACACGAAGAGAAAAGAAGAAAGGGAGAAAGAAAGAATTATTTATGAGACAGGCTCACAATGTTGACAGTGGCTGTACAGGTCAGATGATATTGGAGTTACAAGCTTTTGCGGTGAAATATGGGCTGTGAATTACAGCACGCTCCCATTTTAGATATGTTTCACCCAGAGCTCAGAAGGTCTTTTACATCACAACATTGCTTGTTTTCTGTCTCTCAATCATATTTATTCCAATGACACAATGTTTCGTTCTTTGTGTAATGAGCTGCTGATAAAATGACATAAATGAATACGATATATTCGCATGGGGGTAAGATGTGCCACCCTTTATGTAGTCTTCTGGGAAAGAAGACATGAGATGGTGGTAAGATATATTTTAGGACGTTGTACATGTTAACTTCATTTTTATTACTTTATTTTAATAACAGGCAACCTGAAATGCACTTGAAATGCAGGAAAATAAGACTTGGATTGAATTGGATTTTTTTAAATTTATGTATAATAAGCGGAAATTAAACGAAATGCAATAAATGGTAAATGCGTGGTAAACTGAGAGTTTGTGCCAAAGGGAGATGAAGTTTGTTTGTAAACCTGGTTGTTTTACATTTCCTTTCCTCAACAGTTTTGGGTGTGACATAATGTAGCATGAGCTGGAAGCCAAAGGCATTATAATGATCAAACGGCATATTTCATTTACTATTTGGTGCAGTGTCTTCAGCTTGAAACGTGCTTGCCACAGAATTCTTGCCCCGTATCTCCAAGTTGTCATGTAAACCTGAGTTAATGTACTGTGCTTCCCAGCTCCATATCCATAACATCCATTTTTCAGAACAGAAGACAGGATGCAAAAAAAAAAGATGATCATTATCTGTTCATGTGACCGAATTATACACATTCTCTAAAACAGCTAGAGGATAAAAGTAACTTTCCTAAATTCGTATGCATGTCTTGTGTCTACATCAGTACAGCAATTTATGTTTTGCCTTATTGGAAACTCAAAATCAAGCAGTAATTTTAGTGTAGACCTGTAATTACGGAAAAAACTCCAAGTTGTTAATCCCCGCATTTATGTTTTAGCAAAACATTAGGAACAATGCTAGACTAAAACCTCATGCTTATAGATATAATACTCTGTGATGTCAAATATTATAGATAAAACTGTAATTACAGATTAAGGAGAATTAAACCACGGCACCATATAAAGCCAACCGCGTCACAATCTACGTCAGTGCTTCTCAACCCCGCGTCACCACCCAAAAATGGTTCGCAATTAATTATACAATCATGCAAAATAATTTGCCAACTTCAAAAGATAACAAACAACCCCAAACAGATCTTTTAGTGCTGAACACTCTATGCTATTTTGGTGCAAATTCATCTGTAATATATATTTATTTTTGACAACAAGTACATTTTTGTTTACTTTTGTATAAACAAACTTAGTACTCGGTTGGGTCGGCACTTGATGTAAAACCTGGGTCGTGAAGCAAAACCAATTGAAAACCACTGATCTACATTGTAGCATTGATTGAAACTGAAATGAACTCAACGCTCTGAGAGTCCCTTTGACTCCCCTTGCTTTTACTTCACAGCAAGAGTGTGTGGGAGTGGGTGTAACACATTTAGATTTGTGTTTTGCTCTTTTTTTCTCTCTTTCTGTGTGTGTTTGAGTGAATGAGAAAGAAACGGAGAGGGTAAGTTGATCACCTAACAAAGGCCGGTTTCATGCAAGGCTGCTTTTCAGATCTATAAATAAGGGCACAGCACCTCAAGGCCAGGGGTTCCTAAGCCTATTTGTGGAGAACAACGGTGACACCGAAAGCTGCTGACACATATGAGTACTATCATTTCTCCTCTGATAAGAAGCACCAAAATAGGAACTGACATTTTCATCATTTAGCTTTAACATACTACTTTATATTATAAGTCTTTGTGCATGAATTAGTACACTTAATATCAAATAAAATGTAACACGCTTGGGTAATTAAACAAATCTGTAAAAAAAAAATAAATAAATCCAGTAGTTATATGGTTACTGAAAAAGCACTTATGTCATGGTTCATGAGTGGCAAAGACATGAGAAGCGAAAATCAGAGGACGCCAGAATTCTCCACAGGTTTGTCTGAACTTTAAATGAAAATCCAGAGCTAATAGTCAGCGTTAAAATTTAAACTGTTCAAGCACACATCAATAACCTTCAAACTGCCACCGCAGTTCCTCCCTTAATCAACACACCGCTTCATAAAGTCAGCCTTTAAAAATCTGTATTAGTTATAGAACATTAATTCAAAGCAAGTTCTTATCTGTGAGCTTGAGACTCATTAATAGCAAAATGAATGGAAAGTTAATGGGTGCTACTTAAAACACAGACGAGCCTATCTTAATGCCACCGGACATATTTAGTAGATGCCGTTGGTTGTGAGTACTCAATGGGCTGCTGTATTTTAGGCATATATCATGGGAAGGCAGGCATTCAGTGCCAGGTTATTTTTCTCTAATAGGGGTGCAGATCTTTGATCACTAACCCAATTGATTTTAAATCCATATTGTTAGACATTTGTGACCTGCTTCTAAAAGTTTAGTCTTACTTGTACTCAGTGTTGGGGGTAATGCATTACAAGTAAATTGAGTAATGTAATCAGATTACTTTTTCAAGTAACTAGTAAAGTAACCCGTTACTTTTTCAAATAAGTAATGCAAGTTACTTTTTCCGATTTATTGAAGCTTTACAAATCTTTTGTTTCGAATCAGTGGTTCGGAGCGCATATCAAACTGCCAAAGTCACGTGATTTCATTAAAAGAGGCTTTGTTATGTCATAACTGTTTCGAAACATTTCGAAATTTCAATGGTTCATGTGACTTTGTCAGTTTGATACAGGCTCTGAACCACTGATTCGTAAAAATCGTAAAAAAAAAAAAGACTTGCAAAGCTTTTAAGCTTCATGAAACAGAGTTTTGAAATCGCCTATCGCTAGATATTGTTGAATAAAGTCGCTATTTTGTTTTTTTTGGTTGAACCACTGTACTCACGTGGACTGTTTTAAATATGTCTTTAGTACCTTTCTGGGCATTGGAAGTGTAAATTATCTTGCTGTCAATGGAGGCCTCACTGAGCGATCAGATTTGATCAAATATATTAATGTCTTCCAAAGATCAACGAAGGTCTTTTTTGGATGAACTTACTCTTTAATCCAGAATGGCAGCTGAAAGGTTTGTTTGAGCAGCGCCCTCTACTCTACAGATGTAAATATGCATTTCCTTCAGCCTGTGGCTTATTCATTTCACTTTTGGTGTGAAAGGGTCTAAACATTTGTCAAAAATATAACTTTTTTTGGTGTTATTAAAAAAATAAACTAGCAAGCCCAGCCCAGATGAGAAAAAGTAATGTAATCCAATACCTTTCATAAAAAGTAACTGAGTAACATGATTAGTTACATTTTTAGGGAGTAACACAATATTGAAATGGATTACTTTTAAAAGTAACTTTCCCAAACACTGGTTGTACTGCATAATAGCCAGTTCAGAAGCAATACCAATGACCAATTTTGAATGCTCTATGTAGGCAGCAAGTCAAATAAAGTGCACCAGAGACATGACTGACAATTTATTTAAAAAGAGTTTGGCTTAAGGATGTTGTTGAGATTACATAGTATGCAAATATGTGGTAGAACATTTGCATCTTGCTGATGAATTGTTTTGATAATCAACATTTCATTGCAATGCATTTGTCTTCTCAGCAACAAATGTATGCGATGCTTATAAAAGAAGGCATCTTAAAGAGGTAGCAAAATCAAAGCGGCTTTGCTTCAGCTGCTTATGTAGTCAGCTCACTAGGGTTTGGAACAGAGTGTCTCAAATATGTTTGCATGTCTTGTTCTGCAGTGTGACGAACCTTTCATTAGGGAAAAGCTGTTGTTCCTGATCGTATCATTCAGGATCAAGCACATTTCTAAAATGAAAACTGCTTATGTTGCAACAATTATATGATGCAAATTACATCTGACTAACCGTCATTACAGTCTCATCACGTTCATGCAAATTGCAAGCGGTACTCAAGAGACTCACTATAGAACTCCTGACCCTCACTACTGGAAAAATAATAGACTAGACCACAGCGGCTATCCATCATCTCTGACACATGCCAGGGCTAAATTAAAGCATTGCTAAATTTGACAAATCAGACACCAGGTTGTTTGTGACCTTATTGCACTCACCAGGTCATTAGCTCTCTGTACCTCACATCAAAAGGAAGCCATCATCCCTCATTAGCAAGTGGGAGTAGATTTCGATCTGGCCGATTCGTATAGGTTTATCCCGGCCAATAGCACCCTGATCTATACCAAAGGCGTAATTCACACAGACTTCAGTAGATCATATGGCATCACAGCCCAACTATTGACATGCGCTTATGTACAGTGGAAAGTGGAAAACACTTCAAAGTGACAGGAAGGTTGACGAGACATATGTCATATGGTATCTAGGGCCTAGAGCAAGGTCAGTGCAAGATTAAATCCTTCCCATTGGGTCCTTGGATAATTCAGTCAATAATAATTGCATGTTTGTGGTATAAAAACCTTCAAATTTTGCATAATAAATGCATGAAATCATACAGTGCTTGCTTTTCGCCTTTTCTTTGTTGAATCCTCATTGGCATTCACTGCAAAACAAGCAAAAAAAATGGATGCCTTCACAGGGAAGCATGTATAATGAATTGGATTTAGATTAGCAGTGTAAACTCTCTTTGGACAAAGGCCCAATAAGTAATTTGAATTGCAAACATACACCTGAGATATCTGATAAGCCATGGGAAATGTTTCAGTCTGGGAATGAATCTGCAATTAGTGTAAGCACATTAGACAATAGAGGCCTCTTTATTCCCCAAACAGCCCACAGAATAAGGAGATCTTCTCAGATCAATATTGCACACAGTGTTCTGCAAGGTCAACCAAAGAGTAGCTGAAAATGAAATCTCTTGATAAATCCATCCACTTTCATATTTTTATTATTACTCAGCCCAGGTATTAAATGAGCATTGGTTAACCTAGTAGAAACTGTGCGTAAATTATTTTACATTGATTGTATTAAGCAGACTAAACTGTCCCAGGACTGATCAATCTGAATGGCACAAAATCCTTTGTTGTGTTATATTGTGAACTAATCTTAGGTATAATACTGAAACTGCACTCAAAGACATTTTAAAAGCAGTTTCCTCATTGAACTGCCTGACTGTTATTGAGTTTCACTGACCTAAGAACTGGAACGATGCTAATTCAAATGAAGAGTGGAAAAAGAAACTTTTTTGCTCCAATAAACTTTCCAAAGGATCCCCTCCAGCAAAGTGGAACAAACCCGGAGTACTTTCATCACCTTTCACCTCTTTCCACAACTCCAGCCTGGACAGGTTTGCAAGGACATGGCTAGCCAGACAGACCCACCCCAACTCATGTGTAGGAAATACAGCATCAATATCGAAACATTTATCTTCTTGTCAGTTCTTGAATGTTATTTCGTGTAGTCAGCATGCTTAGGAAATGGATGACTCAGCACTGTCAGCAAATGAATAATGCCAGTGCAGTTTGTATATTTAAATGACTGACCTTTAAGTTTCTCGCTTACCACAAAAAAAATCATGGAAAATTCATTGAGGTCAGCTTGGCAGTTAATACACAACTTGCTCTTTGAAGCCATTCCGAAAGACTGAGTATATAGGGTTAATGCAAAGCTTTATTTCTGTCATTTCTTACTCATGGAGACTATGACACTTTCAGGTCAAGACTTGAAATTCTTGATGTCAAGGAGGACATACCTGTAGCTTCGACCATGCCCTCCAAGATGACTACAATCTCAAACTCTTCCTTCTCCATCTGTGCCCGGGACATCTCCCAGAAAGGACTCTTCTCATTGATCTCGTGTGAGATAATGAGAGGCGATACCAGGAAGAGGCGATCGTCTCCTGTGTCAAAGCCAATGTTGATATCCGTCTGGTTGAGCGGAATGAACTCGCCCTCCTTCGTCTGCTGCGAACGAATGAGTTTGGCACGGATTGACGCTTCCACAATGTGGGAATTCCGCAGGTCACCGACTCGGAACATCAGGCACATCTTGTTGTCCCTCACCGAGATCACGGCCTTGTGGGAGAACATCAACGTCTCTGCTCGGTTCTTGGGTTGCGAGATCTTTACGAACATGCAGCCCACCATCATGGCGTTGACAATGGACCCCAAGATGGCCTGCACCAGTAGAAGTATGATCCCTTCCGGGCACTTCTCTGTGATGACTCGGTAGCCGTAGCCAATGGTGGTCTCAGTTTCAATGGAAAAGAGGAAAGCCGAGACAAAGCTGTTGAGGTTTTCCACACAAGGGGTCCAGCCCTCCTCATCGCCGTGTAGGAGATCTCCTCGTATGAGCGCAATAAGCCACCACAAAAACCCAAAGAACAGCCAGTTGACCACGTAGACCAAGGTGAAAATGAAGAAACTGAGGCGCCAACGTAAGTCAACCAGTGTCGTGAAGAGATCGCTGAGATAACGATACGTCTCTTGAACGTTTCCATGATGAACGTTGCACTTGCCGTCTTTCTGTACATAGCGCTGGCGGGGTTTCTTAACAGGATCAGAGATGAGGTGCGTGCGATCTGTAGGGATTTGTGATTCCCTCAGGTGCTTGGGGAGTTTCTTCACCTGCTGTAAGGAGGTAGAGAGAGAGAAAAGTAACAAATTCATTCTTGGGCTACAGGATCAATGGGCCTGTTTCCACCTGGTATTAAGATGCGTTTTGGTCGATCGGATCACAAGTGGAAGAGGGAGACATATATGTTTACACCTAGTGTTTCTTTTGTGTACTTTCAACCACTTTTGTCCTGATTTCTTTGAGGTCTATGGGCGGGTAAATGTATGTATTTTTTTCAGATCTTTGAATCTAAACAAAGCAGCAGCTTTGTTTCTGCTCTGACAGCTGGAAGTGTTTGTTAGAAATCAGGAATGGTGAGAGAACATTGTGCTTGGTATGTTTTTCATCTTCAAACCAAACTTGGGTCTTCAGCCGATAAAGTTTAAATCCTGTCTGTCTAGCGTGCTTTAAAATTATGTTTACGTGTTAGGTCAGTATGTGTAGAGTAGGCGTTTTTTTTTTTTTTGTTGCTGTTCGAACGCATTCAACTACATGAGCGTTTACACTACGAACGCAATCTGGGTGAATGCGTTTTCAACTACCTCTGGAAGTGGTTGATTGTGGACAAGATCAAAATGTTTTATGCCCTGTTTACACCTTTGATCCGTTTGACCAAAACGCATCTTGATACCAAGTGGAAGCCAATGTGACATAGTCTATGTTAAGTAAATGTGATTTTTTTTTTTTCTCACATGTGACTCAGATCTGTTTTTCTCATGACAGTGTGAACAGCACAAACCATATAGAATCTCATCTTTTCAATTACGATTTGTTCCACTTCCAAATGTGGTCCGATTCAGGTCTGATGTTTTGCAATGCGGCCTCAGTCTGAACAGTCATGTCAGAATTCATGATGCCTCTCTAGAGCAACATTCGTCACAATTTTGCAATCATGGGAGTCACATCAAAGATTTTACGTAGTCAGTGTGTTCCGTGATGACTTCTCATCGTTCTTTTGCGAGGTTTTACTCACACAGCAACTACTAGCTGGCCTCCGTTACACTCACCCCCTAAACCTCACTCCCATTCGGGTCACGGCACCACTGTAACCCCTCTAACCGGGTCCTACTCAACCCACTCTGAGCAGGCCTTGAACCTGGGTCTTCCGGCATGGGAGTCGGACGCTCTAACAAGGAGGCTAAAGGCTGCAACCTCTAGCATCTGTCAGCAACTACTAGCTGGCCGTGATCTGTTCACACTGGAATCTGATATTGGCCACATTTAAAACCACATTGTGAACAGTTATACAAAAATATCAGATCTGAATTGCAGTGTGAACGTTGGTATAGAAATCTTTCCTGAGCTTTTTCTTCTGGAGTAAGGAACAGATTCAAAATAATGATGATGATAAAACGGGCTAAATTATCAGCAAGTCTGAACCTGTAGACCTATATTAAGCATCAGTTAGGGAGACCGTTCTGGGGAGACCGTTGGTTGGTTGAGGCTTAATACATGCAGGATGTGACGCTTCCTCCACCTCCTATGGTGTTGCAATCTACTCCTATCAGAATCATATAGCATATTTTGCAAGCCAGGTCTTCACTGAGAAGCTATAAGCCAGGCAATGACAGTCGTGGATGACATAGTTGCCAACATCAAGCAGAGGTACGTTCCCACTGTTCCTTCCTAACAATGTAAGTGCTTTGATATCTTTGCTACTGTCATGACATTGTCACAGTACGTCTCGCACACATGTAGATTACTGCAACATAAAAGTACTGGTGGCTTTTTTCGTTTTTCTATTGCTGCTTCCCTTTCTTATTTCATGTTCTGCATCAGCTCCATGGGACACTTCCCCCATTACCTTCCTCTTCCCTATGGGACACTGGCAAGCCCAGATAAGAATCTTTTCCCTCTCCCAAGTCCACAACACAATGTCCTCCACATGAGACAAGGACACCTTGGCACATTGTCTCTCCATTTGTGGAAGATTGTGCTTGGTTGTTAATTGAAACGTGGTATCATGTTAAGGTGGTGGCAGTCAATTATAGGCAAGCCTTAAAGTGCTTATGAAAACCTGGCACAAACAGAGACTTCCTGCTGCATACACACCTGCGGCCCTGTCAAATAAAGCCAGATCTCGGGCAAAAAATAAAACAGACACTTTTTGTAATCATCGCAAAACAAATATCTACTACAAGAGCCAATTTTCAGTATTTGGTGTGCCTCCAACTATATACTTTAAGATAGATATTATATTCAGTATTCAGTTTAATGTCATAAATTAAATGTGCAAATTATACATACACACACACACACACACACACACACATATATATATATATATATATATATATATGAAAAGTCTATATTAAATATGTTTAAATCAATGATTTAAATTCATAACATTTACAGTATTTTCACAACAAATTATATTCATATTTAGATTATAACACAGCTCTCTGAAATATATGATTGAGCCCTATATGATTAACCTGCTATTTAATTTAATAATCATAACATAAAATAATGACCATTATACAATGACTTGTGGATGAAAGTATGAACAACATGCATTTTTTTATAGCTTACAATTATTGCCTGAATTTTATAGTTAATTACATCCTTACAACCTCTCACATTATTAATTGAAACACTTATTTATTTGAAGGCCACAGTTGTGAAAAGCTATTTTAATGTGTTAATGATTAAAAGATACTGAAAAAAAAAAAAAAGATCCCTCTTATTTTTATTGTAGAGAGTCTGCATCGCTGTATGGTTTTCATGCAAGGTTGGGTGATCTATTCCATGATTACAGTAGATGTTTTACAGACATTTAACATAATTACTGAAACTGAAAGTGATATTGTGGACAGCTGACCTCTCTTGGAGTCACTCCTATCTCCATGTCGTGGTCCATGTGGACGCGAGAATCTCCTGCCATCCTCAGCTTCGACTGCAAACCTGAAACAGAGAGAAATAAGATATTACATAATTGTCCTCATTGTTTATATTCTTTTTTAAAATGACCATGCACACTATGATTTTAAACATGTGATGGTCCCCTTTGAACAGTCTAAGCAACTATGTGTCAACTAACTAGACTGTCTGCTTCATATCTGCTAACACATTATTTTGATGCTCCCCAACAGACATTCTACTGATAAGTAACTTTGCAAGTACATGTCAATTTATTGTAACCCTAAACCTACCAGTCTACTAATATTCTACTAACGTTTTAATGAGAGTTAGTAGACATTAGGTGCAACGTTACTTATAGTCAGGGGCGATTCTAGGATTTCAATATTAGGGCAGCTCAGCCCCAAAGGAGGGTGTGATTTAAAAAAATAATAACTACCCACCAATCCCTGAATATTGAACTAATTTTGAATATTCATTAAAGAATATAGACAAACTTTAAATACTGTAATTGTATAGATTGTTAATATGCAGGTAAAATGTTTTTTTTTTTTTTTTTTTTTTCACCACGTAATGTTTTAAACACTTTTTTTTTAATCTCTACATTTGTGCAGTAAAAAAACTTTAAAGAAGATCTACATTTCTCATTATCATTCATGGAGAAAATGAGCCGTGCTTTAGTTGAGGATTTCTGTCACCTGGTGGAAAACAGACACTTTTAATATGGAAATGACATGAAATTATCAATATAACCAGTAGATCAGAGCTTCCCAAACTTAAGATGGATAAGGCCCACCAAAAACATTGCAAAAGCTCCACGACGCCGCCGTTAAAAAAATATATACCGACATTTACCTACAAATACATTTATTAACAAGTTTGTAAGAATTTCATGTGAATTATGAGAACTATGATGTAAACATTCTTTACAAATATATTTAAATCCATAACACTAACCTTACATACTTTCAAAAAAGTCAAATTTTAGAACAATTGGAATATTTTAATTATTTTAATATATTAATTTGGACTAGCTATAGCCCCCTGCAATACTGCTACGGCCCACCGGGGGCCCACAGTTTGGGAAGCACTGCAGTAGATGGTTGAGCTAATGGTTAGCTCATTTGCCACTCTCTTTCATAGTTTTATATATAGTTTATAGTTTTAAATTCTAAAATCAATATTTTAATAAATTTTTAGCAAAGTCTCATGCCTTTTAGATGAAAGGAAATACAAAATGCATATAATAAATAAATAAGCACAGATTTTACAGTGGATGTGAATTGCTTCTGCTTCATTATGTAAACTGGATTTATGACAAAGAAGTACACAGATGCGGAGATCATAATCTATCAATAAATGCACACATGTAGTCCTCTGCTGTTGGCACGGCACTGCTCTGCAACGGATTGAAGGACACGCCGACACAAACCAATATACAGGTAGGAGCTGAAGCCTGCTGCCATTTCATATGAGTTTTAAAAGCGTCTGAGGCGATCATGAATTAGTGTACATATTACAGAGTTAATAGCAAATTTTTAGGGGGGCTGGGTGGAAATTTAGGGGTGCTAAAGCCCTGCTAAAATGACCCTAGTGATGCTCCTGCTTATAGTCAATGTGTTAAATTGACCATCAAAATAAAGTGTAGCCAAACTTTTAATCAGGGGGAAAAATATTGAGTGCACCTGTAATGAAAGCTCAGTCAATGAACCTTGGGATTTACCAGTCTCAGCATGGGCTAAGCCTTGATACATTACCATTATCTCTTTTGGATGGACAAATGTCATTACACGGATTTATTGTGCCCTATAGGAATATTGAATGGTTAGTTTTAGGATTACCACTGTTTACAGATTCACATGAGCAAACAAGGCGGATTCAAAATCAGGGTTAATCTGATCAGCTAATGTCTCTCTCACTATCTCGCCCTCTCAATTAGGTGAGTAAACATATTTATCATGTCAAACACCACGGGAAAAGCTGTTCAACCATGGCTGTGTGCCTCTCTAATGGGCAAACGGAAAAAACTTAACCTCAGGTTTTCACATTGAATAGAGTGTCTGTTTAGATGTGACATGACATGACTGCGAGATGGAAGAAGACACATGGGGGAACATCTTCGACGGTTACTTGAAGGATTAAATCAAAGCTCACAAGGGAGATACGTGTACTTTCTGAGTGTGCGGATTGAGTTTAATTTGTGCCTAAAACAGGCTGGCAGTCTCAGCTGTTCCGTGCTCCCTAAAGACCAACTGCATCAGCACTGTCAAGCCATAAAAGCTGCTGCTGTCTCCATCATCCAGTCAAGCTCTCCCTCATACACACAGAAGTAACGCCAACCTGGGTGAGCACCTCTGTGTACTCCTCACTCCCTCTGGCAGCTCGCTATCTCCATTCTGACACATTTAGTGTTCACCTGTCAAATCTATTGAACTGTGCTCTGAGTAGATAGGGCCTGAACAGAAAGTACTGTAGTGTAGAACAAAAATATGATAGGCATATGGGCTCGGTTTCAAAACCAAGCGAGTCTTCACAATCCTGACAGAAATGTAACCTCATAAGTAACTGATTTGGAAAGCTCTTTTCAGGACACCAACTCTGTGCATCAAACAAGTGATTTCAACAGAGTCTGCCTGTTGCTAAGCTAACAACATAATGCTACAAGCATAAAAATAGAGTGGAATTAGAAACACTGCTATTTTATTGATACTTTTCTGCAGGTAGAAGAGATCTGGGGCCTGATGGCAGATGAACAAACTCAAGGTTACAGAATTAGTTTCAAGTTGACAAAACCAGGCTTTGTTGGTACCACAACGCTGATCATCAACTTTCTCTGTCAGCTTGAGCGTGTGCACATGGAAGTGTGACATCAGTAGCAAACAGCCAATCGCATGCGTTGAAACATTCTCGCGAGAGAATCAGAAAGATTTTCTCTCTTCTGCCGAAAATTACGAGATTGAAGAATATGTAGTTTTTCGTCCACTAGAGGTCGCCTATTCAAAACAAAGGCGATGACGGCAAGTTTGAGCGTGGAATCTTGGGACGAGTGGTCTTCACCTCTCAGCTGGTGGAAAAGAATCGGGATGGGACTCTGGAAGAAATCATGTTCATGGATGCGATTGTTAACGTTTTGTAGTATGAAGCAGAGCAGGAGCGAGTGTTGTGGAGCTGAACGAGACGCTGGAGCGATTGTTGATGAGAGATGAATGCGGCACGCCTCGCGACTTTTATGCCACAGTCGCCGGCGCCGCTTCCGCTTTTCCGGTCATGTGTATGAGGAAACGCAGCTCTGTTTATGTTATAACGTTACTCTGACCGTTCGCTTGCGGCTGCTGTGAGACACTCGTTCACACTGCAGTAAGAGAGATCCATATTAGAATATCATATTAAATGCTGGATGGCTTGTGTGGATAAATACCATGGAATTAATTTTAAAACATATTGTATGATGGAGAAAATTCTGTAATATTGTTACTAAAAATACAGTTGCATCTGATTATGCTATGTTAGCTAACATTACTTTTTTTCTGAGCTATATTACAATAATTAGTTTTCTGTCTATAAATGTGTCAAACCAGATGTTCCCTTGTCTGTGTTCCCATATGTAATATATATTAAAGCATCTTTGGTGTTTCCATGGTTTCTACAAAACAAAACCATGGATATGACGCGGATATGACGGCATTTACAGGCGACTCACTCACACATCCTTGGTTAAAATTATGATTTTCTCACGATTTACAAATAGATGGAAAAATTATGGATATTGTAAGTACTGAACAAAATATATAACACTGGCCAAGTGGTATTTGGATACTTTACTGCAAAAATTTGACACATTGCAGCTTTGAGTAGATACATTTATACAGCAAGAAGAAAATATCTTGCTATATCAGTAAAGTGAAAGTTGGAAAGTTAGTTTACATATTTGATAATATACAGTATATAGTGGTAAACAAGAGAAACTTGGGTAGTGACTTTATTGAGTCAGAGATGTGTCAACTTTGTTCAGAGATGATTGGTCCAATTTTGGTTTGAGATCTCTTAGCTAGAACGTAACCTCCCCCGGAGCAGGTTATCCATGAAACGTAAGGTACTATGGCGATGAACATCGCTTAAAGACAAACCACTTTCAAGGTGCCTAAAACCCAAGGCTGGTGCAAACTAAACTGAAACATGGCTATCCACCAAAACCAGCTTCATGGTATAGGATATAGATAGCTACATAACATAACATAACATAACATAACATAACATAACATAACATAAACTTTAAACAAATAACATAACATAACATTTAAACAAATAACATAACATAACATTTAAACAAATAACATAACATAACATAACATTTAAACAAATAACATAACATAACATAACATTTAAACAAATAACATAACATAACATAACATTTAAACAAATAACATAACATAAAATTTAAACAAATAAAATAACATAACATAACATTTAAACAAATAACATAACATAACATAGCATAAAATTTAAACAAATAACATAACATAACATAAAATTTAAACAAATAACATAACATAACATAACATAAAATTTAAACAAATAACATAACATAACATAAAAATTAAACAAATAACATAACATAACATAACATAACATAACATAACATTTAAACAAATAGAGTGTCCAAGATGCCTTAATGGTCAGCGTGATATTGCCAAGTAAGACATGTTCCTGCATAAACATTTCTGTCTGAAAATTTAGTCCTAATTGTATCCCTACCCCTAAACATAACCCTACCCATAACTAAAATAAAATAATTAAAAAAAAAAACCAGATGAATAACACTGATGTAGAAGCACCTAACCCTGGTTGTAAGCCTGAATTTAACATAAAGTGTAAACTTGTCCCTCAAATCTGATTGGTCGATTGGAATGTTGTTCCAGGAACATGTTGTACTTGGTAAAAAATCAAGTTCACCATGCCTTAACACAGGGGCGTCCAATCCTGCTCCTGGAGGGCAACTGTCCGACAAATTTCAGCTCCAACCCCAATTAAACACACCTGAACCAGATAATCAAGGACTCAGTAGGCTGGTGTGTTGAATCAAGCTGGAGTTAAACTCTCCAGGACCGAGTTTAGACACCCCTGCCTTGCCAGGATGTCTACGTTCACTAGGTTTTGAAGCAGAGCCTCAAGTTACATCTTACTGTATCTATGTTTTGTTTCCGTTAACGGGTCTTTGTTATGGAAAACTGGATTTTGGTTAGTTTAACTTTCAGATGTTATGGAATGGTGCATTAAGCAATCATTCAGCTCCAGATCCTGGTCACTCCCACACTGCACCTGTGCTCCCGTTGGTAATGTCATGCAGCTTCGTCTATGCTAATCGGTTACATAAGGTGACACAAAAAAATCCCATGATCCCCAACAGCCCATCTGTAAGTCATGTTAGCCATGTTAACTCAATAAGTTTACTGAAAGCTGTTTAGGATATTAGTTAAGTAATAACATATTTATTTCCCCCTGAAATGTAGTGTGAAAAAGGAAGAAAGTGAGAACCAGAGAGTGAAAACACAGAACCTATTTAGGAGGATTTTTTACAAATCCCCCATTGCTTTTTTCAAAAAAAGACCTTAAAATAGCTATTGATCAACTTGGAGGGAAAATCAATGTTGAGTAATCAGGTGAACCGATGAACCCCGGGAGCAAATTACCACAAATGTTGATGCATATTTTTCTTCCGTGCCTTGAAATGGCCACACACATTTTGAGCAGAGAGAAAACAACCATCACGGTGGGGAATAAGATAATCAGCACCGTGTAGAGCTAAACACACAAAACCTGGTGCTGTATTGGATAACAGCTGATCTCTGACTAATTAGTAACACCCCAGATAGAATGCCTCTTGTAAAAAGAGCTAAATTCAGTTTGTACTTTTACACACAATTTGTAATTTTACAGAATTTTGAAGGCCGCCCTCACTGGAGATTCAAGTCCTTTGTTTGACCCTTGTTCTTATTTGTCTAATTCCACTCTACTGCAGTTACATCACTCATCCCTATTTGCACGGCCCTGCTTGCGCGCAGATGGCACGTCAGAGCTGCCATCCACTCAGGAATACAGTGTTGACTGACAGGTCTGCAGTGAAAGGGCACACTGACGTGACCCGCATCCGAGATGTACATGGAGAATACATCACAGACAGACGGCAGGCCTCCATAACATTCTCTCCTCTGCCATTTCCACATTTTATGACAAAACGGTCCCGGTGCAGCTCCATGTGACTTTGATGGTTGCACGTCGGTGAAGTGAGCCAGAGCAGAGTCTGTTCCCTCCTGCTTATCTTGCTGTTCTGAGGAGGTAACAAGCTCCTTATCGAGCTTTTAGAGTAGCATGCTTTTTGTGATTTTGGAGTCTGGTTGCAAGCCAGATGGGGAGCGCAGCAGAGAATGAGAGAGAGAGCAAGACAAAGACACAAGCTTCTGTTCAATGATTCGGTTTCTGATTCCATAACTGTTCCATTACAGATTCTATCAATACTTTCAAGAAATAAACATTTGAGGAAAAAAGGCGTTAACATTTTAATAATAAATAAATGTAAACTGTTTTATACAGGATTGAAGCATACGTTCAGGGTTAGGAATACACTGGTTGTGCTGTGTGTTTTTGAATAATTAAAATTATCCGAATGATTAATTCATTCGGGAATCATAGTTTTCCATGCTGAAGATTCAGTAGCAGTGTCTAATATAATCACTGGATAAACACACATGTGAGCATAAACTGTTAATGGAAAATAATTCTGGTGTGATGTAAGCTCACTCTCTGACCAGTGTTAATTTCGTTGACGACATTTTTTCGAAATGTCGAAAACGAGATAACTAAATAAAAACAGTTTTGAATGACAAAAACTGACAAAAATCTTTTGACATTGTTGTCAATGAATAAAAAACAAGATGAAAATGTAAGGGAGCGGCGATTATGGGAAGAGATCCAGTCGGAACTGATGTCTTGTCTGGTAGATTTGCACATTTGAATTGCATTGCACTGATCTAAACTGGCATACAGTTGCTTACAAAACGTTCAAAAATGTAAACGTCTGGGAGAAAGAGCAGAGCAGACATATAGATAAATCTGAAAAAGTGAGACGAGAGCTCAATTCAGTCCGGTTTTCTTTGCGCACACATAACCCGCCTCTCAGACAGCGCACGAGTACTGAACCAAGCTCTCTTTCGCATCTTTTCGCACCCGAAGAGACAAATAGACACAAAATTGTCAAAATGTCCATTTTGGCGAGTACACAGAAACACAGACGGTTATGTTTTAAGTGACCGTAAACAGTTGGGAGAATATCAGATATGTACCAGTGTATTAGATCCGTGCATTCGGCCTTAAAGTGACAGCAGCCTAATAAACCTACCGAATCATTCAACTTTAACAGCTTTAATAAGGATTAATCTATATTTAAATACAAATATATATGTGTGCTTGAAAGAATGAAGAATGTTGCATGAAAGGTGTGATAAAGAATGCATATCATTAATTAAAAAGACCATGTTCGTGTTTCTTTATAGATAAGTGGTTTTATTTAATTTTAAGACATGTTATGTCACACATTAATATCATTCATATTAACATGTTAATAGATGTTTTCCCCACGAGTGTAATGAGTTTGAAAGTGTGCTGTCAAAATCAACACCGTTTCTGAACAGCATCAATATCTCAAAGTGGCTAAAATTATGTTTGTACAGCAACAATTTGGGCTGTCAGACTGCTTTAATTACACTGGGAAAAAATGCTGCTGCATAAATTGTCAACATCAGCTTCTTTTCACTCTGAAAGGTGATCTCTTTCCCGTGAGTAAGACACTTCAGGCGTGCAGTCGTATCAATACTAATTAGTGTTTCAATGGTACGGTTTAGTGGGAGGATTCAGCTGCTGTCAGAGTTTCTCACACATGCTCTCACCCCTACATCATTGCCTCTTAGAGCAGATCAGCGCGGCATGCATGGAGACACTTCATTCGCTAGACCTGCAGATATCTCATCAGACTGCAATGCTGTTAAAAACCCTCTAAACAAATAGGACCAGCTGGTTTATCGCAAAGAGAGACATTTCCTGCAATGTCTGGGGAACGAGCCACGTGTTTTGTCAACAACACACTGCGGTACCAGTGATGTCCAACAACTCGATCTACTCCAACACATGGGAGAGCAATGACTGCTGGGGGAGGAACAGAGCTCACACTGCAGCAGTGCATTTTACAACTCAGATACGAGTCCATTCATCCATGTCCTGCAGTCTGGGGTTGCGGTTTTTGCTCTCTTCCCTTTTTCTTTTGCAGGAGTAAGCAATTCTGAATAGTCATCAAAACAAACAGAACAAGCCAGACTTTTGATTGGTGGAGACATCATAGAGCTTCCTTTTTAGATTCTTCAACATAGCATTTCTCTAGCTGTGTTCCAATTCACACAGTCCCTATGCAATTTCACTGCTGCCTACACACTTAATAAGAACTTCTGTAGAAACTGAAAATTGAAAATTCGTTGGAATGCCCTGCAACATCACAGTGAATTTATAATATGTATTATATGTGTCTTTTTTATGTGTCTTTCTGGCTTATTCATTTCATTTTTGGTGTGGAAGGACCTTTACATTTGGAAAAAAAATAGAACTTGTTACTTTTTACACCAGCCCATGTGAGAAAAAGTAATGCAAAAGTAATGTAATGCATTACTGTACCAAAAGTAAAGATCTAGAACTGAAGTTGTCAAGTTTAAAGGGGAGTCATGAAAGTATTACCAAGTCGTATGCTGTATTCAAAGTTTTCCGAAGTCCAGTCTTTTATTTCTGACATGGGATGCTGTGAAGTCACCGGCATGGAATCTGCTTATCTTTTACCACACGTCTGGTATCAACTCATTGTTTTCTTGTGGATACATCCATAATTAATTGAACACGATGTAGACGAACAATGCTTATAGTTTCGTGCTTATTGCAACAGGATCCACCAGTCTTGTATGTTCTGAATCAACCAGGGACGCCGGAGGAAACATGAAGGCTCATACGTTTTCAAGCTGAAAACGAGTGATGTTTTTTGAAGTCCAGATGCAGCTGATCTTTGTGTACGTTTGCGATAAACATCGGTGCATCTCCTTTGACGTAGGAGCTAGCAATGACGTATGATGACATCTAACAGACATATATACCTTGCCACAACGTTTCAAGGGGAAAGGGTCGGTGTAGAAGTAGGGGTAGGGGAAGGGTATATAATTGAATTGGGATTGGGCCCCAAGTCATTATTGAAATATGTAAACATAGTACACATCATGGACAACTTTTAGGATAACTTTCTTTTTTGACACTTAACAGCTCTAGTCCTCCTGCATTGAAATTGCATGAAAAAAATGACAGCACAGTCTTTTGTGTCTCACAGAAAAAAAAAGAGAAAGATTTAAGTAATTAATGATAAAAAACCATCTCTTTTAAGATCAGGGTTTCCCAAACTTATTTTTTAAAAAAAGTGATATTTATTTGTTTACCTGCTTATAATGTTATTATTAACCGACATCAAAGAACTATAAACATGCAAATGTGAAAAACCAAGTCTAGTTTATGAGAGATACCCTGCGTTCGGACACTTCGTCAATGTCATCATTGTCTTTGGTGTGAGTGCGAATGTGTGTGTACGTGCATGCATGCACAGCGGACGATGGCTCGGCTGTCTATATCTGAAACTGTTATGGCACATTGAGGTTAGTCGGGGCAAATGAGCTAAAATGCCCCTGGAACGAACAGCATCCAGCGCGGCTCGCTGCCAGCTCTGCATTCACTCGCCTACGTGTGTGTTCAGCCGTGCAAGTGTGTATTAGCGTCCCTATCGCTCTGAATGACACCAAGCCTTCAAGCAGACATCCTGTCCACACTAAGGACAATTAGCCTAATGAAAGGAGTGCGTCTCGGAGAGAGCGTCCTATCAGTGACAGGAATAGCAGTGGCTGAAACTAAACCGGCCGCTGTCTTTGGAGCACTGGCGCCATGACAGCGACCTTCCTCGCAGTCCCACACCAACACAAGTGATGCTTCAGGAAGTTCACATAGGCGGCCAAATCACACCCACTCGAAAAGGCTTTATAGGGTGTGCATGAATGCATACATCCCTGGTCCAATGACACTCACTCAAGAGTGCTAACAAGGCCGTGCACTCTAGGCAGTGCTTACTGATGTGTACGTGTGTGTTTGTTGGGGGTGGGTTGTGTTAAGTAGAGAACAGGCTCTTTAACACTCTCTCCTGTGTTTATCAGATGGCCTGTCAGCTCCCTGAAGTGATTTGCAGCATCGGGTCTGCCAAAGTGAGCGCCGTGTCGAACCGGCCCTAATTAGCATTCCACAATCACTGAATCGCCGCCTCAACACGACCGCTTAAAACATCTTAAATCGGACTCTGTCGACAAAGTGGTGCGCAAACAGAAAATCCTAAATCCTTTTCTGTTGGGAACACTTACAATCCAGTGATAATGGACTCGGATCTGTGGGGAATCTCCGGGAAATGATCAAAATGTCAGCACACGGGAAATGATTGGTGTTTCGCATTCACTTACAGGCAGATCCTCCTGAAGACAGACCATCTGTTCTGCACAAACACACTGTGCATCAGAGTTCACTCTACTGAAAATGAAAGCTCTTCTTCTCTATATTGAGGATAGCATGAGGATACCTATGTGATGCAATCTGTTTGCATTTCTGCTCATCGATCAATAAGAAATAAGTATGGAAGCTTGTTTCTGCCAAAAAAAAAAAAAAAAAAAGGAAGAAAATTGAAACTTTTTCTCTCTCAATTCTGACTTTTTTTTTTCTCACAATTGCAGGTCAGAATAATGGGATATAACTGGCAATTGACTGTTCGCAAAGACGCGCCCTCTTTAGTTACTGTTGCTATGTCTGACAAGCCATGCGCTCTCAAGCCACACATCATGTTCTCCCGCTGTCAAATTTCAAATATTGTAATTTTTTAAAGAAGTTTAATCAATAAATATCGTATAGCGTCTCTTTAATGTGTTGTGGCAGATCGCTGTAGCTCCTCGTGAACCAATCATCTCTTCATACTAGTTCATTTATAGCATCAAATAAACATGAATAAACATCAGAAGGAATGTTGTTTCAAGACGTGAGTTCACAAGTTCAAGTTCACCAACGTTAATCTACTAACTCCCCTGACTGCTTTCTTGGACAAAATGGCAGATTCGGGGTTATGATTGGTCAGATCGCCTGTCAATCAAACTCCCAGAGAAGGGTCTATTGCAAGAAAAAGTCAGACTTGTGAGATATACGCTCACTTTTTTCTTATAATTGCGAGTTTATATCTCACAATTCTGACTTAATAACTTGCAATTGTATGTTATCAAGTCAGAATTGTTAGATTTGTTGCATATATGATTTATAACACACAACTACGGCTTTATATCATCCAATTCTGACTTTAAATGTTGCAATATAATATATATAAACTTATTTTATTCATACTTTTTACCTAACCGAGAATATATATGTCCGTAATTTTTCATTCATCAATATCTTTACTAGCCTTATCTTGTGAAAAAAAAGGTGATTTTTACTCACATCTTGATTTTTTGGCGGTAAAATCCATTCACTTCACTAGGATTCCACACGATTTGGAATTTCACGTGAGGGAAACTGAAAAAGGCCTGACTCTCTTTTGTCTTTGATGGCATCACCGAACAAAACTCTGACATTTCTAGTGTTGCAACAATGCCCTGAGTATATGGTGCTTCATCGATTTGACATTGATCACCTTCTTGACTTCTGAACGACTGATGCAAACTCCTGCACACACACACACACACACACACACAGCGATGGCTGTATGACGGGAGGACATTGATCTTCGGGAGGACATTTACTGATATAATGCAATCCCTAACCCATAAACCAAGTCCTAACCCTCAAACAGAGTGTCAATAATTGTGAACCTCACTCTGATGGTCTAAATCTCAAACTGGTCCTCACAAAGATGACTACAAACATACTCTTTCACACTTCTTCGTGTCTCTTTGCTTCACAGTCAAAGATGTCCTATTTATTGCAATGATGCAGCTAAAATAAAGCGTCTGGAAAACTTTTGATTGTGTTTGTTGTAATATCTCTCCAAGCACATCTTTTTATGCCTATAAATCAATACCTGCTATTTTTAGCAAAGGCCTGAGCTTGTTTTCTTTCAGATAAGCATCAGATGTTCTGATACATCTCTGATTTGTTTGCATAAGTGTGCCGGTAGCATCGTGTGCATGAGTCTCAGCTCCTGAACGTAAGGATAAATCCACCATTTAGCCACGCCTTTTGTTCCTTCATCTTGCCTTTTCATTATCTGTCATGTTGTCTTTTATTGCACACTGTCAGTTTCGCACAGGCACACACAACCTGTAAGGCCTGCTGTGTTTATGAGGCAGAGGTGAAGGAATGATTCTCTGTTACAGCAGGGATTGTTTTACGAGTGCTGGTTTAAAGGATGTGGCCGTATTACTTCCAACTGTATTGCTGGTGTCAGCTCTATATGTCTCAGAACTGGAGTGTAAAAAGAAGATCTACATTCAAATGTGATACTGCATCCACATATTTCAGAATTTCCATAACTCAGGGATTCTACGCTGAGCCGTTCGCATCCTCGGACTCGGAAATGATTTGTTTCTATGGCAACAGTCGCAACACCGAAAGAGCTTCAAAATATTTAATCACTCAATTAATTCTCTGTAAATCATACCTTTTTATTCTCTTTTAAAATATTAAAGAACAAAGCGTTTAAGGAAAGTAATGCTTTTAAATGTTGGAGTGGTTTTGGTGTTTTTACATGAGGTAACATGCAGGAAGCTTTCATAAAAATCCAAATTGATATAAACTTCAGTAATTCTTATTTAAGAAGTTACTTGCACAGTTTTATTTTGCTACGTCTTAAAGGTCTACTTCCTATCTTTTATTTCCTGGTTATCTTGTGTATTCTAGTCTTTCACTGGTTTATTTGTCTTTATAAGTCTCGTCATGTGATTGGTTCAGGTTGAATAGACTTGTTAACTCGTTATTTTCCGCGTATTAATTATGATTATGTATTTCTAAGAGAGTTTATTTTTTATCACAATATCATCACACAGCATCTTGCTATTTCTTTCCATTTAAAAAGTGTTTCCTTGTTTGTAATTCTCTATAATGAAAATGTTATATGCAAAACAATATTGTTGGTATAATATGAATGTAGATTTGTTATACATCTAAAGCATATTTTTGTCTTTAATATCAATTTCCATCCTTAAAACATTTTGTAATGCCTCTTTAGCTAAATATTAGTTTCCTAATGACATCATCTTTCAGGAAGTGACATCAGCTGATGGGAAAACAACAGCACAAACACACATCAGTAAGTGCAATGGATTAAATTAAATCGGTGTATTAGTTTTTATTCTGCAAAACATTCTATTCTCTTTGATGAACGGAAATCAGTATGATCGGAATTTCTCTTTATTTCCATCCTGTTAAATTAAATAATTAAAAAGCAAGTTTACCTTAGCAAAGTTGAAAAAGTGAAGCAAAACATGAATGACCCACCATAAGATTTAATTTACAGACCTGTCCTTTAAACCTCTAGATATAGACAAACATTTCGAAGCATACGGATCAATGCAGCAGGAAATAGAATTCCTCTCAAACTGCAGCTGACATGACAATACGCTTTATCTAATTATGAACAAGCAGATGGATTACGCTTGAGCACTTTTCTGCCCGGATCTTACCTAACACGACACAAATGGAACACGTACTTTGGGAGCAAATGAGGTGCAACTTACTTCTATTTGATGTGCTTCCACACAAACACAGTTCCTTTCAAGGTAACCCAGCATCAATTGGGACTTCACCAAATGTGGTGTAACATCACTCGGACTTTTCGAGAACAATTAGCCTGACCGTGACTCCAGAGAAGCGCATTTGTGCTGCATGGCCAGGATTGCGTGTGTTTTAATATGAAATGCCTGGTGCTAAAGGAACAGTCGACCCAATCATTTAAATTCTGTCACTATGCACTCAAAACCTAAATGACTTACTTTCTTTTATGCAACAGCAAATTAAAGTTTGCAGTAAAGTCTGTACTGGTCGTTTTTGCCTATATGCATTTAAAATCAATGGGAGTTGAAGATTTCTAGCTTTAAATATCACACATACATATATTCTGTCATCATATACTCATCCCATTCCAAATCTATACTTATTTTTATATACTACTGGTTGCTTTCAATCGTCAAAAAGAACACAAAAGCATTATAAGAAACAGTCCATATGACGTGCACTGTGTTCTGAAGCCATAAAATAGTTGTGTGAGGAACAGAATGAAATGTCCTCCCACATTAAATGTATTTGCATTGAAAACAGAAAGCGGGCTTTCGAATTTTTCCTTCTGTAATTCACAAACAAATCAGCGTCGTTCGTATTATGGCTCCCTTCACACTGCTTTGTCATTTCTATTTCTCTGTGTGATAAAATTGGCAGAAGGTAATTGAGCAAGGCCTTCGGTGTGACGCAGCTGTTTTGCTCAGAGTTAAGGGAATTCTCGTGAAGTTACAGGGGTCAAAGGTCACTCCATCAGAATCAACTGTGCCATGGCGAGCAGAGACTATAATGATGCGCTTACTCTGGCGATCACTGACAATTCTGCTTATGCGTTGAAGTGCTTTGGTGTGTGTGTATGTGTGTGGGTCAAGCTTTGCCTTGTTGGGAACAAATATCCCCACAAGGATAGTAAAAACTAAACAGCCAACAATCCCCACGGCGTAACAAACACACTAAATCTAAAAGAGTGAGAGTTCATTCGCTCAGTATAGTGAACACATTTGCATGATGTTTGTGTTTAAACATGACATGAGTGTAGGTGAAGTAAAACCGTACAGCACAATTCTCACATTTGCTGTTATGCATGCAAGCTGCAAGCGAACTATATGAAAGATTCACAATCTCGCACTCATTCCCTCTCCTTGAAACCAAGCCGGCTTTTGTAATCTTCCCCTTTATCGAGCAGCCCCCGCTTTGCTCCCTGCTTTTCTACCGAGTTATCCGGAGTCTCTAAGTGTGACAGGACAGGCTAGACGGAGGAAAATCTCTCTGTGCGAGCAGTTTGCAGTCGCAGCCCCAGGCGAGAGGACTAATACCCCTGTAAGGAAGAATCAGAGAGAATCGATACGACTCCCGGCGACAGGGATTTCACTTGGCGCTCCTCTCTGAAAGTGTGATACAATTCGATCGCCGCAACGCGTTCGCACGTGAACGCACACGCAAACGCACACGTGCATGCGCTCACATGCAAGTTCTCCTGCAATGCAACTGGCAGGCATGCGAAACTCCTGCAATGCACTAAAACACGTGCTCGCTCTCTAACCCGGGAGGGCTGGCGAACACACCGCCTCGCATGCTGGAAGGCATTTTAGATCCAAGGCATTGTGGATAAGGAGCAGACGCTCGCCTTCTCAACGGGACAGGGGTCGCCGATGGGGTAATCCCGCCATCCCCACCGGCTCTCACGCAGCTCCTTCTCAAGAGGCACGATGATATTAAGACACAATCACACTCTTCTATCATTCTCATCCTCCCTCTCTTCAGACTTACCTTCATTCGAGCGCAGAGGTAGCTGTGCAGTGTCAGGGGAAGCATGTTAGGGCAGCTGCGCTCTGTTCTGACTCCAGCTCTGATGTGCTCATCTCAACTGCCTCACTGACTCGGTACACACACCACCTCCTTACCTCGCTCTCCTGGAGGATGCGAGCGAGCGAGCGAGCGAGAGAAAGAGAGAGAGGGAGGGATGTGAAAGTGAGCATGAGAGGATGTTTCCTCCCCCACATCCCCCTGCTCCTCCGTCTCCCCTCGCAGGATTTGTCCTTTCGTACTTGCGTGTGTGTGGAAGCATCCTAGTGCATGATGAGTTGGATTCTGCAGGCTGAGGTTTACGCAACTGCGTGAAAACGAGACGAGGGAGAGAAGGAGTCGTGCTAGATGTGCCGGATAATCAATTTCTCTCATTTTTTAGCTTAAGAACAGCCTAGGGGTGAGATACACCACAGTGCTGTATCTAGAGAAGCAGAGAGGAGGCGCAGGGGGACTGATTGAGAGTGTGTGGTGAGAGATAAAGTTGGACATTTACTCTGCAAGGTCATCAGAATGGTGAGCAGATGTTTTGGTGTGGCAGGGAGCACAACAGCAAGGTTAAACGTGAGGCCGTCTCCCCACACACTTCCAACATGCGAACGGACTCTGATTTATGACTCTGCAGTCTCTGCACACGCAAACACACGTCGTAATACACTTCGTGTCCTGTCTCCGCCCAACGGCATTAGATTCTGCAGCTTCTATTGGAAGTAAAATTGCACAATTAACCACAGTATAACGTCAGCGATGGACCCACGCATAGGTTTCAGCCACCCCCTCCCCCCTGCACCAGCTGGATGCCCTTTACGCCACTGGCCACCATGATCCAATACTGGACTCATTGGTTTTTAATTCCCAGACACGTTTCATGGTGGAGGCAATCAACCTACATTGGCTCACCGTCAGCGAGCCATCATAATATTCATCGTTTCGACATTTTTTTCACTGACGAAAACAAGCTGATAACTACATAAAAAGCAGTTTTGAAATACAAAAATCTATTGACATTTTCGGCAATGTATAAAAATGAAAACGAGTTGGGAAGAGATCCAGTCAGATGTGATGTCCACATTTGGATATTAGAGGTGGATGAGCACATTTGAATTGTAACGCGCTGCTTTGGGATATAAGTTGGCATACACTTGTCTTAAATTTTAAAAAACGTAAAAGTCTGGAAGAAAAAGAAGAACATATGTTTAAATGGAAAAAAGCACGACCACGCAAAGGCGAGCTCGATTCAATCTGGTTTTCTCTGCGCACGCAGAAAGCCGCATCTCAGACAGCGCACGAGTACTGAACTGAGCTCTCTTTCGCATTTTTTCGAGCTTGAACAGACAGAAAATTGTCAAAATATCAATTTTGGCAAGTATTCACGTGAACACAGTCGAGTGTGTCTTCATGAATGTAAATATCGGATGTGCATCATTGATTCGAGCCGTGCATTCGGCCTTAAAGTGACTAATTAACCTTCCACTGTCCGTCATTAATCTCATTAATCAAATAACAAAAGAAAAAGAGAAAATCACCCAATATTCTTGACCGAATAACTTTAATAGCTTTAATAAGGATTAATCCATATTTAATTTATACAAACAAATGTCTGCTTGAAAGAATGAAGAATATTGCATGCAAGCTGTTATAATGAATACATATATGATTAATTGAAAAAACATATTCTTGATATGGTTTTAGTTAATTTTAAGATGAATAAAGACATGTTATATGTCACAGAAGTTAAACCTGTGTCTGTCTGTAATATCATTTATATCAACAGATTAATAGATGTTTACTCCAAGAACAATTTTAGAGAAATGCTTAACTAAAGCATTACAATTTAACTAAACCCATTAGATTTTAGTCGACTAAATCTACTGTAGATTCAAATCACATGATATTTAGTCAACTAAAGCTAAAACAGATATGAAGACTAAAATATGACAAACTAAAAGGCATGTTAGTGAAAAGACTCTGACTAAAACTAAATCAAAATCATAAATCACCATTAAATGCTACCTGGGAATGTAAAAGCTTCCATGTTGGAATTAGCCCAGTCCAGATAGATCCCACAAGGATCCCAAGGACAAACTCAATTGGGGTCCAAACCTCAGGCCCGTATCGTGCCTTCATTGCCTCCACCATGAAATGTTGGCTGGGAATGTAAAACCAATGCGTCCCGTATGGGATCATTGGTGTAAAGGGAATCCCGCTGGCGCAGGTGGTCCCGAAACCTTTCTGACATTATGCTGCATTATTTTGCAGCAAATATTGTTTTCACACTTCTAAATGCTGCACACAGTCACATAAATGCATTCACATAGGGATCCAATTGCGAGAAACGATATATCATGTGCTTGAATGTTGTTTATTGATTCGTGTGCACAGCGGACCGAATATACAGTGTGCACCGACTGACATGACGGAAGAAGCCTGTGATGTGAAGGAACATTTGAAAAAGACTTTAAAAAGTAATAGAATATTAATAGAAATTACTTAATTGCAAAATGTTTTTGGACACAGTTTTTTCATATATATATATATATATATAAATATAATATAAAGTAATATAAGTGCACGTTCAGTACAATTAAGCACATTTCTTTTTCACAAGGCATGCAATGATAAAAATGCATCTTTTTCTATGAGCTGCCTTGTTAAATTATCAGTTTGAGTTGCATGCTTTTACAAGCAAGAAATCAAATGAATGAATGAATGTTAAAAAGTAGGTTGCATACATCCTGCGCTGGTCGAACCGCTGCCTTTGATTTGAATGGGAATGCTAACAGACAGCTATATGCCTCATAGTGTATACTTAAACAAACTGAGCAATGTTTTGATAAAACAATAGTCATAATAGTAACACTTATTGTTGTATCTGCGTATTTAGCAGATGTTTAGTAGTAAGCACACTTACTGTATATTGTGCTGAATCATTTTTAAGAGACTTCTAAACTGTTTTGAATCAGTAGTTATGCTTTGAGAACAAACTGTGATTGAAGAAACACTACAGTGCTTCGTTTACTCTCTCTATGTCTCTCTTGAATGTGTGATAAAGCATCGTGTGATGCCGCATCAGTCAGCCGACCCTGTAATTGCAAAATCAATAAACATTTTCAATGGGTTATCAATCCTCTAAGTGTAATCAAGGGCTTGGTCCTTCATTACCCCAAGCTTGTTATTTATTTATTTATTTTTTTTTTTCACTGGATCGCTCGAGTGTTGAGAGGAAGGTTATATAGATGTGAGACCGGTGGAAGACAGTATGTCTTAAATCTTTCATTTTTTAATTTCATCTGGTTATTTGAGGGCAGTTTAAATCAATGCAGACCTGTATCAGTGCGTAAATTTTGTTTAAAAAAAAAAAAAAAAAAAGTTAAACCATTACGTAATATGTAGAACTGAAACTATTTAGCTGCTGTAATTTTCAGGACTGTCCCAGCATTTACCTTGTTTCACATTCTGACCTGTTTCTCTCTCATTGTTGTCTGTATACATTTGAATGAATTGAACATGCCAGTGCAGATTTGATCTGTTTCAACTGAAATATTGTGACCTGGAATGTATTGACAAAACAATGGGAGTGATAATAAAATAAAAAAGACAAAGCACTCCGAGAGTAAGAAGAACAATCAGGACAGGATGATAGAGAGAGAATGAAAAAAGCCATCAGTCTGTCAGTAATTTGTTTTGCTCTGATCAATGAATGAGAAAAACACATCTATGAACATTTGTTGTCAGAGGATATCTTTGTTTAGCACAACTTTTGCCTTTGCAATTTTATGTTCATACATTTATAACCCCAGGAAAGCTAAATCACCACCCCTACCCTGTGAATCCGATTAAACTTCCCCATAATGAGTCTGTGTTCTGATGTAGATCCCGGAAACTGCGTTCACTGCGCCAACCGCAGAGGAGAATGACAGGGAAGAGAAGAAACTGTAGAATGAAGCCATTATTTTTGTTTTGTTTTTGTGCACAAAAAGTATTCTCGACATCTCATAAAATTAAGGAGTCATGCAGTCACATCGACTATTTTAATGATGGTAGCGAGGTGAAAAATCCTCTGTTACCCATAGCACAAAAATGATCTGCAACATGTGACAAACAACAAATATTTTTATTTATTGAAAATCATTTTAATTGCATGCTACTGTAAGTTATGCACAATTACAGCATTTAAATGGTAGAGTTCTCCTTGCTTTGTCATATAGTGTCTCAGTAAAATCTATGAATAATGTGTCAAATAATGTTCTTAGTCTTTTCTTCCTTATCCCAGATTACATGTTCACTATGAATTAAATGGAAATCAAATTAAATACAAATTTTGCAACCAAAATACCAATAATGCCCAGAAGATATATATTTATAAAACTTTGCATGTGACTTTTAATTATAAATAAAGCACGAAATATACCTGGACTCTTATTTTGAAATTTATATACTATTGTGGGCTCATTCTTCACGTGAGAGAGATAAAATATGCTTTCTTACAACCGTCTGTAAAACATATTATATAAAGGCCATAAAGTAGACATTGTCATAATTCATCTAAATAAAATCTTACGGCTGGGGAAAGACATGAGGGCGAGTAATTAATGACAAAAAAATTTTGAGTGAACTAACCCTTTAAGGTAGTTCTAAAGACAAAATGGGGCAAAAATGAAAGGCAGCAGTAACAGTATGTATATATATATATATATATATATATATATATATATATATATATATATATTAGCTTATATAATCAAATGCTTAGTTGAGTAATTCATGGAATGTGAAGAGAAAAATAAAATAAAATAACAAATGCATATATGCATTTTAGGTTAATTGTGTGTCGCTGTGGGGATTTGGCTCCCCGGGTATTCAATTAGCTTTGAACATAAGGTGATGATTGAAACAGGAGAACGGAAATTATTTAAGGTCTCCTGCTGGGGTAAATATAGTCAGTTATCATTGGGGGTTGTACTGTGTGTGCATTTGCACCTCAGGAATGAATGGGAGTAGCGCAGGGAGACGAAAAAGTACATAAAATGATTTGCTGAAGAGCCTTCACGGAGCACTATGTAGGCTGCCTGAAGAGATGGAAAAGATATTGTTTACGGTGCTCGAAAATGTGGACAAAACAAGGCCTTCGGCCAATGGGGTTAGTTAACTCCTTGGGTGCGACATAGTGAATCACAGCATTGGTTAAATGCCTGATTTTATTTCATTTCACTGTTTCAGGGCACTGAGGAACAGATGAAGTGCACAGCATGTGGACCATGAATATCGATGGGGCCATCGAGATTGCTGATGTTAAAGGTCTACTTTACTGTTTTTAAATCTAAAGAAATCAATAGTACTTCTGACAAATGCTTAAAAGATTGTACACAATAAATGAAGACTTCAGGCTGGGGAAATCTCAGAAATTATCTCAAATTGTCATGGTGGTTGCCAATACTTGTCTGATTTAATCCACACATCAAACTTACAGAATTTCTCAGAAGGAGTCCTTATTATGTAAATAATATACTTTAAAAGAGTGTGAACTGAATGTAATGTTTTTGGACCATTTTCTTTATATTAAATGCACTCAAGTCAGACTGAAGCCCATCTTTATAATTGTCTATATATTGTATATATTGTCTTTAAAATAAGGCTAAAGTGTACTGATGAATGCACCGTCTTTTATCCGTCCATTTTCTGGGAATCAATCCCATGACTCTGGCGTTGCTAACACTATTCTCTACTCTCTGAGCTAACGCAACAGAAGTGAGAGCATGTGGAGTGAGTGATGATTCATTTTTTTATTTATGCTTGATAATAAGTAGTTTCAGTTGCAAACAAGAGTTGCATAGCTGCCAGAAAAAGGTTGAATTTAATATTTGTTTGCTGAAGATAAAAATTAATTCAACTAGGCTGCATCAATTAATCGATGCTTCATTTGAACTGATTCTGAAATTTTGCATCATGATTCTCTCTTGAATTGATTCTGAGCTTCGTTTTAACAGCAGAAATCATGAAGAAGTGCACTCGTGTGTTCAGCTGGGTCTGACAATGTACTTGTACCTTAGAATGCTTTTATGACGTAAACAGCCCACTGTTCAAACTTTATGAAAAAATTTGCGATAATTTTCCCAGTTCTAATTTTAAGGTGTCCCTGGTGCAGTGTAATTATACATTTAAATAAAAAATACTATTTAATAAATATGTAATTACTATAGGGTTAGGGTTGGGATGTGGGTAATTTGCATGTAATTGTGCATCATTAATAGTTATTAGTTTACTGTACTTAACGTATTACATGTAACGTGCAACAATGACACTGTAGAATAAAATGTTACCAAAATGTAAATTTGTTAACACTTTATTTCACAGTGTTGTCCCCAGCGCATAACTGTAGGTTCCAGTGAGGATCTTAGTATTGAGAAATGTTTGAGCCAAGGCCTCTGAGCTTCTAGTAAATTTATTTACATAAAAATTCAAACATAAAAAGATTCAACAACTTGGACATTAATGGATTAATTCACCTCAGAATTCAAATTTCCTGATCATTTCCTCTCCTCCATGTCATCCTCCCATGTTTTTGTCTTTCTTTCTTCAGTTGAAAAGAAATGAAGGTTTTTGAGGAAAACATTCCAGGATTTTTCTCCATATAGTGGACTTCACTGGGGTTCAACGGGTTCAAATGTCAGTTTCAGTGCAGCTTCAAAGACTCTACATGATCCCAGACGAGGAATAAGAGTCTGATCAAGAGAAACCATCGGACATTTTCTAAATAAATAAATAAAAATGTATAAACTTTAACTACAACTGCTCGTCTTGCACTGCTCTGTGACAAAATGTAGGATTCAGGGTTATGATTGGTCAGATCGCCTGTCAATCAAACTGTTTGCGAAGGGTCAATTGTCAAACAGGAGCATGTGCAAATTGTTTTATGTTGCAGTGAACATGCATGAAGAACATTTGTAAAGCTTTTTTAAACCTTATTTGCATTTAAAAAAAATACTGTATTCTAAATAAAAAAAGTTTTAGATGAGTTGAGTCAGTGGAAATGTGGTGTATGTTGAATATTCAGCAGCTGAGTGCGCAAAAGCAAAATTTATATTAGGAGCTTAAGAGAGAAAAGCGATAAGGGGAAATTTAACTGTAGAAGCAGAAGAACGATACACTTCCTCTAAAATATTCAACTTATTGTCTGAATGGAATAGGGACACATACAGCTGCAGGTAACCAGGATGTCTGTTAGATCATTTTGAGTTGTTTCCCAGCAGGAGTTTGTCTGAAGGAATCTTTGGCTAACCATTGAAATACCATTTGAATGCAGAAAATGGAGTGTAAATGCATGGAGTCTGTGGGCAACCTCAGATATAAGTGCTTGAACGTTCGAAGGAATCTTATGTGTAAAGTAACCCAGGCATCCAGAACCGCTTGTTGGTTAAGTAGAAAGTGATTTTAAGCAGAATGACTGTTGAAGACTGAAGCGAAGAAATCAGTAATTCCAGACTGCTCATTTAAATGGTATACTGTATATTGTGTGGGCTGGTTGTCCATTTTTTGAGACACTGGTGTCCTTGTTATTTTGTACATAGATGGTAGAAGTGTTGCTCGTGGTCAGGATCTTGTCATTTACTCCCACACACTACATAAGGGGGAAAAACCTTATTTGTGTAGCAGATCTGTAACATACACACAGCATTAATTGGTAATTACGTTAGTTAAAATGACTGATCTACTCGGAAACAGTGTGCATGTGGAATGTCACAGGGATTTTGTCATGCTGGTAAACATCCAGCCTTCAGTGCCTATTGGTCATTTCTCCAAGTGTTTCAAGTCGACATCGGTCCGAGCGCTTTATTAAAAAGATGAGATGATGCATGGTATTTAACCCTGAACCTGATACAGTCTTTTAATACTTGATGAACTATATAGGAAAAGCCTTTTAAAAAGCCTTAATTAAATTAATTTCAAATGACATTTGTGTCACAGATTTAAGAGAAGTGAAGAATGTGTTTTCCTTTAGTCAGGTAAATAATAATATACCTCATTTTGCAACTGGAGCGGAGTGAAGGGTGAAAATTGCAGTATTTTAGAATATTTCTGCAGACAAAAATGTGACTTCATGTCCATCTTTGTAATTCAGCAGTGATGAAAGGCTTGCTAGTGTCAATTCTGTTTAATTTTTTAATGACTAAAATACAGTAGTTCATTGTTTGATTAAATTAACATTATGAAATTAACATTAACAAAGATTAATAAATGCTGTAAAATGCAGGTCATTAGTTCATGCTAATGTTAACTAATGAACCTTATTGTAAAGTTTTACTGTATATATATATATATATATATATATATATATATATATATATATGGGGTGCATTAACACATCACATATTACAGATAAGAGTTAGAAAATTATTACACATAAGAGTTATAAAAAAAACTGCATAAAATATTAAATATGATATATAAATATTTGGTATTAAGATAAACTCACTTACATTTTCTTTGACTAACATTAACAAAGATTAGTAAATACATTAAAAAATGTGTTACCCATGGTTAGTTCATGTTAGTTAATACATTATAATATATATATATATTATTAAATTAATTAAAATTAATTAAAATAAATTGTGAAATGTTGCTTTGGTAACTTTTCTTCATGCATCATCGCTTGGAAAGTTTGCTTCATATTTGATGTTATAACATACTCTTTTGGGTCATGCTAAATATATATATATTTTATTTTTTGTTCCCTCAAAAGGCAAATATCATATTTGATGTTATAACATACCCTTCAAAACCTATTGTTTAGTGTTTCTGTTAGCGTTGTTTTTGCAGGACTTCTCATGTTTATTGGAATATTTACCATTTTCTCTCTTTTTTTTTTTTTTTTTTTTGCTGTGGAATAAATACTGCACAGCTTGTCCCGCAGTGCATCATTGGTGGTTCCAGAACATTTCTAAAGGTCCTCAGTGAAACACACTTTTGGCAAAGTTGGTTGGATTTACCACAGGCTGAGCGACTGTAGATTAGCAAAGAAATCAATTTGTTATGCTGTTGTGAGTTCTACACAAATATATACACAACTGTTCAAAAGATTTAATTTAATTTATTTATTTATTGCCTTCACAGGAATAAAATGAAATGATACATTTATATACTAATTTGTTAAAAATAATAATAATAATAATAATAATAATAATAATAATAAATAATAATAATAATTTTTCTTTGGCCACGACTTGCATCTTATTGGATCTAGGGCAGCAAGTGAGTGTTATTTGTTTTTTTTTTTTTTTCTTTTTTTTTTTTTTTTTGCATTTTTGCATTTTTGTAACTATAACCTCTTTTAATATGAAACATATTATAAACATTATATTATAAATAAATTATATTATTATAAATAAAGAGTAGTTTATACTGATTAATGCTATTTAACAACACATGGGGAAAAAAATGCACTTATTACTTAATGCACTTTCCTGGTCTTATTCTGTATGATTAACCAGTACATGCTATTTCAAAGAAAAAGAAAATAATAAATTGCGCAACAAGTCATTGTTGCTACTTACGGAGACATCAAAAGTATTTTTTTATTTCATGGCAAACAGATATAAAAACAATACATCAGAAGAAAAAAAAATGAAATGGCGATTAAAATAAACACTGATAAATAATTCTTCACTAAAAATAGTTTGCGGGCAAAATCCCTTGACTTTGAAACCCTTGGTTTCAAAGGTTTGACATCAACTGTGATGCACATTTTCCTATTGAGGTGCATGAAGGGAAAAATAAATAAATAACACGGCCCTGGGGAATGTTATAACATCAAATACAGTGGTGCATTTTCCTATTGACAATGTAAGGTATTAACGACCAAAGGCATTTTCATCTGTGTTTGTTAAAAAGTCTGGGTCAAGTGTCATAAGAAGCATCAGTTGGGTTTGAGTTTTAAAGAAAATATCTCAAATTTTGAACATCCCACAGAGCGCTTATGAGTTTGTTAAAAAACAACAGTAACAGTAAAATTAACAGTGTGATGCTAGTGATGCTGGGGTCATGGTTTTGAATCTCAGGGAATAATCAAGTCACCTTTATTTATATATCGCTTAATACAATACAGATTGCTTCAAAGCAGATTTACAGTGATAAAAATGAAAATAACTATTCTTGATGCAAAAAGAATTCAATTCTGCCGTAAACCAGCTCTAAAAAGACAATAGTCATTATTAAGCTTCAACCAGCAGATCTTCTCTGGCCAACGAACGAACACGGTGTGATTGATTCAGGCGGCATCAGTCAGAAGTCAGATTGTGGAACGGTAGCATTCAAAATATTTCATCCAGTTCCTTCTGCTTGAAGATCGGATTCATCACGCTGGTATGGAGACTAATCTGGCCATAGGGGTCTGTGCAGAGGACGTCACAGGGGATTGTTCTAGTAGATAAGGTCTCTGCTGACATTCAGGGCTTGCGATAAGGTCGAGTTTAGGTGCAGGTCCACCAACTGATCTGGATACGACCCAGATCTGGCTTCAGAATTAAATAGTAGCTTTTTATAATATCAACTATGCATTCTGTTAATTTTGTGAAGTGGTGTGTTTTGTCAGGGCGTGAAGAAATATAGAGCAGAGTATCATCAGCGTAACAGCGAAAAAGATAGGATATACAGGATGAAAAGCAACGGTCCTAATACTGAGCCTTGAGGTACTCCATACTAAACTTGTGATTGCTATGACACCTCTTCATTTACTGATGATTGATGATGTCAGATAAGTATGATTTGAACCATGCCAATATAATTTTGCTAATGTTGACGTAATTTTGATTCTATTCAAAAGAATGTTGTGGTCGAGTATCAAATGCAGCACTAAGATCCAGTAACACTTAATAGAGAGATACAACCTTGATCGGATGATAAGAGCAAATCATTGTAACTCTAATGAAAGCAGTCTCAGTACTATGATACGGTCTAAATCCTGATACACACAGATACCAATGCTTTCTAAGAAGGAACATAGTTGCGATGATACTGACTAGTATTTTTGACAGAAAATGGAGATTCGAGATCAGCCTGTGATTGAATAATTCTCTCGGATCAAGTTGTGGTTTAATAACAGCCAGCTTAAAGGTTTTTGAGACATATATCCTGACAGTGATGAATTAATAATATTAAAGAATACATGCACTGATAAAGGTCTACCTTGAATGCAATGTACAGAAAGGGATTTTAGAAAAAAAAAGCATTTGCCAAAACACTTTATTCCCACACTCAAACATGAAGAGCCTTGTTTTTGTCAGCAGGCACTGAGGGGAAGATGGATGAAGGCAAATGGATGCTTCTTGAGAAAACCTATTTCAGTCTGAGACTTGAAACTAGTGTGGAAATGGAAGTTCAGGACAGGGTACATTTACAGGACAACCATGTACTAAAAACAGAAAGGTTTTTTTTTTTTTTTTGAAAAGTTTTGGGTACATGCTGTAAAAATGATCTCCGTTCAGAAAACGACTAAAAACACTGTTATTCATGCCAGGCCAGAAGCTGGAGATGTCAATTTCTAAAGAAACAGTACGAGCCTATCTGAACAGCATGCGCATGATGTTACCGTTTTCAACGATAACAGTATTTTTTCCAAAAACTTTCACTTTGCAAAAAGGTCTGCATTTCCAGGCCCCCAAAATACTGTTGTCGTGCCAAAACGCATACAAAGTTTTCAGTTTTTAGCTGAAAACGGTGTTGTGTAAACGCCCCTAAAACAAACTGGCGAAGCTAAAGTGGTTTATAACCAACAGCCTGTCTCAGAATGGCCTAGTCAAAAGCTAGATCTGTGCAAGACTTGAAAATCAGCGTTCACTAATGGTCCTTACGTGAACCGACAGAGCCTGAGCAATTTATTTCTAGAGCAACTTTAATTAAATTGCAGTTTCGCCAAGAGGAATGGGTAAAAAATGCAGGATTCAGACGTGTAAAACTGACATATCTCCCCAAAAAACTGCAGTTGTAATTGCAGCCCCAAGGTGGTTCTACCAAATATTGACTTATGGGGAAGAATACTTACTCTTTTTCTTTGTTGTTTAATTATCTCTTGTGTTACAATTAATTTGCAAATGCCACAGTTAGCAGTTCTTCACACAGACTCGGTTACATTCGCTGCGTGAAGTAAGTGTTATTGTCACATGAGTGTCATGAGATGTTTTTTCTCCTTTAATCTCTTAACAGGAAAATGTGCATCATAGTTGATGTGACAACAAAACCTTGTGTGTTTTTGTCCCATTTTTGTCTTCGTCAGTACAAAAATATGCCTCATATTTTATGTTATAACATGCCCTTGAAATCCTGTTGTTTTGTGTTCACTGCAGTGTTTTTTTTTGTATTGAGCTAGTTTTCAGGGTTTATTGTAATTTCTCCACCATTTCAACTGGTTTACTATTAATTTGCTGTTCTGTAAAAACAAACAATGTTAAGCACAGGGTTATCTCTAATGCATCATTTGGTGGTTTCAGTATGTTCCCCGTAACTATCGAGGTGGCTAATGCGGCTTTTATGCTGTCATAATTATGAGTTGCAAACTTTGAAGTTGCACCTGAGCAGCTCTTCACATCATAATTACAACTGGGAACTTCAGGAATAATTTTGCATATAAATATGCATTGCCATCTTCCTCTGTGTGATGTTAGATGAGCGTCTTTTATTAAACATAGAAATGTTCTGTTATACAGTCAACACTATTTTGCTTCGTTAAGAGACAATTACATAAAACAAGGAAAACTATATCGACACTGGATTTTAAGGGATAGTTCACCCAAGGGATTGTGTTTTTTTAGTATCACTGATTTTGTTAATATTCTGATTGTATTTTATTCTTATACTCTTAATTATGTTGTCTGTTTTTGACATTATTATTATAATAATTATTATTATTTTAAAACATGTCTATATAGGTTTTATTGAGTTTTTAGTTATTTTATTAGTGTATTAATGTATTAATTGTATTAATCTCTTTTTTATTGCCTATATATATATATATATATATATATATATATATATATATATATATATATATATATATATATATAATGAAATAATATATGAAATAATATGTAATTATTATTTCAGTTAATGTTTTGTTTAAACGAATTATGTTTTTTTTTTTGTAGTTTTAGTTAACAATAATAACCATGGCTGACCGTCATCTGTCATCAAATGATGACATAATTTTCATTTTGGCTTCAAGATGTTTTTCTTCACTTTACTGCAGTTGACAACATTACTAATGAATGTACATGGCCAGGCTATATATGTAGTGTTCAATAGTTCAGTGCGCTTTACTCTCCCTCTGAGCTGAGTTTTATAATAAATCACACTGGACTGTTTCATTTTAGCTTGAAGTGGTGTTCAGCGCCCACATAAGAGAGTATAACATGAACGCAGAGGAGAGAATTAGTTTGTCACATTATAACTGTGTGTTCAGCAGACTATCCAGGCATTATGGTTACATTCGGGTCTGAAAACACAGATTTCATGTGCAACTCTGAAGACTTGATGAAGCTGGTTATTCATGAGCACCATATGTCAATAACAAGCAACAATTCTCTGTGTTTGCTCAGCAGTGACACCTTTCAGAAAGTACCAGAATTGCAATGGTTCCAATTGCAGGTGCTATAAATATTCTTAAAGTACTTAGAGGTGATGTTTCAAGCAAAGACGTGGAGCAAGAAATATATATATATTTTTTTTTTTCTCAGATGCTTTCCTTCTTGAATTAAACAAGGAGCTGTTGGCAAATATACAGCCGCTGTTTGCCAACCGTCCTTGGCCTTGCCTATACTGACAGCTTCTGCTGGCTAGACACCAGCTCTGACTGCTGTAGTTTATCAAGCCAACCAAGGATCTGGCACATTATAAAGTACTATGTATCTATTTTATGAACTCTTTGTACTCTCAGTAACTGAGTGAATACAAAAAGAGGTTTGAAATGCAGAATCAGCTCAATCTAGATGAAGAAGGAAGTGCCAACGGACTGTGTATTGACTGACTGAGGTAAAGTTTCTTCAACACTAAAGGAAGGTGAGTTACAGTTTTTATTTCTATTATTATTATTATTATTTTTTATCCACGGCTGAAATGCCAGATTTGTTAAAACTAAAAGCGGTGTTGGGGGAGTTGGAAGCTACTCTGAAAGAAAAAGTAGATAAAAGCTATACCAATCTCTGAAACATTTTGGAATCAATTAAATTGTAGACTGGACATTTTACTTTGATTATTGCATCAAGTTTCAAAGTTGTGTATGTGAAGACAATACATTTGTAAAAATGCATTAGTTTTTCTCAACAAATTCACACAAAAATATTTATGCACAATCACACATTTGATGTTCATTTTCATTGGATATATAGTAGTAAGTATATAGTTGATTCCCAGAAAAAACTATACACCTTGAATACAATGTACATTGCTTTAGAGAAACACATCTGCCAAATTTGTCATTGTTGTGTAGCGAAACAGTATGTGGAGTATCAGAGCCATCTCCACAGCTTGGTCCAACTTAAAGGGATAGTTCTTCCAAAAATGATTTACTCACCCTCAAGCTTAGACGCCTCTCGCGGTTCAAACAAATAGAGGCTGGGCAACAAATCAAGCTCCTCTTCTTTTATATCGAAATACTCTTACATTTCTTTTGAAAAATAATCGTTTTAGACTTCTAATTCATGACCAGTGTTGTGTTTTGCTTTGCTTTGCTTTGCTTTAAGGGCAGTCATGGCCTAATGGTGAAGGAGTCAGGCTTGTAACCTAAAGGTTGCTGGTTCGATTCCCACGCCGGCAGGAATTGAAGGTGGGTATTGTGAATGAACAGCCATCTCTCCACCTTCGATACCATGACTAGGTGCCCTTGAGCAAGGCACGAAACCCCTAATTGCTCCCCTTGTAAGTCGCTTTGGATAAAAGTGTCTACCAAATGAATAAATGTTGTTTTGCTCTGAGATTCTGAGTTGGTCATTATGTCATGCGTTGGGTCAGAGGTCACTCTTCAACCACTGCATACGGCCGTCTGTAGGAAGCTAGTTATTTCAGTTTTAAATATGGATATGTTTCTTACAAAAACCCATTGCTTTGCATCAGGAGGCCCTTATTATCCTCCTGGAGCCGTATGGATTTTTTTATGATGGATGGATGCAAAATTTTGGGGTTCAAAATTTCGCCCTCCATTATAAAGCTTGGAAGAGCCAGAATGTTTTTAAATATATCTCTGATTGTGTCCATCTGAAAGAAGATAGGCATATACACCTGGCTTGAGGGTGAGCAAATCATGGGAAAAGTTTGGGTAACTTTCCCTTTAATGTCCAAGATGGATCAATTCTTAAACCTGTAAAGTGGGCCTGTTCGGTATGAACTGAGGTCTTGATGAACTTGTGGATGATTCCTCTCACCCTTCATTGCATTGCAACAAAACACTGTAGCAGTTGCACATACACAAGTGAGTGGAGAATACTCTCATTTGGCACATTTGCATTTTAAACAGTCTACTAGCAAAATTCATTAAGGCAGTATCAATCTTTCAATGACAGTTAAAGGCATGACTTGTTTCCTTGGATCCCCTTATGTCAAGTCAAGGTTGGTTTATGGAGTAAATCAGGTTTTTGCTGGTTTTTAAATAGAGACCATGACTTTACAAAGAATGATATATTGGCCATGAATGATAATGACTTCCAGGACTTGAAGTCAATGATACACAAAACATATTATTAATTTGTTTTAATAAAACACTAGCTTATAGCAAATGATGCTTATGATGTTTGGCTTTCATTTTCGGCCACTGACTGAAACTGAGTGCTCCAATGTTATCTAAAGCTACAATAACTATTTAAGAGTCAAAAAAAGCAGGCAACAAAAGCAGAAAATATGGGTGGGAGTGTCGCTTGGAGCGTGTGACTCATTCGAGTCGTTCAATGGAACTAAGTTGGTCATTAACGTTCACACTTCAATAGTGAAATACCCCCTCAGCCACCTGGCACAGGTGATTATATCATTATGATCACAGAAGGGTGAAGAGAAACTTTACTTTGCCACCTCGACTAAGAGCTTCTGTGAAATGTTTGAATGAGGGAAAAGTTCAAAAAGTCGGGCATTTTTCCAGTTTAGAGTCCTTTCGGTGCTTATTGGTTACATTTTATGTGCTGGGAGGTTTTCATAAAAGCATGTTCTGTTCAGTCCTGATGGCTGATTTTCATGCATGAAATGAAATGAATTTAAAAATAATTTGGAAGTAAAACAGACATGCAAGGCATAGAGACTCAGCATTTTTTAAACAAAAGTTTTGTCGTATACAATGTATTTGAAACGACTGTTGACGTTTATTCAAATACACACATAAGTTCCTATCGTGTGGAAAAAACTTGTTTCTTGGATCAGCGATCTTGAATGGCAGCCTGAGGCAACATTTCGTGGTTTGGTATTATTGAAAAGTTTATTATGGATTTTCCATTGAAAGCTTTGCTTAGGTAAATTTGGTCTTCGCCATGTCAAAGCACACAAAGGTATTGAACTGAATGAAGATTATAGCCGAATGACTGACAGGAGATTGCATATGTGCTTCACCTGAAAGGTCAAGATCAGTTACTATTCAGAATAGTTGGCGGCTGTGAACATCCAATGAAGAATCTTTTAGACCAAATAATATTTTGTCATTTGGTCACAGCCTGAGGTGAAAAAGACTGAATGCTGATGCAAAACAACCGAAAGTGTGGTAATACTTCAAAAACGTTTCTCTGTGTTTATGCTCATGGCTCTTTGAATTCTAAATCACCATTGCTATAAATTGATTCAGTTAACACAAGGCCAATTTGAAATCCAATCATGACAGAAAACTGTGCTGTGACAAATGGAAACTCACATTGTACATGATGATCAAAGCTTTTTTGCATCTTTCTTTGCTAGTGAGTTGGCTCAAAACCGAAAATTCACTCAGCATTTACTCACCCTCATGTCATTACAAACCTGTTTAAGGATATTTTCTGAAACGTAAAACATTTTTCAAAATTCTTTTTTTGTTTTCCGCAGAAGACAGAAGGTCAGAATTTTGATGGCTGAATTTTTGAGTGAACACATTTTTTTTTTCTCAACTATTAACTGTGAGACTGATATTTCTGTAAAATAGCAATTAATTTACATTTTAGAAACAATAAAGCAAATGATTTTGTCCGTTTAGTTACAAACAATGTAGGAACAACTTCAGCCCGTCTCTCGGGTAGAGTCAGATTTGATGACCGGAGCTAATTCTTGTATAATACGTTACACAGAAACTTTTAATCAAAACAACAAGTGAGGATTTCAGCGTCAGTCCCTCATTTCAATGACAAAGGACTGTATCAATGTCAGCAGACTTGTAGAATCAGTCTCTGTGGAGAGGCTTTGAGTTCTCAGGTTGAAACCACTGTCATTTTTCACTCGCTGTCCAAAGAACAAAAGATCAGAGAATGAAAGATGAGAGATTCCTTCAGAAAAGCTCGTCTCAAACGCCAGTCAATCTGCGAACTTCTGCAGTCCTGGGTCTCATCATCTTCTGTCATGTCTTTTCACATTTCTGATCTGATTTGCTCTGCTAGAAGACTCTAAATATCTGAGAGACCTGATTGAACTCGAATGGAATGATTATTATTTGTTCTAGACTTAGTGTAGAATTGAAACGTGATCCCATTAATATTTGTAAAGTGCACACACTGAATTTCGAGAACAAATGAGAGTCTCTCTGTAAGATTGCGTCTGAATATCGGCCTGCGGCGGAGCCCTCGTGAAGGTTTCGCGCAGATAGATCCCCGAAATCAAATCCTCTTTAGTTGCAGCAAAGCATGACCTGTGACCTTTGTGATTTGCAGCCTGCTGGTGACCTGAAACATTCCCAGAACCATGATTTATCACAGCATGCATCGATTAATGTAACATGACCGCTGACGAGTATTTATGGTAAAGCAAAAAGTAATTTTGTGGGGGTACCAGCGCGTCCCGCTCAAGCGTGCGGTATTGTGTGCGCGTGTTGATGCGTACTTCCGTCTTAAGTGTGCGAAAGTAAAGGCACCCTGCCTGCTCCCTTTGTGTTAAGCATTTGTCGATTTGTGTATACATAAACACGGGATGGCCGTGTGAGTAGGAGGGAAGCCTACAAAAGGGAAGAGTCGGGTATGAGCTGTCACAGACACCTGGAAGGAAAGAGAGAGAAAAGGAGAGAGTAGCGGAGTGTGAAACTGTTGAGGAGGGACACAGCTCATTAATGAGTAACACACATATGTTCATTTCCAATTTCCTGCTTTAGCTCACATTTAAAAGTCAGGGACAACAAGCGAGTAGACCGGCGAGCGACTGAAGAAGCTTGTGATTCGCACCTCGTCCAGCAGGTAAGCTGAACATCTTTCCTACGTGTGTCTGGTCTGCAATGCAAATCTCTGCTCGTCTGATGTGCAGTCTGGTTCGCTCATCAGCACAGATATTCCTCATGGTATTTTGGGAACATTAAATTCATAAATCTGCACAGCAGATGATTGGTGGTGGATGGGAACTGCGGGTTCCTCTGGCTGGGCTGAACAGTTGCTATTCTGTGCCGTAATTGAGCTTCGGAACAGAGTTGATGTGTATTCTAATAGACTCTGCATTAAACATTAAGCACACTCCAGAGATGGAACAAATGGATCTCGAGCAGCTCTCAGTCGCTCATAAACGACAGATAAGCGGAGATTACCCGCAGCTAACTGCCCTGAACACGCTGCCATGCGACGCCTGCATTTATCAACGCTTTTATTTACTGTTGTAATTAAGTACAAAGAAACATTCAGAATGTGTCAAGTGGAGTGAAATGATCGTGAATCAAAGCCTGCCGCGCAAACGGGGGCCTGGCGAACAGTCAGGTGTGAGACGAAATTCTTGCAATAAAGAATTCTCCGACAGCTAGTTTGCACTTGTGTGCGTAGTTTGAACGCCATTTGCAACCTTTTGGAAAAAAAAAAAAACAAACAAACTAGGTTTCACTGGAAACTTCATTTCCAGCGAATCGACACTTAAATCAACTTACACTCTTAAAATACTGGGTTAAAAACAACCCAAGTTGGGTTGAAAATGGACAAAACCAGTGATTGGGTTAAATGTTTTGGGTAGTTTTATTGAACTCAGCTATTGTTTAAAAATCACTGTACTTCTTGCTTAAATTGAACGTAAAATATGTTGAAAATGAACATTTATTAATGTTTAATGAATAATAATTAAACAATAAACATTTTTAAATTGCTTATTATTAAACGCTCACCTTTTGATTATTATTGTTGCCTGTAGTGTCTGATTTTTGGTTCATTTTAAGCCAGACATATAGTCATTTTTAATCAATAGTTGGGTTAAATAAAACTACCCAGAACGACATTTAACCCAACTGTTGGGTTAGTCCATTTTCAACCCAGCAGTTGGGTTGTTTTTAACCCAGCATTGTTTAGAGTGTATAATTACAGTGTCAGATAATTCATTAATTAAATATTTACTTTGGCACAGTTCCTAGCTAATTACTATGTTATAAACTCAAAACACGTTATGTTATATCAGCAGTGCTGATGTCATTCTGCATAGAATTCAGAGATTGGCTTTTGGCTGATTAATATTAACACACTCACTCAACCATGGCACTAATCACAGCCTGGATAATCATTGCTAGTTGCAAATGAACTCTCATACAGGCACTAAATGCGAAAAGAGCGTCAGTAGCTAATAACATTGCAACTGAAATGTGTCATTAGAAATGTTATTTGAAATGTCCAAGATTCAAAAGAATTGTTTACTGTTCGCAAAATGCGAAATCACCTCAGGTGTTCACATGCACGTACAGTGTGTGGACAGATATGGCTATCTTATCTCATGCATAACAAAAGCTGGTGTTTATCCCTAAATACTCCAGTCTGTTGGACAACATGCTCTGTCCTTATTTGAAACGCTGTAGAGCCACAGTTTTGAATTAGGCTCTAGTAACAAATTTTGCTTCATTCTCTTCCCAGACAGAGCCTCAGAATGACTCGCTCCGTGAGAGAGGTGTTGAAAGAGTACATGTCAGAGCGGAGGGTTCGCAAATATCGCCTGGTGACCAAAGATGGCCGCTGCAACATCGAGTTTGGCAACGTGATGCACAGAAACCGCTTCGCCTACGTCCTTGACATATGGACCACCTTCGTAGAGACCCGATGGCGTTTCGTCATCCTGCACTTTGTGGCGTCCTTCACCCTCAGCTGGTTCATCTTCGGCCTCATCTGGTACTGGATCGCCAGAGACAACGGTGATCTAAATTGGCAGAATCCACCTCAGAATCACACGCCATGCGTCTACAGTGTCACCGACCTGACATACGCCTTCCTCTTCTCTCTGGAGACCCAGACCACCATCGGCTACGGCAATCTGTACGTGACCAACGCCTGCACGGGAGCCGTGGCACTGATCATAATTCAGAGTCTTATGGGCGCCATAATCAACTGCTTCTGGTGCGGCGTGGTTATGACAAAAATCGCCCTGCCCAAGAAGAGAGCCAAGACCATCACGTTCAGTGAATCTGCAGTCATCTGCCCTAAAAAAGGCACTCTTTGCCTACAGATCCGCGTGGCCAATCTGCGCAAGACGCTGATGATTGGCAGTCAGATTTACGGCAAGCTGTTGAGGACCACGATCACCCCTGAAGGTGAGACCATCATCATGGACCAGGTCAGCATCGACTTCATGGTGGACGCCGGCAAGGACAACCTGTTTTTCGTGTGTCCTTTAACTCTCTACCACGTCATCGATAAAACCAGCCCGTTCTTCGACATGGCCGTGGACACTCTGCATCAGCAGGAGTTTGAGCTTGTGGTGTTTCTCGATGGCACGGCCGAGTCCACCAGCTCTTCCTGCCAGGTCAGGACTTCCTACATCCCCCAGGAGATCATGTGGGGATACGACTTCCTCCCAATCATCTCCCGCAGCAAAGAGGGAAAATATCGCGTGGACTTTTCCAACTTCACCAAAGTGGTGTCCGTACCGACCGCTCATTGTGCCTACTGCTACCACAATGAGGCAGGACACCATCACCACTCCATAACCGGCGTTGACAACCAGGGTTTTGAGGTGATTGACATTGAGCCGCCCAACAGCACCAAAATGTAAAGCTTTTCGACTGACATGTACTGTATCTATTGCTTGCAGCAACGTTGCGAGGTCAACATCTTGCACTATACCAGACGCACTGGACACAAATGCTTTTTGTCTCTCACAGCGAGCACAAGGAGCAAGATGGGTGTCTTGAAATACCCTTTATTTTAGAAAAACTGCAAAATAACGTCTTGAGAAAGTAAAAGTGGAGTGCCCAGACTGCAGTTCATTTCTTTCATGAAATGTCATTATTATTTTGTGTTATTAGCATTCAAAACTGCGTGAGCTGTCTCTTTGCTCTGACAATATCAGAGATATAAAAGTGTGAATGCTTCTGAACGGTCCTCTGTTACAGGGTCAATGTGTTGGGAGTTGTGAGTATTAACTGGAGGTTCATTAACACGAGATTGACTTTTATTACTCCTCTCTGTATGTAAAAGTCTAAGATGAACTGATTTCAAATACCAATGAACCAGCAGATGATTTCAAGCTCTGAATCTCTCTGGGATGGTGTGTTCCTTTGTAAATGAGTAGATATTGTTAATATTGTGTTATTGAATTTGTAAATATCATTTGTACTTTGTAAATATAATTTTTTTTATAATTAAAAAAGTATTTAATTGGAATTGGTGTGTTAATTCAATAAAATGTCTTTATTAAAATCAACCTAAATTTTCCAGCATTCACAGCTACAAATAACCACATGGGGGCGTACAAAACAAAGCTATAGATGATAGACATCAAGCTATTGGTTTTAAACTCGTAGTGCTTGATTGATTGATTGATTGATTGATTGATTGATTGATTGATTGATTGATTGATTGGTTGATTGATTGATTGATTTAAAAACAACCCCAAGTTGGATTGACAATGCGATTTGGCTTGTTTTAACCCAGCGGTTGGGTTAAATGTTTGCCCAGTGTGCTGATCAGTTTTATTTAACCCAACTACTGTTTAAAAATTAATATATGGCTGGCTTAAAACCCAAATTAGGTTGAAAATTAAAAATCAGACGTAATTACTAGAGGCAACAATAATCATCAAAAGGTGAACATTTATTAATAAGCAATTTTAATTATTATTCATTAAACTTATTAATAAATATTCATATATTAAATAAACAATGTTAATTTACCCCGTTTGCTATTTTAAAACTGGGTTTGTCCATTTGTTTTTAACCCAACATTTTTTAGAGTGATTGATTGATATTTAAAAAAACAAAACAACAACAACAACAATAAATCCATTCCCAGTCCCAGGCTCCTCCCAAGGGCCCTAGTGTGGATCCTGCACAAAAGTCTCATCACACACAGCCAAACAAAGCAGGCAGAGTCACGGCTTTCCTCTTAACAGCGATGACTACTTGGAAATTTGTAACGCGCATGAAACATAAACATGCAGTCTTGTGCGTAAGAAAGGGTGGTGCGTGATAGAGTGCTGTTGTCTGAGGCTGTGGCCCGCTGACTCACAACATGACACATCAAATAATAAAAAGCCTTTAAAATATATTAGACGTGGGATGAAGATAATACCCTGAAGAGCTTTCACTGCCAAACACTTAGAATTAATACACCTTACCTTAGACTATCCATACGTGTCTACAATCCTTGAGCACAGATATTTCATTCATTTTCATTCTCAAAGCTCAAAATTTGGTCTGAACCCAGAGTACTAGCTAGGGATAGGAACCAGCCGAGAGTGAGGAGTTGGGTTGCCGGAAGGATGCTGAAAAACTGTCGAGGAACATAGGTGAGTCGGCTATATATGTGTGTGTATTTATATATATGTAACCCCTCGGCTCACTTTGAGCGGGCCTCGAAACCCAGATCTTCCGGCATGAGAGTTGGACGCTCTAACAAGGAGGCTAAAGGCTGCAACCTCTAGCATCTGTTGCTAGAGTGTCAGAGGAGTGAGGTTTACTCGCTCAGCAACTGCTAGCTGGCCTCCGTTACACTCACCCCCCTAAACCTCACTCCCATCCGGGTCACGGCACCAACGTAACCTCTCTACCCAGGTCCTACTCGGCTCGTGTATATATATATATATATATATATATATATATATCCACTCATGCTGATTGGGTATAGATCATTTGAATGTTACTCCCGTTAATAAAACATCATTAATGTCATCATGTCGTCAGATGTGCTTATGATGTTTTAAAAGATGAAATATCGTGTAGTCTAGATCATAAGATTGATTCATGAACAGCAGTTATGTTAATATCAGACACCGATTTTCCTATTTTGCAAGGGTGATTTAATATTTGATTAAATACAGTTGAGATAAAGATGACTGTTTTTATGTGTTCATATAAATTCAGTGCAAGCCAATACATGTTAAGTTTAGACCACCCTTTTAACAAATTCAATCAAAATATCACTCTATATTTTTCCCAACTGATGCATTGGCCAAATAAGACACAAAAAAGTTATATAGAGAGATTTATAATGTAAAAACATTTATTTTGTCACATTTTACCTATTCAACACCCTTTTACAAAAGGTAATACTTAATAAATTGCAGAAACAACAAAATTAACAAAAAAGATTAATTGCAATAGTTCATATATATATATTTATATAGCAATAAATTTAATATCCAAATACTTGCATATATAAAATAGCACAATTCCTTCATATCTGAGAGTGATCCAGAGATGAACAGTTGGGAATTTTCGATCATCTTTTGTCTTAATGCTACAAAATACACAAGGGGAAACACTTGTGTGAAACTAACATGTATAACACTGTTTTTTAGGCACATACATTTGCCAGTAATACGATTTGGCACTGAGGGTTTATGATGGCACTTTGGAAAACCGATTGTCTCCAAGCATGTTTGGTAAGGCATTTGCTTTTAGTGAATAAAAATATCAAACATACATATCAAAATAACTTTCTTATTGTCATGGCAACACGCAGAAAACTTTAGAAAATGCATTTTCTGAAAAATACAAGAAAACATTCACAAACTTATTGCCCATATGTACAGATACAAAACACCTACGTAGTACTTTAGTAACTGATAAAAAAGTTTGCATTTTGACCGAGGTCAACTCGTATTAACGTATGAATTTTAACACTGTCACATATGAAAATAGCTCTGCATAATTTATACAGTAAGATGCTTTTAATGCCTAGTTGACCTTTGATCAAAAAAAAAAAAATACTAGCAAATAGGTCTGACAAACGCACAGCGTTCGCGAATCTCTGGTTTCAACGTCTCGTGCTGCTGTTTTAACTGTTATTTCGTTTCGAAGAGGTACTTTGCATGATGCCCACATTCAGCGATCCAAGAATCTAGGATTTTTAAGACATGTAGGAATGCAAATACATCTCATGTGAATTGAACACTTTGGCTGTTTTGAGATGAAATCGAGTGGATTTTCACTGGCCAATGTGGGGACAGTGAGATTCACACGGGACATCGTGTTTCAGAAACGTAAAGCAGGTTTCGATCCATTTTTTCACATCAACACCGTCTTGGTCATCAGGATAGAGGAGTGCTAAAGATGAGTAAGAGAGTTTAGCTTGAGCCAGCTAGCCTGAGAAGCTCCTAATAAACAGCCAGACGCCACGTCCTCCAGCAAGGAGGACACATGGCGGCTGAATGCCAACATTTTTTCCAGTTGCCAGATTTGCTTTAGAAAAGAGAGTTTCAGTCACAACTTAAAAAGATAAATTCATGTAACCAAGGTGGGTTTAGATAAATCCAAAAGGGAAGCAGGGACTACGTCCAAAAATATAAACACTCGGTTCACAATTGCATTAACACACAGGGTGAGTTTACAGTGATTCGTTTTTCGGTCGTCCGGCCGACTTATACATAATAGATGTGGTCTTTATTTGGTAGAAAGGGACTCTGGCCCATCGGTGCAGCTTTCGGGTGTGGAAAGGCACGAGAAACATGCTCAAACTCTCCAAAACAAACACCAACCCAAGTCCTTTGAATAAGTAGTACTCCATTTTGAAGAGGATCAGCCATTTTTGGTCCATTTTGTCTTTACTTTCTCTTTCTTTTCCAGCTTCTTTCAACTTCTGCTTCCTTGTACAAACTTTTCTGCCAAAATCCCTCCCTTTCCAGCTTCCTGGTTTGTCTTCGCTCCGAGTGCAGTTCAAGTTTTGGTATACGGGGAGCTGGTGAGAGGTGAGGGGCTTTAGTAGTAACTGCCTAGGTGAGAAGGCACATGCGAATTGGTATGACGTGGCACGCTGGGATTGGGATAAATCCCACCTGCCGGAGAGCTCCAGTATGGGGTGGTGGGCCCGAAGAAATTGGAGGACGTGACGGGCATGGACGGAGGATGGGGCGAAACGAAGTTGACCTTCTGCTGGTGTGTGTGGTAACTCGGTACATACGGCAGTTCGGTCGGGTACTTGTACATGGTGGACTCGGTCGGATGGGGCTGCAAGGCCTGAGCGATGCCGTGGAAGTCAAACTTATAGGCGTAGCGTTTGCCGTGCACTTTGGTCATGATGTTTTTGTCGTAATAGTAGCGCAGGGCGCGGCTTAGTTTGTCGTAGTTCATGTTGGGCTTACTCTTGCGCTCACCCCAGCGACGCGCTACTTCGTCAGGGTCCGTCATCTTGAACTCTCCGTTGGTTCCCTCCCAGGTGATGCAGCTGGCGTTGGCGCTGTCAGAGAGAAGCTCTAGCAAGAACTGCCACAGCTGGATCTGACCGGAACCTGGACAAAGACACAATTTTACCAGAGATGCACATAATATATCACTACTGCTCTGGTTGTTGTTCATATATAAATATATAATATCAATATGCCAAAACTTGAGCTGCAGACAAACCATGAAGCTGGAAAGGGATGGATTTTGCCCAAAAAATACTATTTCAATCTTTATACTTCAATTATATTTCTGGAAATTTACTAGCAATTTTTGAGCAGTGTTGTTTTAGTATCACTGATTTACTATTACAGCTTTTACTATTATGAAAGTTTTTAATCTTATTTAATCTTTTGAAGATTTTAATCTTACATTTTTAGTCATTTTTTAATAGCTATATATAGTTCTTATTAATTGTATTTTACTACTTCAAGTTAAACAAAAAATGACTTTGGGAACTAGCTGAAAAAAAATAAGTTCATTTTTAATATTTTCTTTTATTTCAGTTAACGTTTTATTTCAAGTAATGAAAATGATGGTAACACTTTACATTAAGCGTTAACTTTTTAACATTAGAAAACATGAACATAACGAACAATTTTCCGACAGCATTTATTAATCTCAGTTAATGTTAAACATTTACTAATACATTACTAAGATCAAAAGTTGTGTCTTTCAGCATTAGTTAATGCACTGTAAACTAACATTTATATAGATAATATTATATTATATTATATTATATTATATTATGTTATATTATATTATATTATATTATATATTGCTTTCTGTTATTTAGACCAAATAGTATTTTAGAATAGCTGATAAATATTATAGAATCAACAACTTCTTAATTACTGGCCATAACAAGAAAATAATAAATTTAAAAAATATTAATATTTTAATTTCTAAATTGAACTGGTTTTCTTAAAATACAACGCAAAAACAGTAAGTTTTCCTGCTGTTACCTGGGTTGGCAAGTCGACTGCTAGTGGGTCCTAATATCTGGTAAGGGTCTGAAAGGAAAGAGAATTTAATCTGGATGAGATCTCTGAGCTGGATAGCTGACAAAGGCCACAATTTAATTGGAGATCCAGTAGCTGAACTGAAGAAGAATAGTACTAGCAACAAAAGTGACACGAGTTCAATTCCCAGAAAATTAATTTATACTCCAAGTGCACATTTAGGCTGCCACCTGCCAAATGCATAAATATGAAACATAAATATGAAAATATATTTGAACGCGCTGCATTCCTGCTTACCTGGCTGAGGCCGAGCCTGCTCAGTGTTCTTGGACACGTTCTGAGAGACCACTGTAGGAGAGCCTGAGAAATGGAAAGAAAGAGAGCGCGACATCAAGAAAGAGAGAGAGAGAGAGAAAAGTTCAGCACATTTGTCTGGCCGAGCAGACGCACGAGTCTCGGTCCAAAGAAAACAAGGGCAATAGCTGGCCGAACTGCTAAGCACTTAATGGGCCTCTTCAGCTCCCTGTGTCCCTAAACTAAAGCCTGGCCATCTGCTGACTCTCCAGAATTACTGTCCAGGTTAAAGCACAGATCAAGAACATCGCCCACCATGGATGATCTCATAAGAGTCTGACCGCCCCAAAAAAGCATAAATCAATGACTCAAGTTCGACTTTTGACTCACCTTTGCCGCTGTGCATGTTGTTTGACCAGCCTGCCCTCCGTACGGCATCATAAGACGCATCTGGAGAAAAGAGAAAAGAATTTAAAGGTATTTTTTAACTTGGAAACAAAAGCTTGGAAAATGTTGTAATGTTCCTGCAAAATTTTATTTGGATCAATTATAGCAATTTATTTCCCACTGGGTGTTCTTGCCTGAGAAGACGTTTTGTTCATATTTGCTTTTGTCTTTTAAGAAACGTATGATTGTGTTCGAGCTCTTTGGTTTTATCTGACAAACTGACTTCACACATACTCATGAAAGCACACCGAGGAGCCAATAATAACACTGTCAGGATTGCAGTGAGAATCTGTTTGGATGTAAGAACATCGTGATCATCAACTCGTCTCTGTTTTCTAGAGATCTCATAGAACCACACTTAGGTTTTTGAGCCAGCAACTTAAGTTATATCAGTCTCCCAGGCTTCAGTGGTATGCGTTATGCTCTAACAATGAAATATTTCCTGCCATCACATGTTTTATTAGCACAACTTAAAAACATGAAATAGTTCCTTTTCTGATAACTTTCCAATAGCATTTTGAACATCTGTAAATGTATGTGGTGGTTAAGTGCGTGCATCTTTTTAATAAATCGATTCATTCAAACACTTACAACTCCTAAAAACTCAAACTCAGTATTTTTCAGTTATCCATCAATTTATCTCTCACTTTTGAATCATTGCTGCACTATTTTCTCTTTCGTTACAGAGTGCGTTTATTCTGAATGCATGAAACATAAATCATATTTGTGCTGATAGTGATGGACTGGCTATAGAGAGGATTGAGACTTCAGAATGATCCCAGACTGACACATCCTGGATCTTCACAGGATCCACACACTTCTGCATTACCATCCACAGCAGGGTTATTATCATTTGCTAAAACTAAATCTAAACCCAAAACCATACAAAAATATTAGTTGAAATAAATTGAACATTAACTGAAATAAATAAAATATTAAAAAATATTTAAAAAAAATAAATAAACTATAACTAATAATTAAAAGGGTATGAAAACTATAATAATAAAATAATAATACAATAATAAAAATTGGTTGTTATTTTAGATATTTTATTAACAGGTTTTATTATTATTATTATTATTGCTAATTTTATCAATATATTTTTTATATTGTTTTAATGATAGTTTTGCTACAGAGTTGCCATTCGAACTTCTAATTTTTCTGTAAACCTACTTAAGGATTAGTTGATTTATATGGATGGATTGATGGATGGATTGAATGACAGAATGGATGGATGATGGATCAAACAACAGAATGGATGAATGGATGGATTGAATGATAGGATGGATGGATGTATGGATGGACTGAATGACAGGACGGATGGATGGATGATGGATTGAATGACAGAATGGATGAATGGATGGAACAATAGAATGATGTATAGATGGATGATAGATGGATAGGTGAAATAAATTGAAGAAATTTCCAAAAAATTTTCAATAACCCAGTGTAAGAAGCATGTGTTTTCACTGTAAGGGTGACCCCAGGAAACAGGTTTTTATTCTCTTATGGCAACACTGCATCAATCTCCTAGGAAAACGGCCAGATTCTCAAACATACTCTTAAAACATTCCCATCATGCCTTGCAGCACTGAAGTGATCCCTCTTTCCCGAACGGAAATGAACCAATGACTGGCACTAATCAAGTTTCTATATGCCCTAGATGGACTTTTTGGCCTTGGTTACAGAGTGAGTGCTTCCTCTAGGGCTTAGAGGGGCTCTGTGTATAACCATATGAATGAAACTGCCAAAAAATGTTGGCCCAATGTTAGTATACTGGAATTATGTCTTTGAAAGTACCCGTTGTGGTATGACTGTCCTGATGGCTAAAGCTTTAGTACTCAACTCCACCTAAACGGGGCTCAAAACAGTTGTGCAGTTGTGATAAAACACTGCCCTCTTCTGGTCACTGTGTTCAAAATCTCTTCCAAGCTTTGGGTGGAACTACGAGACATTAACCTCTGAAGACAAAGAAAAATGTTTAGTTTGGAAAGTGCTGATAAAAGTACATGGCCCTCGTTTCAAAAGCAAAACAGCATCTCCAGCCAGCGTTTCTCAGCAAAAGCAGAATCCAAGAAAAAGGAAGACTCTAATCTCTAAAAGCATCTGCTTCAGTGAGAAAGTGCAAGACTTTCATTGCTCCTGGTTATCGTGAAATCCTCCGCAGAACTTGACTGAGAGGACGCAAGAATCACACTGAAGACATTACTAATACAGTTTCACTTGTGATCTGTTCTGAGCCCGTTTATCTCGATCTAGATTAAACTGGGGTAAAAACAACTCAAGTTGGGTTGAAAATGGGCAAACTCAGCGATTGGGTTGTTTTAACCCAGCGGTTGGGTTAAATGTGCTGGGTAGTTTTATTTAACCCAACTATTGTTTAAAAATTACTGTATTACTTGCTGAAAATGAACCCAAAATCTGTTGGAAATTAACATTTATTATTAAGTTTAATGAATAATAATTAAACAATTAAATTGCTTATCAATAAATGTTCACGTTTTAATTATTATTGTTGCCTCTAGAAATTATGAGTCTGATTAATTTAATTTCCAACCTATTCTGGATTCATTTTAAGTCAGCCATTTAAACAAAAGTTGGGTAAAAACTGCTCAGCATGTTGGGCAAATATTTAACCCAATCACTGGGTTTGTCGATTTTCAACCCAACTTGGGTTGTTTTTAACCCAGCATTTTTAGAGTGTGTGATCAAGACACACGCAAGAACTCGAAGACATTTAATTTCACTGACAGCTGAAATACTCTTCTCAAATTCTCTGTTTTTGTTCCATGGGGGGAACAAACAAAACAAAAGCATTTGGGTTTGTAACAACATAATGATTTAATTAATTAATTAATTAATTAAAATTTAATTTGGATGAACCATTCCTTCAAAGCACATCAGATGCATGTTTTCCACTATAACTATTGAAACCGCGTGAACTGCGCTGCACATCTAGGCACTGAATCCGGGTAATATCTGCGAAAGTTGCTTTTCATTTACTGTTCCTCTATTTTAGGCCTTCTATCATTCTTTGTCCTCAAACACTCACTCTTTCCCTCTAACGATCTTCCATCCTTCACTCTCTCAGTGTCTGTCAGATCTGATCTGGAGCAGGGCCGGAGAGAAGAGAAAAAGAGAAAGAGAGAAAGAGAGAGAGAGTCCTGAGAGAGTTACGTTTCCTGCCTGCCGAGTCTGCTCACACAACCTCTCTTTGTTTTACTGGCGTTTTTTTCCCTCGTTTTTTCATCCCCCTCCACCATGAAAAAACACACAGCAGCCAGGAGGAGAAGAGGGGTCACAAACCGATGGGGAGAACAGAGAAAGACAGAGAGAGAGAGATGGAGAGCAGACGGTACACATCATCGGAATTTGCAAAGAAAACAGCGGTGGTGGCCGTCGCTACTGTCTGATAGAGCCGAGGAACTCAAACGCTGATGGATACGACCACCAGATCTTCTCAAATACGGAAGAGCAGCGAGGCCCGTATTCCGAATTCAATCACGTCGGACTGCGAAACAAGAGACAGACGTGCATCTGGGATATGGATAGAACAGATCGGATGCTTTTTAAAATGTCTCCTGTCCTGATTCTGGGGCCGTAAATTTTGATTTGCTTCACTGTCACTAATGCGTACGTTAGGACGGTGTGCTATTCTCCCCCTTAAATAAAAGGGATTGCATTATATATCACAAGGCCTTCTAGGCAGTCTCCAGCAAGTTGTGTTGTTGCTGTGCTGTGCTGTGTTTGGGTGTGGCGTCTCCTCAAGAGACCAGGCTGCTGCTCTCCTAGTCAAAACAAGATTCTCGCCCAGCCAGCCGTCTAGACTGGCTCAGTTTATACTGAAAAAGTTCAAGGTATATGGGCATTTTTAACCAAACCAACGTCTATAGTGAGATTGTACTTTTTTGTCCAAGTGGCCGTTTATACAGCGCGCACTTGTGCATTGAAACCGTGCAAAAGAATGTGGTGTGACTTATAGGCTCTGCTCTAAAATCTGGTGAGTTGCCCTGCTGTCTATACGGCCTGCAGACAGATGCCTTGCCTGACTGAAATGGAACCTCATAAGTGAGTGATGGAGGCAACTATTTAGGGAACAATTCTGAGTCATGGAGCTAACTCTGCAATAAGAAAAATGAATATAAAACAAACAATAGCACACACAAAATATAGGGCAAAATAGTATCCACCCATCCATCCATTCATCCATCCATTAATCCATCCATCCATCCACCCACCTATCCATCCATCCATCCATCTACCCATCCATCTATCCATCCATCCACCCACCTATCCATCCATCCATCCATCTACCCATCCATCTATCCATCAATCCATCCAACCATCCATCCATCCACCCACCCATCCATCCATCCATCTATCCATCAATCCATCCATCCATCCATCCACCCACCCATCCATCCATCCATCCATCCATCCACCCACCCACCCATTCATCCATCTATCCATAAATCCATCCATCCATCCATCTATCCATCAATCCATCCAACCACCCACCCACCCATCCATCCATCCATCCATCCATCCATCCATCCACCCACCCACCCATCCATCCATCTATCTATCCATAAATCCATCCAACCACCCACCCACCCATCCATCAATCCATCCACCCAACCACCATCCATCCATCCATCCATCTATCCATCAATCCATCCACCCATCCATCCATCTATCCATCAATCCATCCATCCACCCACCCATCCATCCATCCATCCATCCATCCATCAATCCATCCATCCACCCATCCATCCATCCATCCATCCATCAATCCACCCATCCATCCATCCATCCATCCATCCATTCATCCATCCTTACTGTGTTCTAGTCACTTATTGGTTGTTCAGTTACGCACTCCTTTGTAGAGCGTGAAGTTATGCTTCTACACTCTAAAGAAAATGGAATTGAATAATGGATGAATTTTTTTTAACCCAGTTGTATATATTTCACCCAAATTTGGGTGAAAAAACCTAGCAATTTATATATATACACACTCTAAAAATGCTGGGTTAAAGTTGGACAAACCCAGCGGTTGGGTTAAATGTTTGCCCAACATGCTGGACAGTTTTATTTTACCCAACTTTTAAAAAAAAATATATATATATATATATATGGCTTAAAATGAACCCAAATTAGGTTGAAAATTAAAAATCAGACACATAATTACTGGAGCAACAATAATAATCAAAAGGTGAACATTTATTGATAAGCAATTTAATAAATGTTCATTTCCAACATATTTTGGGTTCATTTTAAGCAGCTATACAGTCATTTTTAAACAACAGTTGGGTTAAATAAAACTGATGGGCAAACATTTAACCCAACCACTGGGTTAAAACAACCCATTTTCTGGGCTTGTCCAATTTCAACCCAAGCTGAGTGTTTTTAACTCAGCATTTTTAGAGTGAATATATATAGTATTTATATATTTATACAGTAATACATAATATATTATATAATGTGTGTGTGTGTGTGTGTGTGTAATAAAATATATATATAGCATTACAAATTAAAATAGGAGACTTAGAAGGCAGCATAATCATGCCGACTCTTGCAACATTGAGTTTTGAAATGGAGCCATTTAGGATACTAAACAGAAGATCAGTTGTTACGATCAGTATAATATGGTCTTTATTGTTCTAAATGGAGTATTAATCTGCATTAATCTTTAACTACTCATGAGAAATTGACCTGGAATAAATGGCCTAAGATGAAAGGGTATGTAAAAATAAATCCAGCTCATAAGTCTTGCTATCAAAAGTTCAATCTCCTGCTGATAAATGGTGACCTGTTAAAAACGGCCACTTTTTTATGAGTTCTAGCAGTTGTATGCCTTTGATTAGATCACTAACTAAAGTCATTTTCAGTATTTAAGCATCATAGAATGGATGCTAAAGAAGTTTTCTCATGAAACAGTCTGTCCATCACAGCATATGCACTTAGTGCTCTATGATTGACAGCTGTGAGAAGAGGGTCAAAGGTCTTACAGCCTTCTCAGCATTATCTTATCTTCAAGCTCACTGTACTAATGACCCTAATATGTGTCTGTTGGCTCGTGGTACAGAACAGGTGGTCTGACTTTTATCAGGACAGCCGGTCCTCTGGTCTTACCCAGATAGCACTGCTCTCAGGAGCTCAGGACTATCATTGTTATTGCAGCCGTGTGCTTTCTGAAGTGGGAATGGCCAAAGTGGTCCGTTCTCCAGAGAGAATGTCAAACATTTACTTAAATGGTTCATGGAAACCGATTTCCTTGATGAGTTTGAGAGGCTTATTTAATTTGGATGTGTATCTTATGTTATTATCGGAAAGTACACAAGTAAATTACGTAAATGAGTCACAGCAATCGTTGTCTATCATCTCTGCTGTCAGAGTCTGACGATCGACGGCACATGAACGATCTAAAAACTTTGGGCGGCACAATTTTAAAACTTTAAATCAATTGGTGTCATGTATTTATTATTCAACTGACCCAGTAGTCCTACCTGATTTGATATAATTTAATATAGATTTTGAGATAATACACTTTTATAGGACTGCAGCTTATACCGTTGTAGAATCAACAACTTTATTTAACTTTATTTATTGAATATTTTATTTTTATTCATAATATTACATATGTAATATAAAATAATATTTTAATATTAATACATATTAATTTAATTAAAAATTTATTTTTATTCAAAATAAATCGACAAAAAGCCCAACGCTGCCTGAAAACTTAAAAATACATTCATTAATGACTGGATTTATGCGTACTAATTTATTATAACTTTTTATAATAATACAAATAATAAATATAAAATGATTTTACATCAATGCAATTTCTATTATCACAGGCAACAAGCCATTTTGGACGAGATATTGATACTATAGCTGACTAAAAATGTTATTGCTATCAAATCAGTTTAGGTCCTCATGTACGATACTCCCCAGAATCGCTGTTATTGTAGTACACGTGTCTTCCATTAACACAATTTGTAGACGTTTCAGTCCAGATCTGCTGTATTGTTCACAGAGACACCTGTTTCTACCCTTTCTCTGTCCGTGTGTCCCTGTCTCTCTCTTCCCTGCAGGTTTGTGGCACGTGGCTTTTGTCTTGCTAATTGTCTCTCTGCTCTGAGAGCCCTCTGCTGTCCATGTTCAGGTGGAGATTGAATGCTTGATGCTTTTTATTTGCGCCACACAAAGACAGCACCTGCCGGGCGCCTCGCCTCGGCCCAGAGCCCTGCTCTGATACACATCGAGAGAGGGGACGGGGCCAACTAAACACTCTGTAACGCCATTATTTGGATGAAATGATAAGACTCACTTCCTCATGTCACATCCATATGCATTGTTCACCTAATGTGCCTTTTCAGAATTAGTAAACCGTGGATGGTACCATAAGGATTTCAAGTGAAAATGGCATAATAGCAAATGTATACGCAGAAAAAATGAGAATTATTCTTGGAGCAGGACGAAGAATTATTCTGAGGACAATCAGTGAGACATACCGTCTTTGGCAGCCAAGCGAGGAGACTGGTCAGTATGAGATGGTGTGTTGTATGATATTGATGAGCTGCCTGCAACACACACAACAAAATGATAGAATGATTATGATGTTGGAGTAATAAATTCAGTGAGGTTAAAAATCAGACACATTCAAAATAGATTCTCTGATTTTGCTTTATGTAATCATACCAGTAATATGTTTAACATAAATTATGTAATAGTATAATATTAGTTCTGTCAAATCGATTAACTGCAAACTAATTGTAAACATACAATATGTGTGTAATCATGATTGTGTGTCTGTATATATATATATATATATATATATATATATATATATATATTTATATATAACATATATTATGTAATATTATCATATAATAACACAATATAATAATACATATGTGTGTAATCATGATTAATTGTGTGTCTGTATATATATATATATATATATATATTTATTTTAGATGTAATTAATCACAATTACACACATATTATGTATTTTCAAACTTTTGTTAGATACAATTAATCATGATTTGACAGCATTATATATAGCATATTTTATATAATATTATCATATAATAACATAAAGTAATAATAAAAATAAACTTAGCCTATTATATGCTTGAATATTGAATTATTGTTAAATTCAGTGAGGTTAAAAATCAGCCGACAGAACAAAATCAAATGCACTTACATTCAACATACGTTCTCTGAAAAGACTTATATAATATTACAAAATAATAATGCAATATTATAATATTTTATTTATGATATGCTTTTGCATAACATTTATAATACATTTTTGCCAATACATTTGACCTATTTGGCTTATATCTAAGTTTAAAAAAAAAAAAAATTAATGTTATTTTCAATCGAGGTGTATAAACATGTAATAACTATGTAATATAAGTGCATATTATACACCAAAGCACTTAATCAAGCATCAGTCATTCATTTCTCTTCGCACAAGCCGCTCAGTTTTGTCATTACAATCCAAACACAATCTGCACAGAGAGAGGCATTCATGTGCCGTCTGAGAGTGTTTCCAGCGAGCCGTCCCTGAAGCGCTGTCTTAATTTTAGCTGCTTTAACTCATAAATCAGTGCAAAGGAAAACAGAAGGAAAATTGCACTGGCAAAACATGACTCTTCCTACTATGGACGGAGGGCTGATGGTTATAGCGGTGGGATTTCAGCAGATGCAAAAGGAGAGATTCTTTGTTTTTCTGAATGAAGAACAGGAAGGAGAGATATTTGTCATTTTTCTTTGTCCTTTGATCAGCTCAGAGAAGACAGTAGGGTGTTTTAATATACGTGTGAGTCTGTGCAAGTATGTTTTATGGGGGAGGAGAGCACGCTGAACACATATTTTAACCTCCAGGCCCCAGACCCCCCTAAGCAGTGCTGTTGGGGCCACAGAACAGGGCAGTCTTTGTGTGGGGTGCGATCTCCACATGGCAATCAAAGACTGCTGTTCCCATACAAAAATAACCCCCTCAAATCCATGAAAGAAACAAAAACATCTATCTATCTATCTATCTATCTATCTATCTATCTATCTATCTATCTATCTATCTATCTATCTATCATCTATCTATCTATCTATCTATCTATCTATCATCTATCTATCTATCTATCTATCTATCTATCTGAAGAGCCAATGAGTGACAGCAACAGTGCTCAGATCACTGATGTGGGTTTAATTCAGGACTTTTGAGCTGCTTTATAAGTTAAGACTCAATGTTCCAGAAACTGAACAGTAGAAATGTAGATGAAACTGCAAGATCAGAGATACACAAAGTCCCACAACAGTATTTAGAAAGGTGCTGAAACATCCAACAGAAGCGATAATCCACCACAAATGGAGCACAGATCAATAAAAGTTTGTGGGAAAGGCAGAGAGAGAGAGAGAGAGAGAGAGAGAGAGAGAGAGAGAGAGAGAGAGAGAGAGAGAGAGAGAGAGAGAATAGATTGTTCGTATGTTTATGGTCTGTGTAAACCATCAACGGTCTCTGAATGTCCCACTCAAAAATGATCACTGTGACCACTCTGTCTCATAACTATAGCCAGACCTGCAGCCCTGAATGAAACGACTGCTGCAACACATGTGTGTGTGTGTGCGTGTGTGTGTGTGTGTGTGTGTGAGAATCACAAACAAGGTTCTCTCAAAAGAAAATTAAATAAAAAAATGTGTCGTATAAAACGTTTATACCGTTTTCTACAAAACCATTGATTTAATGAATGTACAATTGTCATGAGGTATAACTAGTAGGTACAAATTACTGAAATATTTCCCTTACACCTTAATAAAAAAAAATCTAAACTCAAAAATAATTTTTTCAAGACTTTTTTTTTTTACATATACATTTTTGCACCACAAAATCGTGTTTAAATTATCTATCTATCTATCTATCTATATATCTATCTATCTATCTATCTATCTATCTATCTATCTATCTATCTATCTATCTATCTATCTATCTATCTATCTAACCAACCATCCATCCATTCATCCATCCATCCAAATTTGGTTTAAAATAGACAAACCCAACCACTTTTTAACCCAGTTGGGTTTGTCCATGTTTAACCCAAATTGAAACAACTCAATATATACATATATATACATACACACATGCTGGGTTAAAAACAACGCAAGTTCGGTGGAAAATGGCCAAACCCAGTGGTTGGGTTAAATGTTTGCCCAAGGTGCTGGAGCACTTTATTTAACTCAACTATTGTTTAAAAATTGAAATATATCTGGCTTAAAATGAACCCAAATTAGGTTGGAAATTAAAAATCAAACACATAATTACTAGAGGCATCAATAATTAATGAATGTTCCATTTTTAGACATATTATCCTTCTAAACTTTTTCTGAGAACTTTCAAAAAAAAAGCCCAGTGTCAAATTTTGCTTTTCTACTCAAAAATGAGTCATACAAATTTCTTTGAACTCCAATGAATTTTAGATCTACTCCTTTAGAATCAAATTTTAATTGCAATTCTGTATCCTGTTTGATTAATTAAAAAATGTAAGTAAAAATGTAGGATTCAAATTAGAGTTTGAATTAAGCATTCTCAATTCAGGCCTAAATGTTTTCATATAGTAAAAACAAAACAAAACAAAACAAAACTGACTGCATCTTTTTAAAAGATACAATAAAAGATTGTGCTAAACTACTGCACATTTCAGCCTTATAATGAGATGATGAGGCTTCTTTCTTAAATACTGGGGACCGGGAGGTTACACTTTTTTAATTTAAGCCCCACAAATGAAACTAAATGAACTAAATTCAGGAACTGAACACACATTCATCTCATTCATCAAGTGTTTATTTCTGTGCTTATATAGTCTTACTCCTGGAACCTTTCTAACACACACACACACACACACACACACACACCTTTCCAGTCTGTACAGTGTGTGAGTTGAGATAAAGGCAGCAGTTCAGCACCGCTCCCCTCCTGCAATGAAATTCCAACAAATTCTCAAATTGCAGCCAAATTGAAAGCACATTGGTGAGTGGGCGGCAATCGCTAATAAAATCTGAATAACTGACCAACTGAGAAGTCAAAACAGAACCTCCTACAGATATCATTGAGCTTCAGCATCACCAAACACAGCACTCGAATATATTCTCTGCATCTTCAGCTAGTTATGATGCATGTGTGTGTGTGTTTGTGTACTGTATGAGTCAGCGTTTGCTTGCAGCTTGGCCACAGGCGGTGCCCGTCCCTGCCCTGCTCCGCTGTATATAGGCTTAATGGCACAGTGGAATGTTAATCAGACTCGATGTAAACACCACAGCATGGATACATGTGTATGAAATGATTACACTGCGGACTGTCACATTTGCAGACAACGGGGACCGGAAAGGATGAGGGGTGTGCGTGTGTTTGCGGACCCAGGCTGAGTGTGTGAGCAGAGGGCTTTATTGTGGAGGGCTGTGATTGTGTTTGTTTGTGTTACAACAGGAAAAAGATCATCTTTGGTTTCAAACCCCAGGCCCCGGAGCTCAAAAGAAAACTAAACATATGGTCCTACATACATGTGCACACATTCCCACATGTAAACTACATAACACATGCTCCTCTTAAAGGGATAGTTCACCCAAAAATGACCATTCTGACTTCATTTACTGACATTTTGTTACCAACCTGTATATATTTTGAAGAATGTTCGAACTTTTTTGCTCGGAAAAACTTCATTTTAACGGTAAAAGACTGTAAAATGATGCGGTAAAAACCTGTTAATTTGTGAATGGTAACTGAGACACACCGTTAAATGTACAGTTTTTGGAAATGAAAAAGAAGAAGTCAATTTATTATTTACGGTGAAAAAATATATATAAATTGACATTAATTTTCAGTGTATTTTTACAGTAAAGTTCTGTACCAGCTTACCATGAATATCAGATATTGTTTGAGTTTTGGTTGTTTTTCTCTGGAACACAAAAGGACATATTTATATATATATATATATATATATATATATATATTGTTTATCAATTTTTTTTTTTTAATACTGAAGTCAGCAAGGTCCAATAGTTTGCTTTAGTCCTTGTGTTTTGGACCACTGACTTTAATTGTAAGGAAAAACAGTTTTCAAAATATCTCTTTCAGTCAAGCAGGTTTGGAATGAAATGAGGGTGAGTAAATGATGACAGAATTTTCATTTTTGGGGTGAACCGACCCTTTAAAGTCACAAATAGGTAACAGGAATCCGAATGTCTTTTGGCGGAGAGTGAGTAGCCTCTGGTAGATGGGACAAGACCATCTCTCTTATTATTATTTGATTTTCACTCGGGACGCCTTCCAAGGCAATACAAATGGTGGAGTGGAGGATTACGAACTTTTTCTTCTGTTTCCAAAACACACAGGCTAAATCAAAGAAAGAGCAGAAGGCAGATCCACAATGCCCGGCGCGTAAGCTCTGGCTCAGTCCCGGGGCAATCGTCCCTAATGAAAACTCCAAAACCGAGCTCTCTTAAAAAAACCACCTGACAGCTCGCAGACAGGCCGGGCTCTGCCCTGCAACTCACAATGGCTCTCTGTTATACTCCGAGTCTGTATGCAGGCCCACAGCCTGGCCACCAGCACAAAACCGTTGACACCCACGGAATAAAGTTCCCATTACCTCACAGCAGAATCCATCACTATTTTTTAAGGAGGACCGTTTTTAACCACTCAGCCCTGTTGGGACTCCACCCGCCCCAGAAGCGAGCTGCTGTCATAATGTTTGGATGGGCCAGCTGCTCTCAACATCCCAACAAATTGCATCTAAATGCGACTCTTCGGAGAACACGTCGCTTCTGTTTACCGGCACAGTTCTCGTGCAAACAAAGCGATGATCCACGTACAGATGCGGCGCGTCCTCCCGACATTTCGCTTATAGATGGCACTGAAGTATTCAAGTGGATGAGTGGGCTTAGTTTTCGCCAAAGCCATGGGAGTCTTGCCAAAACATGCAGGGAAATAACATAAGAAATCCCTTGGAAGAGATATGGGGCAAGATGCCTCTGTTGTAAATTAGGGATAAACTTTCCCGTGCAACAGTGTGCATGCAAGGGCCTCACTGGCCAGTCTCCTGAGGCCATGCACCTGGGCTTCATCTCTCTAAGTCTGAGGCCGAAAGCTCTCAGGGGGAGATGCTCTGGATGGGTTGGTTGCTGAAATTCATAATCGTTGCGCCTCTGCCAAACCAAATGCGTCCAGTAAAAGTCAAGCAGGTGGAGTGAGACAGGAGCTCTCCCTACTAAACCGCTCAAGCGGAATAAAAGCAAACGTAATGTGCAAACTATTAAAAAGTGTCTTATAAAATATTGTTGTAAACTTGATCTCAGTGTGGTTTGAGTGACCGTGCCACAGCATGGCAAAAACAATGACAGCAACCATGTGGAATAAACTAGACCACTTTGGCTCCGTCTCTCGCATGGATAGTCGTGCATTAAACAGTTACAATTACTTCCAAACATTTTACTGTTGTGGTGCAATTAATACAAGCTTTTCGAACTAGTTTGGGAACAATTTATTGGTCAGTTGCTTGGCACCTCATAAATAGTCATAAACCAAATATAAACAAGGCTCTAAAATGTCTTTGGGGTGATGTTCAATGAAATTACAATTAAGCTGGTTTTGTTTTGAAGCCATTAATGTAATCTGTCATCAAAGATAGCCAGACCTAGTGTGATTTTAGTTATAGGAACACCTTTTGGGGTGCTAAATTAGCTCCTGCTTCAGAGTAGGGTTCAAAAATGACAATAGGAACTTCCAGTGCCATAAGTGTATGTTGATTGGCCGAAAGCATGTGAAACACCGGCACCCACCATTTTCAAACACAGTTTATAGCCAGGGCTGGGTAGGTTATTTTTAAAATGTATTTCACTACGGATTTCTAAATACATGCTTTAAAAAGTAATTTGTAACGTATTTCGTTACATTACTCAAATTTAGTAACTTAATCTAAATACTTTAGAATACTTTGGAATACTAATAAGTGTGGAACAAACACAAAAAAGGTAATTTTTATCTCACAATTCTGACTTTTTGCCTCAGAATTTCGTGATATAAAGTTGCAATTGCGAGTTATAAAGTCAAAATTATGAGATATAAGCTCGCAATATTGAGAAAAGTCAGAATTATGAGATATAAACTCGCAATGTTGAGAAAAGTTAAAATTATGAGATATAAACTCACAATATTGAGAAAAGTCAGAATTATGAGATATAAACTCACAATGTTGAGAAAATTCAAAATTATGATAAACTCACAATATTGAGAAAAGTCAGAATTATGAGATATAAACTCACATACTAAATTCACAATTCCAAGAAAAAAAATTAGTATTGCAAGTTTATATCTCCCAATTCTAACTTTATAACTTGCAATTGTGAGTTTAAATCTTGCAATTCTGAGAAAAAGAAGTCATAATTGTGAGGGGAAAAAACTAATTGTGAGAAAAAGATGCAGTGACCTTTTTTACAATTATAAAATGACTCACAAACAACTATCACAAAACATGAAAACAGTCGAAAACATGAAACTTAACTCCGCTTTTTCAGACTGTCAGAGTCAGAGAATCACCAATTGCTGTTTAAATGACATTAAAATTCAAAGTAATCACTTCGGTAATCTAAAATACTTTTCAGATGTAACTGTAATCTGATTACCACCCATTTAAAATGTAACTGTAATGAAATAAAGTTACTCAAATTTTGTATTTTAAATACGTAACTAAGTTACTTGTATTTCGTTACTCCACAACCCTGTTTATAGCCTATATATGTACTCCACGAACATAGAAAATAGCGATTGATGGGCCAACACATAAGTCCAGGCACTTCTCAACCTTTATGCTAAGGAGGAAATCCAACCCGACTTTGACGGGACCAAGCAAAACATGATTATGTATTTCTGATCAGCTAGCGACATTGGACATCAACCATGTGGCAAATGCTACTTTTTCGTTTAACGTATACTTTCTTTGATAAAACATATTAGATAGGAATGTTAAAATAGATCGTAAACTAATGAAGATGGAGAATGGGAGAACTGTGTGCTCTGACGTTCTCAGCGACGTCAAAATAAAAGTCCTGCACAATGACCAAAGCGGCAGGATGTAAGTGACGGCTTCAGAGTTCCTACTGCCGGTGCGAATGCAACCAGGAAAATCACCCTAGGGGAAAATGTAGTTCTCAAGGGGGCTAATTCCTATGACTACATGGTGCGGAAACCCCTATTATTACCTAAAGTGTACATATTTGTACTTTTTGAGGGGGTACAACGCTAGAGACATCTTTTGTAGGATTTTTGAGTGTCACAAAAACATTAAAAAATTTGGGTTGAGATATGTTCATCATAAAGCAAGCCACATTAGAAAACACATTTAAACCCACTAAGAGACTGGCAAGCAAAAGTGAAAGACTCAAAGGGGTGCACTTACTTTCCCTGAGGTAATTGAGATGTGAGAGCAGGACCTCCGTGTTATAAACGCTGGTAAGTCTCAGGAAGTCCTCTTTGCTCATCTTGCAAAGCTCTTTTCCATCTGTGTTGTGGAACATGGCTGTGTCGATCTCCTGAAGACCGTACTCTTTAATGGCCCAGTCCAACCACTGCCGCACATGGTCTGGAGACCAGAGAGAAGGGTCTGAAATGGCAAAAGCAAAATAAAGTCACATATTAACCTCTAATTAATATCCAGTATCACCACAACTGTTTGAAGGTGAGTACTAAGCAGAGAAGACATCTTTTATTGTCTTGTTGTACAGAAACATTTTCAGAGAACCTAAGTAATAACATCTGCAACATCAGTGGCACCAAACAGAAATGCAAAAATAATGACTGTTCCAAACCTCCAAAGGTCATGCATTATATCTTATTTTCTTCCGATAGAGCAAACATTGAGATCACGAAGAAAATCAATCACGATCTCAAGCAAACAAGATAATAATAATGGCCACTGCTTTTACTGTCAGAAATGCTAGAACTGAACATTTAATATTCAACTATTTTATTTTAATATCGTATTAGTATAAAAGTTGTACCCTCAATGTAGCATTTAATATGTAGTGTACACTCTAAAAAAATGCTGGGTTAAAACAACCCAAGTTGGGTTGAAAATGGGCAAACCCAGTGATTGGGTTGTTTTAACCCAGCGTTTGCCCAACCTGCACGGTAGCTTTATTCAAATCAACTATTGTTTAAAAATGACTTTATGACTGGCTTTAAAAGAACCCAAAATATGTTGGGAATTAACATTTATTAATATGTTTAATGAATAATAATTAAACAATAAACATTTATTAATAAATGTTCACCTTATTGTTAGCTCTAGTAATTATGTGTCTGATTGTTAATTTCCAACCATAAGCCAGACATAAAATAATTTTTAAACAATGGTTGGGTTAAATAAAACATTTTGTCCATTTCCAGCCCAGCTTGGGTTGTTTTAACCCAGCATTTTTTAGTATATGTATGTCATCATCATGAGATGAACTATGAATACCTGCTGGGACAATGACTCTCCTCTCATTGGTTGTCATGTTTGGGGGCGGAGCACACTTCTCATCCATGTAGCCAGTATAGTTCATCTGAGATGTGTCGGTCCCACCCACAATCTTATTGCATTTACCCACACTACAGTCCACCGGGGACTCTCTGCCAGGGTCAAAGAGAGAGAGATAAAGGCTATGGCTTACTAATGCTCATCTCAGACAGAACAACTCTCAAACACAGAATAATGAGGTTTTCGTGCCGTACCTGGATCCATTGATGTGATCATATTCTCGTTTGACATTAACTCGCACGGGCTGGTTGATCCACTCCTGCTGAGGAGGAATAGGGTTGATCTTGTGGGTCTGACCGTAATCCTGTGCGCCGGACGCAGTCATGTCCGTCTTGGGTAAGGGAGCAGCAGCAGCGTATGGAGGCTCAAACAGAGACTGGTCTTCACTCACCACTGACAGCGCCTCCTGGAGGATTGTAGGGCGGAAACTATATCACTGTTTCTCATTAAAGCACGCAGCAAATGACAAATGACTTTCAGTTCATCATGTGCAATCAGAATTAAGCAACACAAATGTTTTAATTGTTTCTTGCTGAAGGGCATTGGAACCACAGATGTGCAAATGAAGCAGAGCAATTGATTGCTCACATACAACCACGGATATGTGGAAAACGGCTTGAAGACAGCATGAAATAACTATTTTAGTTTGACGGGGAGGAGTTAAAAAAGAGGGACTTGTGATGTCATGTTTCAGAGGCGGAGCAATTTGATAAAAGATTTTTCTTGGAGTAATGTACACCAATGACTTGTGGACACAAAGTTCAGGAATGCGCATTATGAATGCAAACAAGGAAGTAAATTTTGATTTCCTGTTGACTTCAACAGTTTTATGTATCAGGTGGAAAAATAACAGTGTATGCTGTCAAATTGATATATAAATATATATAATTATTATTATTATTAGAGCTGCGAAGATCTTAAATTTCTCCAACGATACCGATACCAATTATTCAGAGTGATATCTGCCGATATTGATACCGATAGTTTGGGATTTCTGCCTTTTAAACCTTCTTTTAAGTTAATTATAATTGTATTACAATTAATCGTTATATTTTTAATTATTATACTTTGAAAGAAATGCAAATAAAAACATTATTCTCTCCATTTCACTCGTTTCAGAGTAACTAGTATCAGTTATAAACAAACACAACACTCAAATTAATGTCAACACAAATTCTGAAATAAATATCTCTTAACTTTCTGAATGTTATTAATTCATATAATTACTATTAAAATTGAACATCAAGCTGGTTTCTTAACATTTTCTTTACACAAAGCACAAATTCAGTGCATTTTCCTGCTGTTTTCAAATTGGTCTTTAATAGTGTGAAAATCAGCTTTTATCTGCCGATGCCAATTATTGGCTGATATATCGGTGCATCTCTAATAAATCCTGTATATATTATGTACACACAAACTTTTATGTTTACTTATAACGTGAGTAATCGATTAGACAGCACAAGTCAAGACAGAATTGTTAAAATGTCATTAAACTTAACGTTTGTTTTTCGAGAAGAATTTCAAAATGTGACTTTCAATAAAGTAAAAGATTTCTTGTTCATGACTCATACGTGAGACAGAACAGAGGCAAGGTCACTTCTACATTTGCTCTCATCGCCGGCGCTCAGCTGGGGTGATGTAGTTTTATTAAAGAAAACAAACGCGGCAGACAGGCTCCTCCGGAGAGAGCCGCGTCTACACGTGCATGTGATCGTCTCCATTCACATTTCAGCCAAACCTTTCTTTCAGTTTTATGAAACTATCTTAAATCAATCGCCGCTGTTATTTCAGCTACAAACACCTGTAAGACTCTTAACATTCACTAAACTTTACACTCAATAAAAAAAAAAAAATACAGACTCAACACCAAAGACCTTAAAAGATGCGAATCATCGCAGACTTTGAGGGTGATACTGTTTGGCATGTTTTAAATGTGAGCGTTTCACAATTAATACTTTCATTTAGTCAAAATTGAAACATTCACTCTATGGCTAAGTTTTGGGACACTATCAGCATCTAGTTATTATTTTTCCCTCTGGTTTTTTGAACTTTGGTGACAGTCGTCATCAATTTGATCAGTGTCCCGCGGACAGTATCGGGGCGACCCACAGCAGCAGGCCTGTGGCATGATAAGTATGGCAGGGTTAAGGAATGCCCTCTTAGTGCCAGATAAGGCCAGAGCTGCTATTATGACTGTTACACGTTACTTACACGCAGACATATCAGCCTCAACCATATAATTCATGATTGGCAGTCAGTCTTTCCCAAGATTACAGAGGGTTGTAAAAATAGGAAAATCTAATTCCACACTCACGCTCGTATATACGTACAGACAGGCCTGTCAAAAAGGCGAAATTTCTTCCTCTCTATGAAATAGAGTGCTAAGCAATGGTCAGCGTACAAGTGCAAGCTTCTTGTTATACAGTGGGGTTAAAATACTCACAAAGGTGCCAATTTCCCTGAGCTATAAATTGGCCGTGCCTTCATGGCTCGCTCAAACCGTCCAGAACCACAGGGTCACGCTGGTTCGGTTTTGTAGATTTATGGAGAGGCAGCTGAACTTTGACGTATATTAGAAGATCTCACTATTTAGAAAATGGAAATTTAACCGCCACAATCATCACTGCTCGTCCCGCAGAAGATGCGTCACTAAGTCGGACGTACAGACCCCATTAAAAGCGCAGTGCTATTTTATACAGAGGCCATTCCTGTCTTTTGTTTAAGGAGGAAAAGGAAACCTGACAGGAAACCAGATTGTGTGGAACAGGAAATACCCGTGGATTGAGACCCCCTCCTCATTGTCGACTAAAGTGTACAGTTAAAAATCAATCAAGAGAGATATCTCGTGTCAATTTCCAAAGGAATAACACGCAAATTCATGCTATTCTGTGTTAAAATTATGTGTCACTCTTGTTGTATTTTAGATTCAATGTACTTTTTTGTATTTTAAAATCGAAATGTTAGGGTTAATGTTACGGTTTGTCAGTGTGAGACTCTAAATAAACATATATCATATAAAATAAATAAATAAATAAATAAACAAATATCATATGTGAATCTCTCAAGAGAGAGAAGACAAGGGTTTTATATTTTATATGTATATATATATATATATATATATATATATATATATATATATATATATATATATATATATATATATATATATATATATAAAACCCAATTTAAATTACATAGTGATATATTTTGAACACTAATTGTATGCAAACTTTATATATATATATATATATATATATATATATATATATATATATATATATAAAGTTTGCATACAATTAGTGTATTATATATATATATATATATATATATATATATATATATATATATATATATATATTATTAAAATCATTTTTTTTCATACATAGAAATTAATTATGTTTGCATTGTTATAATAATAATAATAATAATAATGTGCAAGGAAAAAACCCTGATCATACAATAACAGACACTTTTTTTTGTTAATGCTACACATTTTACAACACAAATGTTATGTTCTTTGAACGAGCGCTGCATTAAAATCATCCTTCTTCTGTCCTCAGTCACCCCACTGCAATCGAAACAGTCTATTTAACATGATAAAATCTAACACAAGCATGATGTGTACGGCCCCAAACATATACCACACCCAAAACCACTTATATGACCGCAAAAAAAGGAGTGTTTGAATTCGCAGCCCTCCCCTTCAGACAAGAGTCACCAATCAATCAGTGATCATTACCTTATTTGATGCTCAGAAATATTTATTGATAGTTGTTTTTAATCAGAGATAGAATAAGAGGATTATCCATTAAAAAAAAAAAAAAAGTCTAAATATCGAAAATGCACAGAGCAGCGGCGTGGACCACACACAACTAATTATTCTCAGTAAAGCGCACATTTGTCTTTTTAGGCACTTTATGTAAACACAACCCATTCAAGAGTACAGTATAGCAATTATTATCAGTTATCAGAAGAAGGGAAAGACCGTGGAGTGATATTTTATTGTGGGTGGGCTCGGCTTTTGAACTATATGAATGGCTGGAAAACCTCGGCACGGTGCCACTCCAATTGCGCAGCCACATCTCCAGCCTAAAGCTTTATGATTTATATAAACCACTGCACTGCATTCACACACACACGCGCGCGCCACGATATACTGAAAACCCAAAGCAGCCTCGTCGAGCACGGGACATTCGCTATTCTAATCTTTAAAACGAAATGCTTTTTTTCTTCTTCTTCTTCTTCTTGACGAAACATCTTTACTCCATCACAAACAGCCCGTGCGTTTTTACGAGCGTCCAAGTGAGCGCACGTATCCTCCGCTATAGTTTTCAACTTTCAACAAAGTTTCGACGAAAAGGAAAAGGAAACTTGGAGAGAGAGAGCGAGAGAGAGAGAGAGAGGAAAAGCGCAACTCGGAGCGGCTGAAAAGTCCCAGACAGGCAGAACTACAAGCTCTCGAGCTCTGTCCATCTCAGAAAGATCCCTCTCCTCCACTCTTACCTTAATAGTTCCGTCCATTTTGCGCAATTTTCAGTGGAGCCCGACAATATTCCAAACATGACACGCGTCTGAATTAATTCCAGCCCCCGATATGTGGCGGAGAGACAGAGACAGTTTCGCCGGATGGTTTTTTCCTCTAAATTTTTGGAAGTGAAGTCACTGCGCTTGAGAAGGAAGCCGTGTATGTGTGTGTGCGTCTGTGTGTGTGTGTGTGTGTGTGTCACTGGCCCTGCCTTCATTACGGCACTCAAAGCAGGATATTTGTCCCGAGAAGATAAGACACCAAAACAATAGTGTTTCTTTCCTTTGTACATGTTTTTGCCTGGAAATATTTACAGAATGCCTGCCAGCTCTTTACATTTGTGCGCTTTTTCCACCATTAAAATAGACGATTTGGTAGAAACACTGCATGTTAAACATAACAATTAATAATAAAACTCTCAAAAACAGACTAAGCTGATAAAATATTACAATATATATATATATATATATATATATATATATATATATGTATATATATAATTTTTTTTTTTGCATGAATGCAGATTGTTGAAATCGAATGCATAATAACATCGATTCCGCTATAAAGAAAACGCGAATATGATCTACCTATGGTGAAGAGCCTATCCGAACTTCTTTCGCTGCTAAAACGGGTTTCCATTAATAAATCCGAAGCCCGCAGCGTCGAGTCCGTCTGCTCCACACGTGTGCGCACCTCTGAAAGCACATGAACAGCATTTCTCCAGCTGTATGGACCATATAGAGAGGCTGATACCTCTCGTGTGCTTGCTGTTGAACATTTCTCAAAATCAATAGCATATGGTCTCGCATTTTTTCATATCTGAATGTGCATGTCTTTATTCTAGACAATATTCATACAGTAAATATTTGCTTTTTATATGTATATTTTGTAGGGTCAAAAAATACGTAAATGTTATTTAGCAGCATGATATTGTATGTATAGTGCTTGTGATTCCCTCTCAAAATACGAGAGTGGATCTCCACCCCTATTTTTTTTTTTTTTAACGAGGAATTCTATTACCGATCACGCTCTGGACGCGCAGCCAGCCCAGAACGTGACCGGACCCCCGGATCCCGAGACCCCCTGACCGAGAGGGTTATGCCTAGGGGAGCGAGACTGAGTGTGCGCCGGCTGGCTCGCTCTGTTTGCGACATGGGGGTCTAGAGGGGGGAGAGGCCCCCTCGAGAGCGCCACATCTGGATCCTGCTAGGGGTCAAGGCTTCTCCTGCCTGAGGCCTGCGCAGTAATTAACGGAGACACCTTGTTTAACCATTTCGAGTCTGGGCCTCTCTCTCGAGCGCAAAACAACGCTGACTTTTCTTTTATTCAAATAAACGGTGTTGGCGTATATTTATCAATTTCTGTGTTCTGCGTTCTTGATTGAGTGGGGGATATAAGACAAGTAGAGGAATCTGACAAAGCAGAAGGAGAGGAACATCTACCATGATTGAGAAATGCAGTTTTGGATAATCATATCTGATTTTGGGACATGTGCACGCGCATTGCAGTGGAAGGGTGGACATCATTTTCACAGAGCGTGGGACTTGATAGCTGAAACATATGTTTCCCTAGAGGGGCTGCTTAGACTCCACAATTCTTTTAATTAAAACACCATTATCTCTGAGCGCATGACGAGACGGAGATCTGGCGGAGAGGGGTCACTAATGACAGTATAATTATGTTTTATGGTCTCCATTTCGATTATTATAAATGAGACGTCTCTTTACTCGAAGCTCAACTATTTATCAGATAAATGGTGAACACAATCGCTTCATTCAAAATTACCAAATGCTCTTGTGGTGGGCATTTTATATAGTAGTAGATCGTTTGATGACAGCAGTCTTGCTGAAATCCAGACATAATCTGCTCATGGTTGTTTCTGGATATAGTGTGTTTTCAACTTTCAAGATGTAATGATAGCGTCCAAAATAAATTATTATTTTTTATTTTTGATTTTTTTTTTATTTATAGACCAAACGCATCCATGAGGTGCGTCATTAAACCTAGAAAATCAGTCTCTTTTCCCGCGTGGCACTTGCCCAGGTCATTAGGAGTCCAGCGGTAACAAACATTTTGGAAGGCCAATAAACAAATGCATGTTGGTTTATGTAGTGAGCCACAGAACATCTGGCTCGACGCTGGAGCTTGACAGCCAGGCATTTCTCCCAACCACGACCTGTGGGAAGCCAGTGGCCCAACGCTACTGGAAAAACCCTGAAGACTAACCCGGAGTGGCTTCCTCATCTTAAAAAAGAAGCAAAAAACGGTGTGGGAACGTGGTAAACGGACTTTCGACCATACAATTACATAACTAGATGATATATAGCCAATCTATCGATTTATCTGAAATATTAATCGCGAGGGATGTTGCTTCTCGGCTTCCTCGAGACCGTCACGAGCCCCTTTCCCTCTCACGCGCTGAGAATGACACGCACGTCGAAAAAAAAAATGGGCACACAACACCAAACTGTCTGGTCTCCTGCTCCGGGCCATAATTAATTTGAGATTTATTTTTATTGGAAAGCTCCAGTCTCGCCCGGCCTTAACCAAACAAAAACCTTAACCCGTGGCTTCGCCTGAATGAAGCGGAATATTTCTCTGTAACTTGTCTTTCTTGAGGCGTGCTGAGGTAAATCCCTTTCCCGCCCAAATTCTGCCGTTTATCTGCAGCGCACGAATTAAAGAGGGGGGAGGGGACATATTTGTCGAAAATTTGTACAGTTTTAATCAAAACAAAAACTTGGTTTGGGTTGTGGAAGAAACAGACACTTGTTTACTTGTTGAAAATGAGAATAAGAGCAAAATTAATAGTAATAATCGTCTCAAAGGCTCTTTCTATCGCTCCGTTTTATTGTTGTTTGTACCTAGCCCAACTCCACTGCATGCAGGGCACTATTTATTATTCAGTCTGTGGAGAGAAAGCTGGATTTCAAAGAGAAGGTTTTCCCTCAACATTCCTGCGCTGCTAATGTCTCGAAACAAATCGAGGACTGTTCGTGGGACTGTGAAACTCAGCCCCTCTGTGGAGGAACACAAACTATAGCGTCTGCATGAAAAGCTCCCTTATGCAGGGGGGCAATAAGTCTCCATAACATAACAACTCGGCTCTGGAAAGTATGCTGATTGTAAAGATATAATGAATGACTTTAGCAGGCACAATACTTCATTTTCATGGCTCTGTCTGTATGTGCACTAAGGCTTCTGATACATTAAAGTTATTGCTGTGGCACTTTGCCATAAATAACCATCCAAATATGCCAATTCAACCTGTAAAACAATGAACAGTGATAATACAACATTCTAGAGAGGTAGCCTATATAACAGCGTTGAGATTCAGGAGAAGTGGCATAATCGATGTAGGCTGGACTTCAGTCTGAATGTGTTTGGTGGACCTTCAGCAGCTCAAGTTTGAATTCTAAATGGAAACTTCCTTGGCTGGTCGAACCTACTTCATACAAAAACAGATGTCTGCCATTTGCAATGTTTACATTCTTTAAGAGCATGTCGGGAAAAAGGGCACCACGTCAAATACAATAATGTACAATATAAGTCACATTTGTGAAGGTCAGAGATGGCCTTCGTTCAATGACCAGATCAAATGTAAGACTGTTAGCTGGATAGATGTCTTGTAAACAAATAAACCCAGTCATCAAACTAACTCATTAATTTTACGTCAAATATGACGAGAGGTGAATCCGGAAAACCGCGTTTTTACAAGCCATTTACACCAGCCATCAATGAAACTTGGAAGAGGAAAAAGGCAATTTAGAAGTCCCAGTCTGTTTCCTCCAACATTACCTGCTCGTAGTGACGATGTTGTCTTACCTTGACGTAAGACGAAGTGTCGGGGACGGTCTGAAACATTTTCATTGGACAGAGAGCCCGGAAATGTGTGATGTTCACTTCACGGCCCCTTCAAAAAACAAGTCCACAGGTCATCAAAGAGGAAACTGGAGTTTGTCCAGTGCAAAACTAACTAATTAACAAACACACCCCGAGTCTAAAATAATAATAATAATAATAATTACACAAATGTAACCGAATTGTTCCTTAATTCTGATCCACACCCCAAGAAAATTGTCTTTTGCTTCTCAATGAAAAAATTCCATTAAAGTCGTTTATTAATCACAAATCTGCACACAAATATTTGATTCATTTCTCCGAATTAAACGAATTCTATCACATATCCCTATGCCATTTCATCTCAAAATTGATTTGCAAAATACATTTCTTCACGCCCTAAAGATAAAACGCATCGAGAATAAATGGTAAAATCAGTAATTGTGAATAGTATGAGCACCTTGCTTTCCACCCCGTTAAACCACATTCAGCCATCTAAACAGAGGTCAGATGTGGTTCATGAGTGGAGCACAGAGCTGCATTTATTCGTTTAAGAATTGTAGCTTATACCTTTCATCCCTCTAGAGGTTCGTTTTTTTGTTTGTTTTTAATTAACCACACAAGCCTCTATTTCATGAAGTGGTCTAAAGTGGCAGTGATGGCAACATTAATAATCAATAACAGCATTATTATGTGCATTTTATAAACAATATATGCTTTTCTCTTTCCCTTCCTTCTTTCGTTTTTGAACGTGTTTATATAATAGGCTATATAAGATAAGTTAATTTAAGGCCCAGCCCCTTCACTTTCAGAGCAGCCACATATTGAAACACTTTTCGTTTTAATAAGTGTAGCTTACAAAGTCTGGGGTGAAAGGGCACCTCGGGGACGGTGTCTTTTTGCCTTTCCCTCGGCGTGCAATTACAGAGCAGACTGGCACGAGCATTATTTAACATTCCACCGCAGTTCAGCAACACAATGAAAATAACCGATGGCCATATCAAGAGCAATAACACAAACACATGAGAATTTTATTTTGTCCTGACAGTTGACTGTCTTAAAGTATCCTTCTCCAGAGGCTATAGTCCATAAATGTGGATTTTTTTGTTTTTCAAGAACAGCAGAGTTGACTACTGTAATAAATACAGCTTGTGTTTGTTTCTTTCAAGTGTTGAGGATTTACACCAAAAGGCCTTTCTTGACCATCAGTCATTATTTATTTTTTTTATATATATGCATTCATATATCATATATAACTTATTGCAGCAATTTCTGATTTTCTATTCGAGTATCAACATCAAGTGTCTGTGGTAAATTTATGATCGCAGACTGTCACTTTGATTTTTTACAAAAACACTGCAGGCATCAAAAAAAAAAAAACAGTTTTAGTTGGTTGCAAATTCCTACATCGCGCTCGACTTTCAGACAACATTTCTATTAAATGAATTTGCGCTTAACATTTGCATTAAAACAAATCATGCAGCAATACACGAAAAATGGACGCATTCGTCAGTTGTCTGATGAGATGTTGACATTTCGATACCTGAGCATACTGACCGTGATGAATAAATCAGGAGTCTTATAATTCGCTCGATTTATATTCGCAGCGTCAGACCTCGGGCTCCTGCGGGCGAGAGCCGGGCTCGCCTCATAAACTTTCCCAAATGCATCCAATTTCTAAACGGTAAAAGAGCATAGAATTCCGCATCTGTGGCCAATTAAGTGACTGGAGGCTCAACAGGACTGTTAAGTAACTGCATCGTCTCTCCTCCGAGGAGCGTCTAGTGTTACATCTGACGCGCCTTACGCGTTATCCATCAAAGAGCATCTCTCTCGACACTTTGGAAAAGAGCAAAGAAGCGACCCAACAAAATGCACAAGGAGCTCAAATCATTCTCCAATGAAAAGTAGCTCCACGTGCGTGTGTTTTGCTATCCCGTTGGAAAAAACACACACACACACAAAACGAAACAGACCCTTGGAGAGCGACAAAAACGCACTGCGGGTCAAACGAAAGTTTACCTCAAAACTCACCTGTCTGGTCTCTGTCACTCGGTAATTTTGCACTCTTTTCCAGTCTTTAATAATTAGTCCCGTCTATGAGAAAGTGATGGATAAGTGTGAGTAATGTTGAGCAGGCGCGTGAGGAGGAGAGGAGGGATGGAGGCGGCTCGCGGACCAATGAGAAAGCACGAGCTCACCCCTGCACATCAGCTGAACCGTGAAATAAGGGCAATCTGACTGAAATGAGCACAAGACCATAAAAGAGAAGGAGAGAGGGAGGGAAAGCGTGAAACATCCGAATATCTTCAGCAGACACACATTTAAAGACAGTTTTCCAATTTCATTCAGAGATATTTCGTTCATTCATGCCCATTTGAAAAACTATTGCGCTTCGTGAGGGGGAAAGCATGCATTTTATAGCATGTGCGATTGCGATGTGTTTTAGTTTATTATGTCTCGTGAGGATCAGCGCATCCTATGGCAAGCCGTTTTGACTTTTATTCATTTTCAGGATATGAACTTGTGATATAATTACTCTTTCAATAGTTAAAATGCTAATTCTTGATATCAGGAATTAGATTTCCACCAGTAACAATGGCAATTTTTGATATCAAGAATTACATTTCCATAAGTATAAACTATAATTGTTGATATCAAGAATTGTATTTTTACTAGTGAAATCTCGCCATAGGCTGCCATTCAAATTCAATTGTTGATATCAAGAATTAATTTCTTACTAGTTGAAATTCCAGTTTCACATATCAGAAATACAATTCTTACTAGTAAAAATGTAAATTCTTGATATCAACAATTGAATTGCTACTAGTAAAAATGTTAATTTCTGATATCACGAATGTGATTGTTACTAGTAAGAAAGCCTTTTTTCAGAAATTATATTGATATCAGGAATTCATTTTCAGATATCAGAAATGAACATTTTTACTAGTAGAAATTCAATCGTTGATATCAAGAATAGACATTTCAACTAGTGACAATGTAATTGTTGATATCAGAAATTTGCATTTTTAAAATTAAGAATTGTATTCCTGATATGTGAAACTGGAATTTCAACTAGTAAGAAATGAATTCTTGATATCAACAATTGAATTTGAATGGCAGCCTATGGCGAGATTTCACTAGTAAAAATACAATTCTTGATATCAACAATTATAGTTTATACTAGTGGAAATTGAATTGTTGATATCAAAAATTGTCATTGTTACTAGTGGAAATCTAATTCCTGATATCAATAATTAACATTTTAACTAGTGAAAAAGTAATTGTTGAGATCACAAGTTCATATTCTGAAAATGAATAAAAGTCAATACGGCTTGCCATACAGGAATACAATTCTTACTAGTAAAAATGTAAATTCTTGATATCAACAATTGAATTGCTACTAGTAAAAATGTTCATTTCTGATATCATGAATGTGATTGTTACTAGTAAGAAAGCCGTTTTAGATATCAGAAATTATATTGATATCAGGAATTCATTTTCAGATATCAGAAATGAATATTTTTTACTATAGTAGCAATTCAATTGTTGATATCAAGAATAGACATTTCAACTAGTGACAAGTGAATTCTTGATATCAGACATTTGCATTTTTACTAGTAACAATGTAATTATTGATATCAAAAATGATGATTTTTACTAGTGAGAATTGTATTCCTGATACGTGAAATTGGAATTTCAACTAGTAAGAAATCAATTCTTGATATCAACAACTGAATTTGAATGGCAGCCTATGGCGAGATTTCACTATAGTGAAAATACAATTACAGATATCAAGATTTATAGTTTTTACTAGTGGAAATGTAATTCTTGATATCTAGAATTTAATTATTGATATCAAGAATTGAATTGTTGATATCAGGAATTAACACTGTTACTAGTGGAAATGTAATTCCTGATATCAAGAATTAGCATTTTAACTAGTGAAAATTGATTTGTTGATATCAAGAATTCATATCCTGAGAATGAATAAAAGTCAAAATGGCTTGCCATACGCATCCACGCGTCACCCGTGAGCGTCTCTTTCCTGTCAGGCTGACCCTGTTCACTTCACTAACTCCATTTCCTCCACCCGAAATCTCCTTCCAAGAAGCAGCGGCGGGTTTACAGTGGGGAAATCTGCTGATGCGTGACGTGTGGATATCAGTAGGGAACAAACACTTGATAAAGACTCTTTATTGATCAAATAAAGCTTGATGACATCGGGATGGTTAGATTTTTTAGTACATATGAAAAACACTCCCAGTAACATTGTGGAGTTGCTTGTGATTACGGATTACTTACTTACTAAAGTGTTATAATAAGTTGCATAAGGATTTTATGTGTTGTTGCTAATGGATTTTTAATGCAATAATTTAGTTTGAGCTCATGCATGGTCCCCAAAGTAGAATGATATGTGACAACTGATGGAAATATATTTATTTATTTATTTTTCGTTCCCACGAGTCTATATTTACCTGATTGATTTAGGTAAACCCAAGTAAACTCTGAGATAAACAGTGTTTGGAATAGCACACCACGTTCCCATAAGATCACATAAATTCTTTTGGACAATAGCAGGAAATTGCCACCTTAGCCAGACGGGAAACATATCTGAAGGCAATGTCACTGTACTTGCAATGTCTGACTATCATTTACAACATGTAAACTGCAAAAGTCTTGCAATCTTTAACCAACATTGAGAAGATTTGTTTTCTACACCTTTATATATTTATTATTATTATTATTATTATTGCTTTTTTCTTTCTCAAAGTATCCTGCTTGAGTAACTTCTGGAATTTTACAGATGTCGGGATTGAGAACACATCAATGGCTGGATGACGCACTTCCATCCAAATGCCTTTTGACAGTGAAGAACAATAAACAGTGCTAGTGTTAGTTTTCAGAAAATGGTTGTTTTTCTCTCCTTTGTCTTGTTGCTTTAAAGCTGTTACTGTAACAATATCAAGTCCAGTAATAAGGGACAGGAATACAAAGATATTCAAACATGATTTCTTGTCTTAGGGGCCGTTTACACGACACCGTTTTCAACTAAAAACCGAAAACTCTTTGTGTGTTTTGGCCGGCCGTTCATTTACACGACAACGGGGCCTGAAAATGCAAACTTGAAAACGTGTTACAAAGTGCAAGTTCTTGTCTTGGTGTAAACTGCAAAAAAAAACGTGAATTGGTGAAATGCTACATGTCCAGTCTATCAATCATGAGCGATTCGTTCATTTTTTTTAACAAATCCTTAAAAAACACTTTCATACACTTGATAAAAATCCCATAGGTGACTTATTTTGTTCTCAAAAAGGCGAGTTGTTGCTGAAAGGTGAGGACTTGCATACTTTTGTGCACAAAAACAAAACAAAAATAATGACTTTATTCAACAAATTCATCTCCTAAGCTGTTTACGTCCAGATCTTCCACATCTGTATTGGCCAATACAGGAGAGCGCTGGACATAAACAGTGTAGGAGAATGACACAGAAGTCATTATTGTTGTTTTTGCACACTAAATGCATCATAAAAATGCTGATAGAACCACTGCAGTCACGTCGACTAGTTTAACGATGTCTTTAATACCTTTCTGGGCCTTGAAAGCGATGGTTAAATTGCTGTGTATGGAGGAATCATGGGCTATACCTTTTGGATTTCATCAAAAAATATCTTAATTTGTGTTCCAAAGATGAACGAAGGTCTTACGGCATGTAACGACATGAGGGTTAGATCAGAATTTTCATTTTTGGGTGAACTAACCCTTTAAAGGGGATCGTGATTACTCTAAAGAAAAGGGAATATTTGAACCATTCAGTCTCCAAAAAAAAAAAAAAAAAAAAAAACGAGACAAATTCCTGCATCCCATCTATGATCAGCCCCCGTGGCTGGTGTTAGCAGTAGAGACTTATCTCAAAGGTCCAACTCCACCTCCTGGGACCTCTCTAATATCTGTCTATTTAGGAATATGCAGAAACACACAGACGTGTCTGATTACATCGAGTATGTAGTAATGAAGGCCTGGGTCCTCCAGTGTAATGTCTTATTTATTTAACTGGAGGAGCAAGAGAGCAGCAGAGATGAAGATAGCTCATTTTCCACATCTCTCTACGTTCTCAGGGGGGACGGGTAAATGAGATGCCGGCACCAGTGAAGGCAGGGCAACTCTTTTCACGCTAACCCCGTCAAGGCCCACACGCAACAGGATAAACCCAAGGGCTTTACTAAACTCCACCAAACCCAAGCACAATCAGACTCATTCGTACTTAAATGTCAGTAATTTCAGCACTGTAGATCGGAAGAAGTTCTGCGAAATAGTGTGACTTAATCTTATTTTCTACTCCCTTAGCCCTCATAAAACTACAAATAGTCATGAACACCTTGAGCAGGCTGTCCGTTTTTCCTCTTTATTCACAAAGCCTCGCATAGATTTCATGTGTTGAGTGTGAACTCTCTAGATTCATGGTTTGCAATATGAATTTCGGGTGAAACCGGATCTGGAAATGTATCTTTATGCAAACAGCAGACCACTCATGCGTGTCATTAGAATTTGCAAAGGGAAATTAAACCGCTGTGGTTGGTTTATAAGAGGGCATTTATAAAGGTAAGGCCGCAGTGGCAGTGAAAGTGCTGAATGTCCTAATAAGACACCAATCATCATGGCTGTTAACTCCATCCAAACGAAGAAATAGATGACCTTGCGCTAATGTCACACATCTGGTTTAATCAGACCGCTCAGGTTGGCTTTAATACAGAAGGATTTTAGTTTAGACCTCCAGAATGGCAAACTAAAAAGTGAGACTAATTTAGTTGGTCATATCCTCAACATGCCATCTTTCTGGTTTACTTCAGAAATTCTCTATTTAAAGCTGTAAATTTTACGATATATGTTGTTATGGAGATTCAAACATTTTTGAACTTTAATGAACTCAATTCTGCGGGAAATTCAGGGATGTACCTGTCGAAAAATCAAGAATATGCTGGTTAGGTTTTCGAAGCATGGAAGCTGGTTTTAACTGGTTTATGCTGGTCTGGACCAGCTCAAACCAGCTTCCATGCTTCGAAACATCCAAAACACAGTGCGCTGTCAAGTCAAGTCACCTTTATTTATATAGCGCTTTTTACAATCCAAATTGTGGCAAAGCAGCTTTACATTAATAATTGGCAAATCATTTTGGCTGCACAGCAGCTCCCAAAGAAAATGGTGTCATTGTCCAGCTTATTCTATATATTATTGATTCATTCCGTTGCAAAGATCAATAGTTATTAGTCAAGTTAATTTATGTATCTCACCACTGGAGAAAACAGTGACGTAATCGTCCGGCTCAGCTCAGTTCGCATACAACGGCGCCAATGCAGGCATATCAAAAACACTGCTGAATATCAAACAAGTGTCCCCAACTTAAGCAAGCCAAAGGAAACAGCGGCGAGGAACCAAAACTCCAACAAAATGGAGAAAAAAACCTTGGGAGAAACCAGGCTTAGTCGGGGGGCCAGTTCTCCTCTGGCCAACAGTGGACACTTGCCCGATACTCAGGCAGAGTTACAGGTCATAAGTCCGATTGGAGTCGCAACAGTCAAAATATTTAATCTAGTTCCATCTAGTTTAAGATCTTTTTAATCACGCCGGTATGGGACGGTTTGTTGGGGATCTGTGCCACTGGCTGATGAGTCGGTAAGGCCCTCACTAGGGATGATCTAGTTCACACAGTCTCCGCCGACACCCCAGGGCCACGCTGCTGCTGTTTTTGATATGCCTGCAAAGGCGCAGGTTCCCCATCCGACCCGGACACGGCCCGGATCCAGCCAATCACGTTAATTGGTAAACCTCGGGATAAGCACAGAGACAAAATTAGCGTAGACACCATTCTTCTTCTGATGTAACGAGTACATCCGGTGTTATAGGAAGTGTTCCTATATATCCCAGCCCCTTTTGAGCGCTGGCAATTATTTTTAATCGAAGGAGACGTAGGCGTGTTATCCAAGCATTTATGGCAAGGAACGTCCCTTATTCTTGGGAAGGGGCCACATATGAGGTGTTTCTGGATGTTTCTCCCTCCTATCTGCCTTAAGGTCTTGACGAATTCAAATTGTTGCATTTCTGTTGTTTAGAATCCAGTATGCCGTAATACAGAAGAATGCTCGTCTTCTGTCCAAACATACCGCGCCCTCTTTAAAGAACGATCGACTTTTACATACGGCAGGCGACCTGTAAATGCGAATTGTAGTTTTGCGAAATATTCATTTTTTGAATTACCTGAAAAACCACCTCATGTGAGTGTGAAAACTTTATTTTTTTGCGATATATGGGAGTTTTTGCGCGTTTCCATTGAGGGTATTTTCAATTAGCTCCATTTAAAGGGTAATGGAAAGTGCGCACATAAAGCCACCTCACAAACAACTTGCGAGTACCAACCATGCTAAGATACAAATGTATGTACAAACGTATGAGATTTTGAAGCCTAAAAAAAGTGCATGCATCCATCATAAAAATAATCCATACAGCTCAAGGGAGTTAATAAACGCTTTGTGAAGCAAAGGGTTTTTGTGAGACAAATATCCATATTTAAAACGTCATAAACTAAAATAACTTCTGGCTGACGACCGTACGCAAGTTGACTTGCGCCACAAGAGTAACAACTGAAGCAGGACGTAGGATTATCATAAGCTTAGACGCCTCTCACGGTTCAAACAAATAGGGCTGTGCAACAAACTCAAGCCCCTCTTCTGTTATATTGAAATCCTCTGACATTTCTCTTCCGTGTTCGTCGCTGCATCATGCGTCGGGTCAGAGGTCACTCTTCAACTACAAAAAGATGTGTATTGCTAATAACATTTTAAATATGGATATGGATTTTTTCTTTCAAAAACCCATCACTTAACTTCATTAACCCCCTTGAGCGGTATGGATTATTTATTATGATGGATGCATTTTGCGGGGCGTCATAATCACCCTGTGTACTTGTAATCGCATATACCTGTGTACTTGCAATCCCACCTACCTGTGTACTTATAATCGCATGTACCTGTGCACATGTAATCCCATGTACCTGTGTACTTGTAATCCCATGTACCTGTGTACTTGTAATCGCATGTACCTGTGCACATGTATTCCCATGTACCTGTGTACTTGTAATCGCATGTACCTGTGTACTTGTAATCGCATGTACCTGTGTACTTGTAATCACATGTACCTGTGTACTTGTAATCCCACCTACCTGTGTACTTGTAATCGCATGTACCTGTGTACTTGTAATCGCATGTACCTGTGTACTTGTAATCACATGTACCTGTGTACTTGTAATCCCACCTACCTGTGTACTTGTAATCGCATGTACCTGTGCACATGTAATCCCATGTACCTGTGTACTTGTAATCGCATGTACCTGTGCACATGTATTCCCATGTACCTGTGTACTTGTAATCGCATGTGCCTGTGTACTTGTAATCACATGTAGCTGTGTACTTGTAATCCCACCTACTTGTGTACTTGTAATCACATGTACCTGTGTACTTGTAATCTCATGTACCTGTGCACATGTATTCCCATGTACCTGTGTACTTGTAATCGCATGTACCTGTGTATTTGTAATCACATGTACCTGTGTACTTGTAATCACATGTACCTGTGTACTTGTAATCTCATGTACCTGTGCACATGTATTCCCATGTACCTGTGTACTTGTAATCGCATGTGCCTGTGTACTTGTAATCACATGTAGCTGTGTACTTGTAATCCCACCTACTTGTGTACTTGTAATCACATGTACCTGTGTACTTGTAATCTCATGTACCTGTGCACATGTATTCCCATGTACCTGTGTACTTGTAATCACATGTACCTGTGTACTTGTAATCACATGTACCTGTGTACTTGTAATAGCATGTACCCCCCCGCCAACTGTTTTAGTGTTGTCAGCGGCACTTTTTGCCGCTGTAGTGGGTATTCACCATTAATATACTTCCCATTGATGTCCATGCAGTCCCATTTTTGTGTCCGTATGGACTTCAACGCGATTTTGACCGCTTGAAAAACAAAAGGCTAATAGGTAGTGTCCATGCGCCATAAGATCAAATGTCGGGCTACTATTGTAGTGTACGTACTGCTTGTGACGATTACGCCACGCTCATTATTTATACGCATATTTGCCTACGCGTAAAAACCGAAGTGTCACTCAGAATACATGCATAAAGTTTGTTCAAATGACAATTGTGCTAATCTGAAATTGATATTTTTTACCCAGACCTATAGCACCAAGTCACAATTATTAAAAATATGTTCTCATTTAATTCATCGACCTTCAGTGGAACTCCAGGGCATTAATCTTAGCATTTAATCCTAGCCAGGTGAAACAGAGCCACGTGGACAAAAAAAAATCCTTGCTGGAAAACAGAAAGTCAAGGCACATGACTGCACACCTCGTCTAAGAAAATTTAAAGTCATCTCTCCTCAATAAATCCTCTGACCACTCATCATTCAACAGGCTTTTAGCGGGCCCTTAAAGAAAGCAGCAACTGAAATGAATACGCTGTCACCTCTCATTTCTGTCCACAGCCCGGCCCTGTGAGAGAGCGTGTTGTTCCCGGGGAAGTGGGACAGGACTCTCAGGTTTACCGTGCCATGCTCTTTTTCTCAGGCATTTGCTTGAGGGCCCCCCTCCGCTCCCCAAAACCCCCACCAGACGTGTCTGACAGCCTGAACTCGACGTGAGTTGCTCACCAGACTACAAAACTCATTCATCTGTGGCTCCGACGGTCAAATCTGGATCCAATAAAGCAGGATACTATTGATCCCTTGTCTCACTGAAAATTGCTATGGTGGTGCTTCACCACTAGGAGGTTCTTTGAGCTAGTTTTGGGGCAAGAAAACGAGAACAATGAGACATAATTGGGCAATAAAATGCGCAGGCTATGACATAAAATGAGCAAAATTCTGCTCCATTTTAGTCACTTCTCAAACTTAGTAATATATATGCTCACACACACACACACAGACACACACACACACACACACTACCCTTCAAGTTTGGGATAGGTAAGATTTTTAATGTTTTTTTGTTTGTTTTTTAAGTTTCGTCTGCTCAACAAGGCTGCATTTATTTAATTAAAAATACAGTAAAAACAATAATATTATGAAATTTTATTACAATTTAAAATAACTGTTTTCTATTTGAATATATTCCTTGATAGAAAGTTCAAAAGAACAGCATTTATCTGAAATACAAAGCTTCTGTAACATTATACACTACTGTTCAAAAGATTGGGGTTATTAAGGATTTTTATTTTTATTTTTTGAAAAAGAAATTAAAGAAATTAATACTTTTCTTCAGCAAGGATGCAATAAATCGATCAAAAGGGACAGTAAAGACATGTATAGTGTTACAAAAGGTTATATTTCAAATAAACACTGTTCTTTTGAAGTTTCTATTCATTAAAGAATCCCCCCCCCCAAAAAAAAAAAAAAAATTACACATTAAATGTTTCTTGAGTATTAAATCATCATATTAGAATGATTTCTGAAGGATCATGTGACGCTGAAGACTGGAGTAATGATGCTGAAAATTCAGCTTTGATCACAGCAATAAATTACATTTTTAAATATTTTAAAATAGATAACAGTTATTTTAAATTGCAATAATATTTCACAATATTACTGTTTTTACCATATTTTAAATTAAATAAATGCAGCATTGGTGAGCAGACAAAACGTCTTTTAAAAACATTAAAAATCTTACCTATCCCAAACTTTTGAATGCTATATATATCTATATATATGATCCCTCTCATTTCAGTAAATTTATTCACTCAACAACAATGTCAGGGATGCAGGAAATGACACATCCGGACACTGAAACAACTGCTTAACAATGGTCTATATCTTACTAGCTGCTAGACTTTCAGCTTTCATTTTTAATCATCTGCTTTCATATTGCAAGGCACTTTATAGGCCTAATGAGTGTGTGATAGGCCTTCTTGGGAGGCACAAAGTGAACCCCTCCTTCTCTCATGTTCCCTGGGGCAACAAACAAACATATGAAACGGGAAACAGACCTAGCCACGCTCAAATGTTCCTTTTGCCTGATAAGTGAGGGGGTTTGCAGTTTGTTTAGAAATACCTAAAACATAAATGATGACACGGGATGCCTGTCTCAAAGGATGAAGCTGGAAAGCAAACTTCCAAAAGAGAGACAGGGAGTTATAGCCTAAAATTGTGCGTGTGTGACTGACTGCAGGGGCACTGCTCTAAACGCCCTGGCAAAAACCACAACATTCTTCCTCATCCTTAAAGGGACAGAACATTTTTTGTGGTAATGTGCCAAACACACACACACACACACACACACACACACACACACAGTTGGGTTTTTGTGTTTTGTGGGGACTTTCCATAGGCGTAATGGTTTTTATACTGTACAAAATGTCCATTCTGTCCCCCTACACTACCCCTACCCCTAAACCTACCCATGACAGAAAATGTTCTGCTATTTTAGATTTTCAAAAAAGATAATTCTGTATGATTTATAAGCTTGTTTCCTTGTGGCGACCAACAAAAGGTCCCCACAATGTCAAGATTTACTGGTTTTACTTAGGTTAAATGTCCCCACAATGTAAGGAATACCCGTCCACACACACACACACGCACACACACACACACACACCACATTCGACACCTCATGGATGGTGCTGCATGTCTGTTAAACATATGCACATATACTTAACCCTTACTGGGCTTGAATTATTTCTCAGTAGCATTAGCTATTCTTTGTCTGTCATGTCTATCTCAAAGTTAAGAGTCTTCAGAAGACATTGTAATGTAATAATTTGCATTGACTGATAGAGGGCAGAGTTGAGCTATGGAAGAGACCAAGGAATATATACATCAGCATCAGTGTCTTTCAAGGTGTTTGTTGCAATTCAGAAGAAAAACAACATTTATAGCTATACATGTATTTATCTTATACACATATGACAACAGAATAAAAAAAAAAAATGATGATTTAAAATATTATCCCAAAATTGTTTTGTGAAATTACCGTAGCACTAATCCATTTAATTATTGAACCTAATTATGCTTCATATTACACTTTTCTCTCAATTTTCTAATAATTTATAATCATAATATTTTAATTAAACACTTTATAGTAACATGCATCAAAAATTGGTTGCACTTTATTTTACAGTCCTGTTCCCAATGTACATACTCTGTATGTATCGTAATTACAATAACTAACCCTGAACCTATCCGTACACCTGACCTTAACCCATGTGGTTACTTTATGTTATCCAGTACTTTCTTAGGTAAGTACACTGTAAGTACATGTAAGTGCACGTACTATAAAATAAAGTGCAACCAAAAAATAATAATAAAATAGATGATGCTGATTTTTTTTCTATGATTGCCTTTAATATATATATATATATATAGCTGCCATATACTTGACACCATTACATATAGTTCTTTGCAATGTTTTTCACAAGCTTTGACTCACACACTTGACAGCGTCTGTAATTGAGGGAGTGGAAGTCATAAGCACAAACACACAGACATGTACAACCAACCAAAGTCACAAAAATACATCTAGAGGCAAAGACAAACACAAGCACTCTGCACCCACACAATCACATGCAAACGTGTATAGCCGCACTGACACACATTCCCTCATATAAACACCTGTACCTTCATTTATCTTTTACCTACATCTTAAGTAGCTTGTGTTACAATATAGATGGAGAGAACTATAAAATTAGTCTGCTATAGCATCACGCTCCTTGTTTTTGCATATTAAACTGAGAGTATTTTAACACAACAAAAATAACATGAAAATTCTGTCATATTGAAAATCCTCATATTGTTCTAATGGAACATAAAGCAAATTATTAACAAAAATAGATTTAGCTAGTTAACGGAATAATCTACGCATGACGTCCCTGCTGCAGTGTTATCATGTAACTCCATCTTAGAAGTTTAAAATAAATGAGCGTATGTAGGCAGATACCGTGGGCAGAGGTGAAGGAGTCTGAGGGACGAGAGGCTTGTCCTGACCGAGGGGGTGCTGATTCGAGCTCAGATTAAATATACGACAGGAACAAACCACATTCACAAGACTGCTGATAAGAAAGAAGGGTTTTAATCACTAGTAAAGAAAGAATAGAGGTAGAGAAAAAGGAGTAGAGCTCATTCCATTTCCTCACTGAATATCAGACTACAGGATAGACGCTACATCCTAAAACCACGTCTAAAAATACTCCTATTGTTTTGTGGTTGGGTTAGTCTAGTGTGTGTGTGAGTGTGTGTGGCCATACTGTTGTCTGGATGGCTGTATGTAATAAGCACACTAGCATTAGTGTGTGTGTGTGTTGTGAGAATCTGGGAGTTCTTCCATTTTAGAGTGAAGTTTGATGGGAACGTGGGCTGATTATTTATGTGGCTGTAATCTAACCCCCTTCAGCTGCACCCAGATCTTCTCCATCTCTCTACAGTCAGCCATCAATTTCTATCAGGAAACAGCAAATACAGCCTCAAGATGGTCTGCAGGTTATGACACTCTGCTTACATCCTTAAATAAGCTGGAACACCTGAAAGGCATTGTGGGAACTGTCTTGATGGATGTACTAAATGAACATTGAACATCACAGATATGGGACCAGGTTTGGGCCTAAGATTCAAAAGGTTGTATAACTTAATATACATGCTGATATATAGCGCACTGTTGTGAGTGGATATTGCTATGCAACAGGTAAACTGCATGTAAACAATGGCATTGCTGCGTGTGGAACTGCTTTCACAAGATCTTTTGCAAGATCTGCAATTGCTAGTTCAAAAAATGTAGTCTATCCAAATCTCCATTACAAATTTGCAAACTTCACCATCTACATAAAGGACGACTTAGGCCATATCTCAAAAGATATTGGAGTACACGGTAAAAGATGTTTTTTTTCTGTTGAAATTGTAAATAAAACAAAGACTTAGAATGTCTTGATATGCTTATTATAGTAATTACAATAACTGGGAAATAACTTCGTGCTAACCCTGAACCTACACCTAAACCTAACCTTAACCCATGTACGTACTTTATGTCATCTTGCACTTGTAAGTACACTGTAAGAAGTGCACATAATGTAAAATAAAGTGCAAACCTTACCATTGTAATTGTTTGTGAAATGAACAAGCAATTTCTGAAATTTGGCACCATTTTATTTCAGTGACGATTATTGTGTGATGTTGCTTTTATACTACGATTCAATAAATAAAATGCTAATATTACATTGAGTAGCATACATTTTAAACACAGTATTGGCAGTTACTTTGTCTGCTTTTGCATTGCAAACGAATCGAGTTCCAAACAAATCTGCAGCTGCTACATACAGTGGTGTTTCATTTGTGAATGATTCAGTGTTTTTGAACAAATTGGTTGAATGATTCAATGACTCACTCTTATAAGTCACTTGTTTAATGGGTTAGTTCACCCCAAAATGAAATTTCTGTCATTAATTACATGTCGTTCCTAACCTGTAAGACCTTCTTTCATCTTTGGAACACAAATTAAGCTGTTTTTGATGAAATCAGAGAGGGATTTTTTTATGCACCACATAATTGACCCTTTGATTGACAGGCGATCTGACCAATCGTAACCCCAAATCTGCCATTTTGTCTGACAAAGCAGTCAGGGGAGTTAGTAGATTAACGTTGGTGAACTTGAACTTGAAAAATTGTGTGTATTCACGTCTTTCCGCACTTGAAACAACATTCCTTCTGATGTTCATTCATGTTTATTTGATGCTATAAATGAACTAGTATGAAGAGATGATCGGTTCACGAGGAGCTACAGCGATCTGTCACGACACATTAAAGACACACGATACGCTATTTATTTTTTAAACTTCTTTAAAAAATTACGATATATTACATATGAAACTGTTTCATTCGTTGTCAGTGTCCAGGATGTATTTTTCACTGTGTGAGAACATGATGTGTGGCGTGAGAGTGCCTGGCTTGTCAGATAAAGTAAAAGTAACTAAAGGGGGCGGGTCTTTGCAAAAGGTCCATTACCACATTCAAGGTCCAAAAAAAGAGTAAAGACATGGTTAAAATAGTCACTGTGACCACAGTGGTTCAATCTTAATGTTATGAAGAGACGAGAATACTATTTGTGAACATAACGCAAAATGCGCAGTGCTGCGGGCCCTCGGACGGTTAGTCGACTATTAGGGGGCAGCCCTAATAAAGTCATTATTTTTGCTTTGTTTTTGCACACAAAAAGTATTCTTGTTGCTTCATAAAATTAAGAATGAACCACTGAAGTCATGTTGACTATTTTAACAGTGTCTTTCCTACTTTTATACTTGTATTTATTTCTTGGGGATTCTTGGGAAACTTAATTCGTTTTCCGAAGATGAACAAAGGTCTGAGGAACAACATGAGGAGTAATTAATAACAGAAATTTCATTTTTGGATGAACTAACCCTTTAATTCCTGAAATAATCAGTGTTTTTGATGAATCACTTTGAATTTTATTATGAGTCAAGGAATACTTATGAAGTCAGTAAATTGTCGCCACCTACTGGTGTAACAATAACCAGCAAAAAGAGCAAAAAAAAAATCCCCACCCTTAATACACCGACCAGGGGTATATTCCATTCATGGTCATCATCCCTATAGCATATTTCCTTAAGAAACCTGTACCTTTTACTGTAAGAGTTTTGGAGGGCTGAAAGGTGTTGGCTCAAAAAAGCTGTCATTCAGAAAAGTCATTTTTATTGTCATACATTGTGGCTATCATTATTGTTTTCATTTTCAAGAAAAACATAACAGTATGTCTGGATCAAACCCAGACAAGCGGAGTTATACAAACCTAGAAAAGTCCCATTGCTGTTGGACATTTTGGAACTGCCCGACCAATCCCATCATGACGGAATTACCGTGTTGGAGCTCTCAGAAAGTTGTAATTTCCAGCACGTGAATGCTTTTTACAAGTCAGAATCTCGTAATTACGGTAAGTTTCCAAACAACAACAACAACAACAATCTATATCTTTGTTATTTTCAGAATAACTATTTAATAAACTGTAAACTGATGTGAAGCTGAGTTATTGGTTAAAAACCAGTGTCTTGGACATTTTGGAACAGTTTGTCTCTTATCCTTTTGGTGACTTTCTAATTTGCCGTGAAAGCTGTGCTATAAACAGAGAACATGACAGCTGGAGTCACTCAACTCTTACCGTAGCCCATCAGTGCACACACAAAACAGGCCATTTTAAGGACATTTCTCCCAAAAGCCACACAAACAAACACAGAGGTGCACTAACAATCTGTGCTTGGCATCTCTTCATGTGCAAAGAGGAATAACAGAGGAAAACATGTAATCCACACAACTTTTCTATGTGTGTGTGTGTGTGTTTCTAATGTCAGAGTTTGGAGAGGTTCTGTGCCGTTGAATGTTGAGTCTTGTTTGTTTTGGACTGATCCCAGTATCTTATCAAGAATGAGAATTAATAGTTGCTCCGTCGTTGAATTGCCCTCATTTTTAATCTTCTTTTCTTCCTTTCCAACAGACTATCTGCTCCACTGGCACACATTAAACTCTGATGTGATCCATCTCCATAAAGAGACACTCTGAGGTGAAACACCTGTGTACTGAAAAGAAATAGTAGATCTGAGAGAGGAATTATTCCTTTTGATAAAATGCATCTCTGTAAATATAGGATTATGCACTTAATCTTTAAGGGAAATCAGTTGTTTTATGTAATACAGCAACGTCTCCTTAACACTGTACACAGTCCACGCAGGGCTCTTGAGTCACTATGAGCTAAGTTCACACCTCCATGGAGCAAAACTGTATCCGATTGTGGTCGACAGCGGCCGAACGACACTCCCTGCTCCCAGGTTGTCTCGGACAAACAAAGCTCCTTAGAAAGAGTTCCGGCACAAGTGTCCAGACCAGGGAGCGTGGCGGAGGTTAGTTAGGCCCATTGCGAAGCCCAGAAGTCCTATAGCCTGTCCTTTGTGTTGCGAGAACATTCAAGAAATTCAAAACATCTGGAGAAAGCTACTTTTTCCAAGGCATCAAATACTGGGGATGTTTGTATGACTTAGCAGGCCTATTTTTACAACTCATAAAAAGGATTTGGGACTTAATTAAAGATAATATCAAGAGCTAATGCTACTGCTTCTCAAAATGCAAGAATTATTCTCAACTTTGAGAAATCTCCCTTAGTAAAAGATCCACATTTGGTCCAAACATGCATTGTCTTTATGGTACCAGCATTGCTTTTCAGTCTCACGAGCGCCAGTTGTAGAGCTTTTTTGTTTAGCGCTCTAAATTTGGGTTTGGGTGATCAAGACTCGATACTGTCATGAAGCATTATGCGCTCTCTTTTGTCATCATATCCATGGCTTTTATCTAAAAATACCTCGGCAAGAAATAAAAACAAGGCTTCAGCAGAAAAGATATCGGCCCCGTACCTCTCGGAAACACGGTGGCCTAAAATAGATTCAGTCTTCATAAAGACCTCCTTCTTTGTAGTCGCTGGAGCAACATCTGTGGGACAGTTTCTTTAGGGAAAGAGCCGGGCAGTGAATCAAAGAGAGGAGAGATCTCCTGCGAGAGATGAGTGGGAGGACTTTCTCTCACACTATCTCTCGCTCTTTCCCCCCTCAAACCGTTAGAAGAAACCTGCTGTAATCGGGAAAACTGTAATAAAAGCTCATGGACGTCACCTGTCTAAACTAAAACTGTTTTGTGCGCAAGCAAAATGTTTATGAATTCCCAGTCAGGATGGATTGATAGACTTTTGATGTTGTTGTGATTTGTCATTGTATAAGCATCTAGACACTTCAAGGCCTCCGTATTCCTTTGCCTTAACACTTTAAAATCCAATTATCCAACAGTTTAGTGTGAGGGGTGATTCCTGGGCATAATTCAGTGTGATGAGACAGTGGGTTAGAGATCTGTGAGATTTGGTTTTACACAGAGCTTGCACTTGCACGCTCCGTGACGACAGCAGAACGGACACGAGCAGTAAAGCAGTCAGACGCAGTGAGTGATGAACGTTTAGAGCTGGTGGCGAGGGAAAAGTGCTCTGTTTAATGTACAGCGTGACCCGACCTGGAGAGAGACTGAGAATGAGAGCGAGCGACGTACAGAGAGAGCGTGAGAATGGCAACAATGGAGTGGGGGGAAAAGTGATAAAGGGATGGGAGAAAAAAAACCTGCCTTAACAATTTCCTGAAATGATTTCTATGGTACTCACAAAAAAATCTATGTATAAATGTATCTATCTATCTATTATGGAAGCTTGTTTCCACCACTGAGTAATAAATTAAAAAAGTTAATTGCTACATTTTATCTCGCAATTCTTACTTTTTTCTCACAATTCTGACTTTTTTCTCGCAACTACAAGTTATAAACTCGCAATTCTGACTTTTTTCTCGCAACTACAAGTTATAAACTCGCAATTCTGGCTTTTTTCTTCCAACTACAAGTTATAAACTCGCAATTCTGACTTTTTTCTCACAACTACAAGTTATAAACTCGCAATTCGGACTGACTTTTTTCTCACAATTCTGACTTTTTTTCGCAACTACAAGATATAAACTCTCAATTCTGGCTTTTTTCTTGCAAATACAAGATATAAATTCGCAATTCTGGCTTTTTTCTCGCAACTACAAGATATAAACTCACAATTCTGACTTTTTTCTCTAAAAAATACAAAATTGTGAGAAATAAAGTCAGAATTGCGAGTTTATATCTTGTAACTGCGAGAAAAAAGTCAGAATTGCGAGTTATATACAAACAATCGTGCATTATAAACTCACAACAGCGAAATATCTATCTATACATATGTATTGTTAAAAATAAATACAAATGAACACAAACACTGAAGGTATTGAAAAGATGATTTTAATATTTAATGTCCCCCTTATTTTAAAACTTTTTATAAATTTATCAGACAGGAAGTTAAAAACTTTGAGAATTTGAGAACTTTCTCAAATTCAGAAATTCTGCCAAATGTAACTTTTCTTTTTTTGACACGAACTAACTAAAAATCAATCAAATCAAAAATTCAATCAGTCAATCAATAAAATAACATATAACATAAGTATCACCCAAAAAGATGAGTGCGGAGAGAAAGAGAGAAGGGGAATTTGTTGCGAGTGCGAGGGTGGATGAAAGGTGTTAGAGTGATAAGGAAGGCGTGAGGCATGCAGGAGGGGATGAGAGTTCGATCATGCGGAGCTCCTTTGAACCAGTCCTCATGTTAATTGAAACAGCATTGTGGGCACACGAGAAGATCTGGATCACATTCACTGCCTTTTATTCAATTTAACTCATCAGAAGGGGTGCATCTTACTCCACATATTCTCGCTGTCGCTCCCATTTCTCTCACCACATGGCCATAAGTCATGCAGCTACCCTTTTGCCCCTGATGTGTTGCCCCTTCCTAAGCCCTCTGGGATTGCTTTGCCCCGCCGCTTCAGAGACTGCAGGTCGACATGGTACTTCTTCACGCTTCTCACCTTGGACTTGAAAGCACCTCCAGATTTACTTTCAAGGAAGGTCTTTGACCACGCACTTTCTAATTCAAACAAATGAGAGCGTGGGGCAGGCGTGGAGGTCTTATCACTCATCCGCAAGGTGTTTTAGACGAGATGCGAATGGCCTACTGATAAAAACTATCTGGGCTGTTTGAGTTTGCTGGGGGAAAACATGGACATAATTATCTGGAAAATGATTTCAATTAATGCTGTGTATTCACCAGTTTTACAGTTAACCAAAACTAACACCATAAAAAAAAATGTTTTATTGTTTAATGTCAACTGCAATAAAATAAAGTATTAAAAAAGAACTTATTTTTATTTTAGCTATTTTCCAAGGAAACATATATCATTTTAACTTAATTTAGCCAGGATACTGAAATCCTATTTAAGCAGCTTCTTCTGGGACTAAGGGTACTTTTACACAACAATGATGTACTAAAACGGAAAAGTTTTTCCTTTCTATTTTCGATACATTGTCAAAACGATCCCTGTTCACAATGATCTCCTCGAAAACGACTAAAAACACTGTTTTCGGCTGCCAGGCCAGTAGATGGCGATGCCACTTTGTAAAGAAACAACGTGCCTATAGAATGAACATGTAAAACATACGCAATTTCTCAAATTTGTGCTTTTGTAGTTTACATGGAGACAATAACGGTATCGTTTTCAATAATCTATTTCAAAAGTTTGCATTTTTAGGCCCCCAAAATGCTGTTAGCAGTGTTTTAAAACATACTAGCAACATGCTAAATCATGCTAATAATGTGTAAAGCATGCAAATCAATGTACCAATGCATGTGAGCAATGTGCTAAACATGCTAGCAACATTCTTAATCAAGCTAGCAATGTGCTAATTCATGTTAAGAACATACTAAAATCCTAATTCATGCTAGAAATATGCTCAAGCATGCTAGCAAATTGATAATTCATGCTAACAATGTGCTAAATCATGCTAGTAACATATTTAATCAAGCTATTAATGTGTTAAGTCATGTTAACCTATTGCTAACATGCTAATTCATGTTAGCAATAGGTTAAAACATACTAGCAATGTGTTAAAACATGCAAACAACTTGGGAATTCACTCAAGTGGCGAGTTAAAACGTGCTAGCATCATGCTCAATCATGCTAGCAATGTGCTAAAACATGCTAACAACCTGCTTAATCAAGTTAACATTGTGCAAATTCATGTTAGCAACGTAACATGCTAAGTCATACTAGCAATGTGTTAAAAAGCTAACAACATGCTAGTAAAATGGTACCATCAATGTGTTAAAACGTGCGAACAACATGCTTAATCATGCTAGCAAAATGCAAAATAATGCTAGGCACATGCTAAGACGTTAACTACATGATAAAATTCATTAGCAACATGATAAAATATGCTAGAAAGCTTATAAAAATTTCAAACTTTCAGACTTTGCCAAGCCAGCATAAAAGTTTGTCCAACGAACTAATTTAACTTTACTGAAATAAGTTAAACTCACACTCATAAAACAATAATAAAAACTACACAGACACAAATCAAACTATTAATAACACAATAATATGAGTCAGTAACTCTTTATGGTTTTCATGCTCATCACAAACAGACAGATTTGATTACACAAGTGTCACTTCTGAGTAAATATGTTGTTGTTTCAAACAAGGCCAGATCAGATCATAAAGAGGACAAGCCAAGCTTTCTCTCGACTGTATTCTGTCACACACAGGTGGAGTCTCTCTCCAATACACACATGAATATACAAACACACACGTGCACACAGATCACGGCCACCCAGGCCTCATCATTTTTTGTTCATCTGGTCAAAGCAACGCAGCTGTATTTAGGAACCAGGCACGATAAATAGCCTCTTTTCCTCCATCCAAAACTCATCCTAACTCAGCAGCACATCATCGCTCCGACCCAAAACTGGCTTCCTCCCACCAGCAGCATGACGAGGGACCTTGGACAGTACGTCCAAACAAAACCGCTCCCTAAACCTCTCCCTGACTCTCCGGCAGTGCCGCTCTCCTCCGCTCCATGGCCCAGCAACCTGCTGGACAGACATGAGCAGAGGAAATCCACTCATTGTGACCCCCGGCCGTCTCTCTCTTCCTTTTCCTCTCTATATGGACATTTTCCTCCAGCCTGTTACCGAATCAGCGCAAACTGCTGGACACCGTCAGCCACTAACGTGGTAAATGGGAAAAGTCATTCGCTCCACTTCCTCTTGAACCTTTGTTACGCTGACAAGCCCAAGAAGAGTTTGTGTTAAATAAAAAAACGTTGTAAGTAAAATGTGAGTAAAGTTGTTTCAACACTTTTTTCATTGAAAAATAATTATATATATATATATATATATATATATATATATATATATATATATATACACACACACACACACACATATATATATATATATATATATATATAATTAAAAATAAATAAATAAATAAATAAAAAATAAAAGAAAAATCATTTAAAAAAATTCAAAATAAAAAAAATATTTGAAAATATTGTATCAAAATAAAATGGAGGGGGAGATAAAGAATAAAATTCTATATGTCCATATCATTTGCATAAAAAAGGACTTTTAAGACATGTAATCATGATATTTGTTAATTACAATTATGTATTTCTTACTACTACTTCTCCTAAAATATGTATTTTTTAAAATTTTTTGATTGTTTGTTTAAAAATGGTATAAAAGTCTCAAAAACGCATGAAACCAACTCAAATATAAAAATTTCATTAAGAAACTTGACATAAATATATATTTAAAAACTATAAGGAAAAAAAAAAAACACCTTCTTGAGCTCTTTTGGTAATTGGCCCAAACATCAATTTAAATGTCCATTAATGCCATTTATTGTGCTGAATCTGAATTTAGCCTGACACATCTTAAACCAAATGTGATTTAAAGAAAAGAAGAAAGAAATAATAATAATAAAAGGGAGGACAAAGAAACATCAATATTCCTATTTTTCCCATCTAAAGTCATTTGATTCCACATCGCTGGACACTTGTTTGATGTGGTGAAGTCCTGAATGGGTTTTGGAGAGGAGCGCACGCAGTAATTGGAGAGGGTGGGACTCCAGCAAGTGCGCTTTATCCTTCCTCTCCAAAGACGAGCCAGGTACACACTGAGCTGACAGCCCACCGCAGACAGCCTTCAGAGAATCATCCACACAACGGTAAGACAAAAGTTTGTTTTCATTCCTCTATTGATGTTTTGTAGTAGAAAGTGGTTCTACAGTGCAGAATCTGAGCGCGTAAAGCACTCGTGGCGCAGAGCTGGAGCGCGTCGCTCTGAACTTGCTGTTTGGATCAGGATGAATCGCGCCGTTTTTCACAGACCTCAAAACTGACACAATCGTTTGGATAATCTGTCTTTTCATCTGAGAAAAAGTTGATTTTTGAACGTTTTACAACTTTATCCGTTCAAATGTGACTTTTGAGATCCACCTTTCTAGTGTTTTTCTTTGTAAACTGCGTGAAGGAAAAGGAAAGATGTTTTCGATTTTACATTCTGCATTCTGTATGACTAAAATGTTATTATAATTACACGAAATTGATATAGAAAAGAACAATTTATGTTTGTACCTGCACATACAATATTTAAAATTAAAGTTAAGTTCTGCTCTTACATGCTTGCTTTTTTGGAAAGGTGACATGTCCATTAAACAAGAGACTGTTGTGGTAACCTCAGGAAGATCAGTCAGCTCAACCTTTGACTGAGAGTAACATCAGTTGCCACACTCTCTAAGCACTTCAAGATGTGCTCTCTCTCTCTCTCTCTTTCTCTCTCTCTCTCTCACACACACACACACACACACTGCTGTTTTAGGTGAATCCTCAGTTGTTGGCCAGCTTGTCCATGTGCGCATCATGAACTCCTTCCAGAAACAGAATCCTCACAGCTGGGCTCCAGCTCTCTCTCTCTCTCTCTCTCTCTCTCTCTCTCTGCTAATGCCCGCTCTAGTAAACAATGATAAAGGGGTGGCAGTAAGAGGACACTGACAGAATGAGAGGGGAGGGTAGAAAAGGAGGGGTAAGAATAAACAGACACCAGGCACTGGACAGTCTCTGAAGAGATCAATCTTTAGCACGGCTCTATATTGGCTTTGTCACTAGATCAGCGACTTTTCACACCCCTTTTTTAGAAAACAAAAACAAAACAAAAACAACTTTTTGGACTGTTGCTTAACATGTCTTCAGATCACTCTACCATACTTGTTCCGTTGTCTGACTAATGAGAACAGCTTTATTGGACATTCGGCCTGTATTATATTAAAATACAGTATGTGAGCTCGGAATAGAGAGAAAACAAATGCAAAGTGCAGAGAGTTGGCATATTATGCAACATTTAATGACTTTTTGACCTTTAGCTACTTTCCATTGAACACAGTTGGTAACACTGGTATATTATTATTTTTTACTATATTGATAACCTGCTTAGCTGGCGATGAACAAGTTCCAAGTTCTTTTCGGTTTCAAAATTTTGAGTGTATTTGAGAATATACACTCAAAATATATATAATTAATATAAAAATAAGCTAAAAATAATCAATTAAAATAATAACTAATTAATAATTTTTCTGTAATTAATTGTGATTAAAAACATTGGATAAATGTTTATACTCTAATAATTTCACAGTTACTATATATATATATATATAGTAGAATGCTTTCTGTTTCTGTTAGGATGTAGCATTTATAACCTAATAGAAGGATATGCAATGTCCAAATTTAGATAGCTAAGTGAACATGCGTCGGTTTCAGCCACAAACGACCAGTGTCGGCTGATCGCTATTTTTAATAATTTATCCTGATTTAAAAATGGACACAGAAAGTATTTACTTTGGTAGTCATGTAAATATAAAGTGCATGATGACATTTCTTTGATTTATCTGATCACCACCCAGTCCGGTTGATTGAGCAACATAACATTGCAATAGATTGACACTCTGTTGCTTCACCATCAGTCCCCACCCTTCTTCTGCGTTTGGGTCGCCTCATGTCATTTATGTGTTTGAGTGGCGCGTTATTACTAATCCAGGTTAACCATACGCCTGGTGGAGCCTTGTCTGTTGGATAAACAGTGTCTGATGGATTGAGGTCCGTGCCCTCGCCGCTCTCACCTCTCGTGTGGTCATGTGTGTGTCTTGTCCGCAGGCCTCCATCGCTGCAACCCCAGCTCGTAGAATGAGTTACTACTTGGATCCAGTTTCCTCCTGTCAGGCTCTTCAACCGCCTGACTGTCTGGGTGTAATGGTAAGACCCCTCGACCTTGCACTGTAAATCACCCTTGTTTGGCCTGAGCTGCCCACTACACTAGCCATGTGTAAGAAGCAAGTGAACACACACCCGTTTGAAGGATTGGCTTTTACAGCAAACACAAACCCAGAATCTGTTTGCATGACATTCAGATCCAGTTAAAGGAATTTTCCAGGCTATATGCAAAAAATATTTGTGGTACAATGTGGATTAATACAAAGATTAATTTTCACTTGTCCCTCTTTTTCTTTAAAAAAGCAAAATTCTAGCTTACAGTGATGCACTTACAATGGAAGTGAATGGGGCCAATCCATAACATTAACTTGATAACATACTTGAAATGATATCCAATTTCACACTTTTATTAGCAAGACAATGTAAGGCAGTAAACGGCAGTGTTGGGGGAAACACATAACAAGTAACTTGAGTTACGTTATCAGATTACTTTTTTTCAACTAACTAGTAAAGTAACACATTTCTTTTAAATGTACAAACAAGATATCTGAGTAACTTTTCCAAATAAGTAATACTTTGTTTTCCAGTGTGTTGACTGACAGCTCTCCTGTTGCTATGTTGAGAGAAACTGAGAGTAAGTGAAGAGGCGTTGTGTGTAAACATGATGGTTATTGTGAGCATTGACTCATTTCACTTGCACAAAAATAGTCAGTATTCCAATACATATATATATATATACTTCCATTTTAACTGCCTATTTATAATTTTGTTTTTATTTTTATTTCATTTTTTTTAAGATAAAGAGGGACGGATTAATTTTTGGTTGCATTTAATTTGGTAACACTTTATTTTACAGTGTCCTTATTACACGTTACATGTAGTTACTATGGTAAAAACTATAAATTAAATGCATAATTATGTGCAGGGCTGGGTAGGTTACTTTTAAAATCACAACAGATTACAAAATACATGCTTTAAAAAGTAACGTATTTCGTTACATTACTCAAGTTTACTAACTTAATCTAAATACTTTAGAATACTTTGGAATACTAATAAGTGTTGAACAAACACAAAAAAGGTAATTACAAGTTTTTATCTCATAATTCTGACTTTTTCCCTCAGAATTGCGTGATATAAAGTTGCAATTTTGAGTTATAAAGTCAGAATTATGAGATATAAAATCGCAATATTGAGAAAAGTAAAAAATATGAGATATCAACTCACAATATTGAGAAAATTCAGAATTATGACATTTAACTCACATACTAAATTCACAATTGCAAGTTTACATTTATTTAGTTTACAGTTTATTGTGAGTTTAAATCTCTCAAATCTGAGAAAAAGAAGTCAGAATTGTGAAATGCAAACTCACAATTGTGAGGGAAAAAAAAATTGTGAGAAAAAGTTGCAGTGACCAGTGAATTATAAAATGACTCACAAACAACTATCACAAAACATGAAAAACAGTCGAAAACATGAAACTTAACTCCGCTTTTTCAGACTGTCAGAGTCAGAGAATCACCAATTGCTGTTTAAATGACATTAAAATTCAAAGTAATCACTTTGGTAATCTAAAATACTTTTCAGATGTAACTGTAATCTGATTACCACCCATTTAAAATGTAACTGTAATGAAATACAGTTACTCAAATTTTGTATTTTAAATACGTAACTAAGTTACTTGTATTTCGTTACTCCCCAACCCTGATTATGTGCAATTAACCCAAAACCCTTTTCCTAACTCTAACCCTGTAGTAAGTACATGCAGTTAATTATTATTACTCAGTACTTAAATGTATATTTACACTATAACACAAACACCTTAAAATAAAGTGCAAGCCTGTATTTTAAGGTGATGTACTCACTCAATTAAGTACTGGTAATATTAATTAACTACAAGTACTCACTATAGAGTTACAGTTAGGCTTTGGTTTATGGTTAGTTACTTGTAGTTATGCATAATTTACTGTTATAACATAATACATGTAGTAAGGTGTAACTACGTTACCTTAAAATGAAGAGCTCCACTTTATTTTAAGGTGTCTTTGTTAAACTGTAATTATACATTTAAGTACTGAGTACAAGTAACTACATGTACTTACTATAGGGGATAAGATTAGGGTTTGGTTTAGGGTTAGTTGTATATAATTACGCTTATATTATATTAATGTAACTACATGTAACATATGTAAGAATGACACTGTAAAACAAAGTGTTATCAAATTAAGTGTTAACCATGTATTTTTGTAGTAATCAACTTTATGCAACAAATGCTGTTGATTGAGCTTAACGTGTTGAAAATGAATTTTATATATTTTTGTTTGTCACAATATTCTGTCACCTTACGTTTCTTGCATCCATTTTACTATTGCCTGAGCAGATGCAAAAGCAGCAGAAAGGTGAATATCAATGAATGCGAACCCAGGGGTGACACCAAATCTGCCCATAAACGCAGAACATTGTTTGGACACAGAACGCTGCATGTGACTCGAGAGCCACAAGCTTTTCTCGATGAGGAAATTTAAATAAACGCACAATACACAAGGTGCAAGAAGAATTAGTATGGGAATGCTTTGAGGAAAAAACATTTACCTCCTTTTAACCCCCATCCACCCCGTCTAGGGGTTAGTGGGGTCAAGGTAGTTTGTTGGGCGCTCGTAAAAACGGAACATTTTAACGGTCCTGGCGAGGAGTCGGTCGGGGCATATTGGGATTCCGCGCAGGTGATGCAGAATCAAAGGTGTCTAATAAAGATTCAAGAAGGACATTCAGCCATCAGTATGCACAGACAGGGCTGTTAGTCTTTGAGCCGGAAAGGGTCGCATGCTAATCCACACCCGACTCAGCGTTCAGCTAATCTGCTCAGGTGGCCTTGTGGCTTTTGAAATTGAGACGCTTGTCTCTCTCTATGGTCAAAGGCTGTGCGGAGGGGGCTTCCCTCCCGGTTCATTAATTTACATGCGCTGAAGAAGAAAAGACATTCTCTGATCTCATCTCCACCCCTCTCTCTCGCTCATGAAGATGAGGGAAGCTGAGGAAGACAGACAGATATCATTTGTCACACTACAAACTAAAAGAACAAGATTGCAAGATTAAAAGAACACATGGTGTTATTGTTTCTGCTTAAGGATCTATGGGCACAATACACTTAATTTTTCTTGAGAGTCGCACAAGAGCAAACACTTCATCACGAAATCCACTCTTCACATTTGCATTCGGGTTTTTGAGTTGCAAAACACTATATAAGAAAAAGAGTTACCTCTGGGATTGTGAGCTGCATCCACAAAGCGTGCAAAAATAAATCAATAATAGTAGTGTAACAGTACACAAACACGACGGTTCGGGACATACCTCGGTGTTGAAGTCAGTTCAGTACAGCAAGGGGAAAAAACTAAACTTCTTTTTTATTAAACAGTGGTTTATTGAAAAATATTTGTCTGTCTCTTTAAATAAATTCAAATATAATTAACATTTTCGTAAGGATAATATAATATATCTCAGTTAATGCTGTAAACTATATACAGGGAGCCCATTCTTGCACATTAATATAATATTAACGGCCCAAATTATTAAATTAAGTTGCTATTTACTTTTAGATATAACAATCAACACTCAAATAAATAAATACATTAACATGTAAATTGCATATAAGGAAGGTTTTCCATTAACTAAATCTAATTACTCCAATTCGTTTTTGAAATATCATTTACACAGTTGCTGTCATAACTTTATATTATTTATTTAAGCATATATTAAATAGTTAAGACATTACTAACAGGTAAAGTAACTATTATGAATATATAAGATAATATAGTGCATATATTTAGTGAAGTACAGTTAATTTCTCTAGTGAACTAACATGCTGTGGACGCTGAGTGACTTGCCTGAGGTGAATGTAATGCTACGTGAGATAATGGCACGTAAGATTGGCAATCTGTTTTATTGACGTCTTTCTGTGGTTGAAATACTGATTGAGAGATTACACGCATATCTAGGCTGCATCCGAAAACCTAGGCACATGACTTGTTGCTTCGCTGCTGCTTACAATGACTTGTAAGGCAGCGTTTGTGCAAGAAGGCACCTAACGAAACTGATTTCTGAGGCAACGTAACAGTTTAAAGATCTACAGCAAAATAGCGTGAGCTTTGGTGAGAGCTAAACAAATATTTAATTACTACAATAGTAATTTCTCGCTAGAAATGACATCAAAAGGGGAAAATGTTGGTCAAAAACGTATATTTACACACAAACTGACCAGCAACTTTCGGATGCCATCTTTCTTATTCTAACTCAACTTTCGCAGAATGGAAAGCACAGGATTGTGGGATGTCAAAGGCAGTGAAGGATACATCTATGCTACCTTCAAAAATCGATCAGATGAAGTTATCGAAAACATGACGTGAAGCTAACGTGCCTTTCTAACTTGAAATGTGTCCTCTGAAGGCAGCATTTTCAGTTTTCGGACGCAGCCCTAGATCTGTTCTTCTTCTGCTCTTTTTCCTGTTGTGGCGGTTAGCATAGCATCGCACAACCCCCTTCTAGATTGGAGTGCGAATCACCTGTGACTGACTGTATTCCTCGTCTAACTGCATGAACCGAACCGTGACGCCCGTACCGTACGGTTCGTGACTATTACATATACCCTTACACCCCTAATAAATAATAAGGTCCAACTTTATATTATGGGTCCGTAACTACTATGGACTTACATTAAAAGATACTTTTAATACTCATTGTGTTCATATTGAATTGCAAAACACTTTTGCTGCTATTGATGTGGGGTTTGGGTAAGGTTAGGGACAGGTTTGATGGTATGAGTAGTAAATGTAATCATAGATGCAATTACAGAAATTAATTACAGCTGTGATTACATGCAGATATTTATTAAAATATAAGTAAAACATGTACCATATGTACAAGTGTTTCATATTAAATGATTAATTTAAAAACGCTGGCTGAGAAAGAGTTAAAGAACAAATAGTTAATGGTTCCAGAATGAATGACGCTTGTGAGTCCGCTCTTCTTAGTGATTTAAAAAACATAAAACGCAACCAGGTAGTCCGAATGACGTTCCTTTCCACTGTAGCCTGCTAAAACACAACAACAGATTTCCCCACAGCATTTTTCCCTGTCCCAAATGGCACCCTAAACACTTGCGGTCTTCCTAGCTCGCAAGCACTCTTCTGAAACTTAAAATGACAAATGGGACATTTTACGGTCTCGTGGACTTCATGATCACATTGCAAGTCCACAAGACTGGAAGTGCATATGAAGAGAGCCATTTGGGACAGGGCCCAGCGCAACCAGTGCAGTCCGATTCACAAACAAATTACTCTTATGAGTTGGTTCTTTTAAACGAATTTTATGTTAAAATATAAAGAGCAACCAGTGTAGTGATTCCGAATGACTGAATCTTACAAAATGGTTCTTTTAGTGAATCAAAAAACATACAGCACAACCAGTATGACTCTAATGAGCTGGTTCTTTTTAGTGAATCAAACAGGTCCTAACTAACCGAGATTTTAATTAGTGTTGTTACTGGTTTTTCATATGACAGTGTGTCATTAAAGATACATTTGGTATGCATCCGGTTGACATATTCAAAGCTGACCTATGCATTTTATTAGTTTTGTTAAAGCAAAATTATAAGATTGCATTCCTGTTGCCTCTAAAAAGCTGAAAAGTTCTTAAAAATTTCTAACTATTTATGCCCTAGAAAGTTCTAAATTAACAGTTAATGGAACTGTTAGAAATCTGAATCATTATGAGGAATCGGAACCAGAATCATCAAATTCTGATTTAGAACATTTAGTACATAATTTGTCAATGGGGGCAGGGGTGGCATTGCCCTTTGTATTGGACGGGACCCTCCTGTTCCCCATAAATCCTAGTGACGTCCTCCCTACTTCCTCCGTCTCTCCCTCAACTGTCATCTATATCTCTCTCCTCTCTCGACTTCTCGTCTCCAGTCCACATGACTCCAGCGATGGTCTAACCATGATCCCCTTCAGTCCCCCACCAATTCTCCAACGACCACAACCCTATAAAGCTGCTGCCAGGTCTTGGCTGATAACCACAGTCTTGGTCCTCAACAGCAGGCTTTATCAGATGGGCAGTCAGTCAGGCCATCACTAAGAGCAGCTCTGGAGACGGGCAGTAGCTCAGAGACCTGTGGCTTCTGTCACCACAGACACTCCAGATGACAAGCTATCTGTTGTCACTTGAAAAGGAATATAATAGCGGACATACTTTCTCTTTCTTCTTGACTTTACCTTTTTTCAACACGCAGGAGCACTCTTATGATTCTCTTATGCTTGTAGATTTAGAAATAGTTCATGTGAAAATGAAAATTATGTGGACCTATTTTAAGCAAAGGTGGAACGGGATTGTCAAGCTCTAAAATGAAAAGAAAAGCAGCATTAAAAGGATAGTTCACCCAAAAATGAAAATTCTGCCATAATTTACTCACCCTCAAGTTGTTCCAAACCTGTATGAATGTCTTTCTTCTGTCGGACACAAAATAATGTATTTTAAAGAATATAAGTAACCAAACAGATTGACTTCCCCCATTGACTTACAAAGTATGGGAAAAAAGTATCACAAAAGTGGTGCATATGACTTGTGACTTCAAATCTTCTATAGTTTTGTGTGAGGAAAAATTGAAATCTGTGGTTATTCATGTAAAACTTGACACAATGAAAAGTAGCTGAACAAATCATTCAAATCATCCATCCATCTCCATCCATCCATCCATACATCTATCCATGCATCCATCCATCCATCCATCCATCCATCCATCCAATCAACCAACGAACCTGTTCATCCCACAGTGCTATTGTATGACTTTAGATGATTTTCAGTATGGTGCAATAAGACATAAGGATTACTTTTGAAACTAAAAAAAAAAAAAAAGGGTGACTTGAAAGATTTGAATTGATTTTCACCAAGATATTGCTAGTAAATTTCACAAATAATTATAGATACAGCAAGTAACACATTGAACTGAATGAATTATTCATTTAAACAGATTTTGGATTTGGTGAGTAAAGTCGTATGTGTAATTTACAATGTCTGTTGAAGCTTGTTTCCGCTACTGAATAAAAAAAAAAAAAAAAAAAGGCAATTTTTTTCCTCACAATTGCTAGTTTACATCTCACAATTCTGACCTTTTTTCTCAGCGTCAGAGTCAAGTCAGAATTGTGATATAAATTCACAATTGCGAGTTATAAAGTCAGAACTGTGATATAAAGTCAGAATTGCATGTTATGAAGTCAGAATTGTGATATAAAGTCAAAATTGTGTTATAAAGTCACAATTGCATATTATAAAGTCAAAATGATATGTTATGAAGTCACAATTACATGTTATGAAGTCACAATTGCATGTTATAAAGTCACAATTGCGTGTTATGAAATCACAATTGCATGTTCTAAAGTCACAATTGCATGTTATAAAGTCAGAATTGCATGTTATGAAGTCAGAATTGTGATATAAAGTTTGAATTGCATGTTATAATCACAATTGTGTGTTATGAAGTCAGAATTGTGATATAAAGTCAAAATTGCATTATAAAGTCACAGTTGCATGTTATGAAGTCACAATTGCGTGTTATGAAGTCACAATTGCGTGTTATAAAGTCAGAATTGCGTGTTATAAAGTCACAATTGCATGTTCTAAAGTCACAATTGTGTGTTATGAAGTCACAATTGCATGTTCTAAAGTCAGAATTACGTGTTATGAAGTCACAATTGCGTGTTATGAAATCACAAATGTATGTTCTAAAGTCACAATTGCGTGTTATAAAGTCAGAATTGCGTGTTATGAAGTCACAATTGCGTTTTATAAAGTCAGAATTGCGTGTTATAAAGTCACAATTGCATGTTCTAAAGTCAGAATTGCGTGTTATAAAGTCACAATTGCGTGTTCTAAAGTCACAATTGTGTGTTATGAAGTCACAATTGCATGTTCTAAAGTCAGAATTGCGTGTTATAAAGTCACAATTGCATGTTCTAAAGTCAGAATTGCGTTATAAAGTCACAATTGCGTGTTCTAAAGTCACAATTGTGTGTTATGAAGTCACAATTGCATGTTCTAAAGTCAGAATTGCGTGTTATGAAGTCACAAGTGCATGTTCTAAAGTCACAATTGTGTGTTATGAAGTCACAATTACATGTTATAAAGTCACAATTGCGTGTTATGAAGTCACAATTGCATGTTCTAAAGTCACAATTGTGTTATGAAGTCACAATTACATGTTCTAAAATCACCATTGTGTGTTATGAAGTCACACTTGCATGTTATAAAGTCACAATTGCGTGTTATGAAGTCACAATTGCATGTTGTGAAGTCAGAATTCTTTGTTATGAAGTCACAATTGCGTGTTATGAAGTCACAATTGCATGTTCTAAAGTCACAATTGCGTGTTATGAAGTCACAATTGCATGTTCTAAAGTCACAATTGTGTTATGAAGTCACAATTACATGTTCTAAAGTCACCATTGTGTGTTATGAAGTCATACTTGCACGTTGTAAAGTCACAATTGCATGTTATGAAGTCACAATTGCATGTTCTAAAGTCACAATTGTGTTGTGAAGTCACAATTACGTGTTATGAAGTCACAATTGCATGTTCTAAAGTCACAATTGTGTGTTATGAAGTCACAATTGCATGTTGTGAAGTCATAATTGCGTGTTATGAAGTCACAATTGCGTGTTATGAAGTCAGAATTGCATGTTTTAAAGTCACAATTGCGTGTTATAAAGTCAAAATTGCGTGTTATGAAGTCAAAAGTGCGTGTTATGAAGTCACAATTGCATGTTATAAAGTCAGAATTGCGTGTTATGAAGTCACAATTGTGTATTATGAAGTCACAATTGCATGTTATAAAGTCAGAATTGTGTGTTATGAAGTCACAATTGCATGTTATAAAGTCAAAATTGCGTGTTATGAAGTCACAATTGCATGTTATAAAGTCAAAATTGCGTGTTATGAAGACACAATTGCATGTTATAAAGTCAGAATTGCGTGTTATGAAGTCACAATTGTGTGTTATGAAGTCACAATTGCATGTTATAAAGTCAGAATTGCGTGTTATGAAGTCACAATTGCATGTTATGGAGTCACAATTGCATGTTCTAAAGTCACAATTGGATGTTATGAAGTCACAATTGTGTGATATAAAGTCACAACTGCTTGTTACAAAGTCAGAATTGTGAGATATCTCACATTTCTGGTAAACAGTCTATATATCAATACTGACTTCATTTCTCACAATTGTGAGTTTATATCTTGCAATTCTGAGGAGAGAAAAAGTCAGATTTGTTAGATGACAAGTCACAGTTACCTTTTTTATTTATTTTTTTTATTTACTGGCAGAAACAAGCTAGTTATGCTATAAGTAATATTAGTAAAATATGAGCTTTAAAAATGACTGGACTCATGTTGTCGCTTTAATTTTCCAGACGATCTAAATGAACTACATCCATGGCACCTGTGACAGGACACACGTCAAATTATTATTTGCACCTCTACCATGCAGTCATGCTGAACACTTTGGTTTTGATAAATCATATCAAAGAAAGATTTCAGCTTCTTTGGAATGGAAACCTCTCTTTTCTGCAGACAGATAACATTTCAGACAGATAAATCTAGAGCAGACGTATGCACTTGCCCTGCTGATTTATTCACCACAAAGATGCTTTCGATATGCTGATACCAGTTAACCTGTTCCTATACCCAGCAGTTCACAACATGAATCAAACCCCATTGAAAATGGGACATAATTTTTGAGTCATGCGTGTGGCTGTAGATTGCATATCAGGTTTCTAAAGCAGAACGAACAAGAATACACAATAGTCTGAAGGTCCGTCATGCTTTGGTCGCAAAAACCGCATTGTTTCATCAATCTTAAACATTCTTTTCAAGAAGTTAACCGAGACTGTCAACAGCCCAAGGACAATGACTATTTACTGTACACTCACAATCTTTCACACAATTACATGATGGCATGTGCTTTTGGCCAAAGGAAGTTGATTTGCCTGTTTCAATGGAGCTTTATCTGTTAACAAATTGTTTTGTATGAGGTATTTTCCCTTCTTTTGGGCTCAGAGGCTGTGCTCAGAAAATGTCCCGCAGATGAAGAACTGTTTGTGGTCATCTGGCCGCTTAGATTGGAGGATTTGGGAGATTTTTGCGTGCAATTAGAGCATGAATCAACAATTTGCTTCTGCATGTTTACTGGCTTTTTTTATCAGCATATTAAAGGCCAGAGTTGTTTATTTTCTGTAAAACAGAAAACATTGATTGATATTTTAATTTAGAATCATAAATAATCAGGCATTTGTTTTATTTTGAGTATATTATGTTATTAAAGGGGTTACATTCTGAGATATCAAACTTTTCTCTGAGATAAAAGAGTTTGATGTACTATAAAAACATACAAGATGATTCTTTTAGGAAAATGAAATCATTACAGTCTGACTTTAACTGTAGATGTGCCACATTTCAGCACAGAGCCTGTTATTGAAATATTGGGCATTTGAACACTATATTGGACCTGACAGAAAACTCTACAGCTTACATTTACATATGCAAATGTTTCTTAGAAAACCAAAACTTCACTAACATTATAAGAGGACTTCAGGAAAATCCAGAAGTAAAAAAAAAAATGTCCTATGACCCAAATAAGGAACCGGTTGACTCAGCAAAGTTCTCTACTAGTGTGTCTCTTTCTTTTTGTCTCTTTTTTTGACTGTCTGACTTCCCCTTCTCCTGGCCTGACGTCAGAGTCCCACCGAGATCAAAAGAACGAAAATGCTTCTTAAGCGCTTTGCTTCAACAGAAACTCAATCTGCCTCTGGCCACAGGGAATTTCATATGTAAAAATCTCTGCCGATCACTGGTGGTAAGCGGTCATGAATTAAACCCCTTGAAAGACAAGAGAGCTTTGACACAAAAAAAGAAGTTAAATATAAATTTCCAGCACTATTCTGTGCTGCAAAACTGCAAAATTAACCACCCATCTGTGTGGCTATCCCAATAAAAATCAGCAGCACAGCTTTGTTGTTTATCCATGAGTTAGTCAGAGAGTTTGCAGTAGTTTGAGCTTCTGTTTTGTTTCTGTAGAGGGCGAGTGGCGGGATGGCCTTGACTATGGTACCACATATGCAGCCTCCTGTAGTGTGCCACCCTCAAAACCCAGCTCCACCCAGACCCCTGTACGCCCACCACATCACCCTGCAGGAGGTGCCCAACGGACCTGAATACAGCCCTAACGGTAAGAGATCAGGAGCTGTGTGTGTTTGGAGGATATAAAGGGAAAGTGTTTTGGTATATTTTCTGAATTATTAATTAATGATGTTCAGACAATCATCATTGGATTATCTTTACATTATTTTATATATTTTATACTTTGTGTACAATTTTCCTTACTTGGATTAATGAACATTTTTAACCATATAAATAGACACACACACAAACAAACATATATACACACACACACAGACACAAACAAAAAAATAAAATAAAATAAATAAATATATATATATATATATATATATATATATATATATATTGTTTACTATATAAGAATAATTAATTATTATTTTTTTATATATAATAATATTTTAATAATTAATAATGAAATATTTCATTTATTATTATTATTATTATTATTATTATTAGATATTGTATCTTCTTCTGTTATTCACAATTGTATGTATGTACACACACACATATATTAAATATTTAAATGAATATATTATAATTAATTATATATATATATATATATATATATATATATCATTAATTATTAAATATAATTAAAATATAATAAATATTAAATATTTATTATAATTGTTAAAACAATAATATATATATAATTATTATTATTATTGAATTTTTTTTTTCTTCTTCTGTTATGCACAATTCATCAATTCATTATTTACTTGCTCTGTTTTTAAAATGACTCCTTTTCGGTCGACGTCACAAATCCCTCTTACTTGGTCCAGTCAATTCCTGATCAATAAAATCATTCCATCCAACACTTTAACTCATTGAAAATCCTGTTTCCCTCAGAAATATCACATTTGAGAAGTAAATTGTGTTGCAAGCAGTTTCACTCTGATTCTGAATTGCAGGAATTCTGCATTTCTCAGAATGAGGTCAATACACTCTTGACACAATGTAAAGTTGAGGACTGTTTGCTGTAAAACAGATCTTTCTGTGCGCAGCTATGCAACGTGCATGTGCGCGCAAACACACACTTCAGTTTTTGAGGAGGAGGAAACTTTGAGGCATCTGGTAAAAGCATCTCTTTGGGGGTCAGTGTCCCCGTCGTCCCCCAGAGAACAATGTTTTCTCTGCCACACTCAGTGTATGTGTGTGTTTTATTTGTGTGTGTGACGTTAGATGGGGGAGGTGGCTGCATACTCTGGATTTTTTTTGTCCAGGACATTTTTTTTTCTGTTTATTCAAAATGAGTACATTCCTCCCAGTGTTTGACATCAGCCTCCCTGCTTTTCAAAATGCTGGAAAAAGTGGCGACAAGCGCCATCTGTATGTATACGTGTGTGTGTGTGTTGGGGTGGATACAGCAGTGGCACCGACTATCAGTTGACACCTCCCCAAACGGGACACAAGGCCACAAGGGTACAAGGGCGCAAGGGCTCAGCAGCGGCCGTCCTTTTCCCAAGCCTCAGGGCCCCTTGGGGAGCACGAGGAGGATCGGACCGGGTCGGGTTTGATGGGATTTGCTGATGTTTGTTGCTGGAGACACTCACTAAAAGCCTCCAGCTTCGCCTGAGTATTGCACCATCATAAACAATGTCAACTGGAAAGAAACGACCTCTTGAACTTTTCCTCGGAGGTGATGCATGTGAGGGCCGAGCGCTGTGAACGTTCTAATGTTTGGTGTTTTATTAAATCCGATGGGCCGTGTGTTTAGAGAGTTTTTTAGGAGGCTGAAACATGCCAGCAGAATCCAGAGAGGTTTCTGTTGTCACGGGTGAGGCACAGTTTAGTCAAGTCTAAACCAGCGAATGAGCTCGCCTGTGTTAGACGGTAACCTCAAAACACACTCTTGAACTGTCATCCAAGCCACCGCATACAAAAACCGTTGGACTGCTACAGCTGTTAGTCAGACTGAAACGGGCCGCCCTCCTGTCACCCTGACGCTCTTGTTTGGAGCAGTTACTGTGACTTTTTACCTTATACTTTGATCTAAAGTCATCAGACACATGCATGATAACAGTTGGAATAATGCAAACTTTTTTTTTTTAAAGCATTGTCACTTTTAATACACATTTTGTTGGACCATTGAAATATATATTTAAATAAATGACATAAATGATTAACCAGAGAAGACATTAAAGTATATTTTAGTTCCCCATAAAGGACTGTCAGTACATTTGGCAGTATATTTTAGCCATATTTCAAAGTGATTATTAACTTAAACATGTACTGAAGTCCTACTTAAAGGGATAGTTCACCCAAAAATGAAAACTATCCCATGATTCACTTATCTTTTTTGCAGACGAACACAATCAGGAGATATATTACAAAAGATCCTGGCTCTTCCCAGCTTTATAACGGGATTTAAATGGGGGGTGCGATTTTGAAGGCCAAAAAGGTGCATTCATCCATCATACAAATAATCCATACAGTTCCAGTGGGTTAATAAAGGCCTTCTAAAGTGAAGCGATGAGTTTTTGTAAGAAAAATGTGCATATTTAGGACTTTATGAACTATAATAACTGACAAAAATCTCGGGGGTGGGTAAATTATGGGGTAATTTTGGGGTGAACTATCCCTTTAAGTGTTCAAAAAAGCACTCTATTAGTTGCATTAAATATAAAGTTGAGCTATAATATGTTTTCATTCAGTTGTAAATAACATGCAATTAAATATCTGAAAATTGTTCGTTCATTTCACACTTTTAGTTCACGGTTAGTTCAACATTTTATCATCATTTACCCTCAAGTTGTTCTAAACACATACGATTTTGGTTCATCTGCCCCCAAAACTCTTAAATCCATATAAATTAAACAATTTAATCCAGGTCTTCTTAAGAGACACGTTTATGGGTTTGTAACAACATGAGATTGAGTACATGATGACAGAATTTTCATTGTTAGGGAAGAACTATCCCTTTAAATATATCATTCTAAAGTATATTATTTCCATTATCAGTACTGTTTAAAAGAGTATACTTTTTCAAAAGGAAAATTAGCCATCAGTTTGTCATTTTAATACACTATTTATTGGCCCAGCCACTGCCTCGCCACACCAAACCGTGTTTGAAACCTAAATTAAATTCAAGCAGCATCTGTGATTTGGCTTCCCATTGCTTTTCACCCATCATTTGCTTGAAGTTTGGCATTTCGCAACTTTTTGATGCTCTCACGGCTCTCCTCTCCCACATAAGCAGTCTGATTAGCTCCCATAAAGAACGAATGGCTCGACTTACTCCACGCTACGGTCATGCACAGTTATAGCTAATTCGGTGCATGACGTTATGATGTTCAGCGTTACCTCAAAGCTGACAGACTGTTTTCTTTTCTCTTACGTTGATTTTTCCGTCATTTTCACGACAGCAAATATCTTTCGGAAAGATGTGACCAAATGTTGTAATTTCCAATGACTAAAATTCTTTTGACTGCACGATTTGGCTGTCCAGACGTCATTTTTTCCCTCTGTACTTTTTAGTACGATGCAATCACGTGTGAAACCTTTGCTCTGACTTATGATGTTTAATGAATCAGTGCCATATTGTTTCATATGAAGGTGGAATTTATTGCATGATTATTGGACCAGCAGGCCGGCCTTTGGTTTCCAGGTGTGCCGTGAAACGTGCCGCAAGACACACCATAACACTCACAGACACGCGCAGACGCCCACATGTTTTCAGCGTAGCTGTACTTGTCCTGCATCTGTAGGCTGTAGGCGCAGGTGCTGGCAGTTAAACCAGAGACAAGCTGTAAACGGCTTTTGTGTACTGCACATATGGGACGTGTATGTGGAGTGAGAAAGCTCGTGTCAGTTTCTGTTGCACCTCAAGTCCATCAAGAAGTCATTATTTGTCTGTGCTGTTTAGTGTATTAGTAGACTACACTCTGGTTTTTAGTATGCAAACAACCATGTGACAAATAGTGTTGATTCCTGCTCTCTACAGACACGCTACACTTCCAAAGATAAGCTTATTATGCAATAATTTCGGTAACACTTTATTCCGATAGTCCACTTTAGACATTAACTCACTATAAGTAACTTTGCAACGACATGTTACATGTTACAGCATTAGTGTCTGCTACTGTCTTTGGTCCCCGAGACAAAAACAGCTTATGAATTGTACTAAATTATATTTTAAAATGCGAAAATCCTGAACGTTTTCTGTGATGGGTAGATTTGGGGGTAGGGTTATTGGGTAGAATATACAGTATAATAACCATTATGTCTATGGAGTCCCCATAAAACATGAAATTTTTGTGTGTGTGATTTATGAGGACACAAATGTGTATAATGACATGAGGATATTTCATTCAATTAGCTTTAAAAATATACTAAACAGTGTTTTATAAAAATGTAAAAATGATGAATGTTTTCTGTAATGGGTGGGTTCAGGGATAGGGTGAGAGAATGTACAGTTTGTACAGTATAAAAACCTATGGAATGTCCTCACTTTGATAGCAAAACAAACATGTGTGTGTGTGTGTGTGTGTGTGCTCCTTAAACACACACATATTTAGCCACACTGACAGCTGTGTTATGCAGCTCTGGCACCTCTGGCTTACATTGTACATGATTTGACAACTGGACATTTGAATTTAGGAGAAACTGCAGAACTGATATTGAGAAGTGTATGTATGTGTGTGTGTGTGTGTGGTGTTCACACATTGATGATGTTATGTGGAAGCACCTTCCAGTGTGTGTGTGTGTGTGTGTGTGTGTGTGTGTGTGTGTGCTAAGCCTGTATCTCTGTATATAGATGTGTGCGTTTGGAGGAGAGTGCTGTCTCTGATGAGGGGCACGTCCTCGTGGGCCAAGGCCCATTTTTTCTGGGTTAAAATAAACAGACGACTGGCGGGGGTCTGGGGGTTATGGGAAAGGAGGAAACAGTGATGCTAATCAGTCCTGCACACACTTCCCCCAACTGTAAAACAAAACAAGAGAGAGAGAGAGAGAGAGAGAATTTTAGCTATAAGTGCGCATGAGCGAAAGTTTGGGACTACAGCGCCACTTAACAAGGTCAAGTGTCGAAACTAACATCAGTTCCTCTCCGAATCATTTTATTTCTTCATTATGATTTTCGCAAAGCCGATCCATGTTACAAAATCAAATGTATAAGCAACAGTTACACAAGCAGGACATTCAGAATTTGTATAATTAAAGGGATGGTTCACACAAAAATGAACATTTTGTCACAGACTCACCTTTGAGTTGTGTGGAACATAAAGGATCTTAATGTAAATGTTATGTTATGCTTTCTATCTCAAGAAAGTGGATGGGTACGTATTTATGTCATAAAAATGCAAAAATCACCATAAAAGTGCCATATTACTTGAATGAGGAAGAGACATAAAATGTCATTTGTGGTTGTATTTGTCAGAATTACCGCAAGAACCATAAATTGTTGGGCGGGTGTCAGAGATGCCAAACCTTGTGTGTCAGTGATGTCTTAAAGGATTAGTTCACTTCAGAATTAAAATTTCCTGATAATTTACTCACCCCTATGTCATCAGAGATGTTTATCTGTCAAAAAGAAATGTTGGTTTTTGAGGAAAGCGTTCCAGGATTTTTCTCCATATAGTGGACTTCACTGGGGTTCAACGGATTGAAGGTCCAAATGTCAGTTTCAGTGCAGCTTCAAAGACTCTACATGATCCCAGACGAGGAATAAGAGTCTGATCTAGAGAAACCATCGGACATTTTATAAAAAAATATATATATATATGATATATATATACTTTTTAACCACAAAACTTCGTCTTGCACTGCTCTGTGATGCTCCACGCATTACCTAATCACGATGGAAAGGTCACGCGTGTAAGTAAGTAGCAAGCAAGTGTTTATAAAGCGAATGTCAGTCAAACACCCTTACCAAAAAAAGGTAAAACAATGATGTCGGGTGATTTTGAAGCTGGAGTAAAAAATGAGATGGAGTTTTTCACCCTACTGCAGTACTTCCACCACGCATGACCTTTCCAACGTGATTACGTAATTCACAGAGAAGTGCAAGACAGGCATTTGTGGTCAAGGGTATATAATAATTTTTATTTTTTTTATGAAAATGTCCGATGGTTTCTCTAGATCAGACTCTTATTCCTCGTCTGGGATCATGTAGAGTCTTTGAAGCTGCACTGAAACTGACATTTGAACCCGTTGAACCCCAGTGAAGTCCACTATATGGAGAAAAATCCTGGAACGCTTTCCTCAAACACTTACATTTTCAACTTGAAGAAAGAAAGACATAAACATCTTGGATGACATGGAGGAGAGGAAATTATCAGGATATTTGAATTCTGAAATGAACTAATACAGTGTTTTAAAGGCACACGGCCTGCGTATCATTGCATTCCTGCAGTATATGATGGATTCAATAAGACCGCAGGCCTCTGACCCCTCAGATCAATGGACTGAGGAGCGGCAGCACCACGGCCTGCTGTCAGTCGAGGACTATTGCGTGTGTGCGTGAAAGAGAGAACGACTGGGGGGCAAAGATGCCTTGAGAGGGGAGGAGGAGATGTAATTTAATTTGCCACACAATGGGTTGAATAGCAGACACGTGGTGGAGCTAATGGAGGAGAGAGATGTTCTTTTTAGCAGTGCTAATTGATAAGAAAGAGCTTAGCCTTTGTTAAACCAGTCCCCCATCGGTAAACCCCCATCTGCTTTCCAGGGTCCTCATTAACAAACACACACACACACACCAGCAATACACAAAGACAAGTGTGTCTGCTACATTTTTATGTGTGTGTGTGTAGACGTGTGAATGGTACATTGTTTAATGATCAGTATCACTGTGAGAAAGTCAACAACAATCCCCTAATGTAGCTTTTTATTTTTGTAGCATTACAGTATTTACTGTGGAGTGAAAAGTGTGGCCAGATACTTTGCTTTACTGTTTTTAAGGTATATTCTTATTGGTTATCGGCTGATAATTCAGCTATATTGTCATTGAGATGAGTGGGAAAAAGTATCCCAATCATCCTGTATTCACTCCTACTTGTTTGTTAATATTTAAAAAAAAAAAAAAAAAAAAAAAAAACACTTAGCATTTAATAATGTTTAATCTCAATATCAATATAATTTTTTCGTGCTGTTTAATCTAAACATTCGTTTAAACTAAAATGATTGATTTTAGTTTATGGGCTACGTTATGAATATTTATTTATTATAATTTAGTGTTTATTTTTAATTTATTAAGAAATAAAATTTGTTGGTTCTTTGCCATAAACAAATTGCATATTGTTATTTAATTTGAACCTGACTTTGCATTTTGCTTGTTATTGTCCAACAAGCTCCAAATATAAAGAGAAAATAATCCCTTGATCAAGCCAGTACTTCTCTTTTTTTTTCAAAAACAAGATTTAATTTTTATGTTTTGCATTTTCAGAAAAATAAATCTATTTTTCTATTTCTATTTTCAACTATTTGATGTCGTAAACTCATCTTGCTAGCATCCATGGCTTGTTTGTTGATTGAGGCCATTATACTGATGTTGTGCTGCTCAACTCCTACCCAGTCTGATCTGATTCCTCATAACTGTCGAAACCATGACAACAGCACTGTGGAGATCAGAGAAGCTGTGTCTGCACTGAGGTCTTCCACCAGTGTCTGACTGAGAGGGTGGCTGCATGATTGAAGCTTAATGAAGTCCTTAACACAGCCTGACTCTCTCCTCGGGGTAAATTCCCATAGAACTATGAAGAGTTCTGAGGCAAAGCACATGCTTCCAGTAAGTGTGACGGGCCAGAAAGAGAGAGCGAGGCGTGTTTTTCCTTCGCTGTATCCTGGAGACTGCTTGTTTTGGGGAGTCAACAACTTAAGATGTTGCTTGCGATCCAAGTTGGAGAATGAATGAATTTCAATTTTATGAATCAAAACCAAAACTCCCTCGTGTTCATGCCGAATGTCTTATAATTCCAGAAGCTTTGGCTTACATGCATTGCATAGAGTGGGAAGCTCCAACCGCTATGTTCAAGAGCAATTTTTACCTGATTTAACCTATAAAAATAATTTTTTTGTGGGTAAATTAATGTATATTGAATCCATGATACTACATAAACCAGATGTTACCATATTTTTTCAGTGTACAGAAGAGGTTTCTGAGAAGTCCTGCGGTTCAGAACCAGTACTTATCCTGGTCAGGTCCGGTATAATACAGTGGCCAACAAGACAGAAGAAACATGGGAAAATTAATCCACGACAGTGAACATTAGGATATTTCTGACCACTGAATGAAGCAAATGGCCATTCGGTCATGCTACACTTGAAACCTTCATGGATCAGATGAACTACAGGTCAAAAGTTTGGAATAAATATGATTCATGCTCACCAAGGATCATTTTAAAAATCTTAATTATTCCAAACTTAAGATTAAAAGAATAGTTCACCAAAAAATGAAAAGTATCCCATAATTTACTCACCCTCAAGCCACACTACGTGTATATGACGAGCACAATCGGAGTTATATTAAATAATATCCCAGCTCTTCCCAGCTTTCTAATGGCATTGAAGCCAGCAATTATAGATTATAAAGTTTTAAATAAGGATATTTTTCTTTTCACTTCAGAAGTCATTTATTAACCCACTGGAGTCATATGGATTACTTTTATGATGAATGGATACACTTTTTTTTTAATTTATTTAATGCCACTACAAAGCAGGGAAAAGCCATGATATTATTTAACATTACTCCAATTGTGTTCAGCTGCAAAAAGAAAGCCATATACACCTAATATGGCTTGAGGGTGAGTAAATTATGAGATCATTTTCATTTTTGGGTGAACTATTCCTTTAATAAATTCAAAAACAGAGCCATGGCATCCAATCCGACGTGATGCAATTGAGTCAAAAAGAGATGGCATCAAAATAGCAGTGACAGACTGCAGACCGGGAGTATAAGAAGAAAAAGGTCCACTCAGCAACCTCTGGCTCTGATATTAGTCAGCAACCCCATTAGTCTTAATGGCCGCCTCTGGGCGCAAGGGAGCCTGGTCTATCCTTTTAAAACTACATACAAGGAGCTCATTAAGACTTAAAACAAAGCGGAGTAGTGAGAGGGGGTTGAGCGGACGAGTGAATGAACGAGTGACAGAAGGGGGTGGGGGGTGCGAGATCTCCTCCTTCCATTAAGATCCCCTCCCCCTCCCAGCTCTCATTGACGGGTTCTTGCGACCACAGAAGCCCCATAAAGGCTCAGCCATTTCCATAATCGCTCATATCTGTCGGATGAAACACTATCCAGACAGCTTAATGGACACTCTGTAGAATCCCTGTTTCAAAATCCATACCTAATCAATAACGCCGGCTCCCCGGCCTCTCAGCAGCACTTGCAGATGTGCACCACCGTACTTGCAGCCTAGTATTGACCCGGCTAATAGGGTTATTCCGAATACAGAGACCTGAGCTGGACACACTTCTTACATCAGGTTTCCATCGCTGAAGCTCTTTGCGGAAAATACGGTAGGTCAGAATTAGTTTTACGGAAACACAACAATCGGGGATGACGTGGCTAAGTGTTCTAGGCAGCCGTTCCCACAGTTGTCAAAACCGTTGGGCTCCACTTAGGAAACGAGCGGATCAGCACATGAAAATTGCAAAGGCAATCTGTTACCAAGGCAGCTAATTAAGTTAGAGCAGTCACAGGCCCTCATCCCTCCGCCTCCATTCACCTCCATTTAGACGCGAGTCAATCTTTCCTCAAATCCATAAGTAGGGGGATTTGATTTATTAAATTGAATTTCAACTGTTCACAACAGTCAAAACCGACCAGATATACATTCATTGATGTTTATGCGCCATTTTAAAGGGCACCAGTTATGCTTTTCTGTGTGTGTAATACACATGTTTATATATTTAAACGATATGCAAAACACAAAAGAAGTTCATTTCTCCAACAGAAAACATTTGCCTGAAACGCCTCGTATAGCTACGTCACCATGTTGCATGTTCATAATTCCCGCCTACTGGCTGCTTTGACACGCCCACAAAGGACAATCGGGGAAGTGATTTCGTTATTTTGACGAGACACTATGTTCACTGCGAAGGCAAAAAAATATGGAAAGGATATATACCAATGCCATATTTATACACCATGGGTGTAATAGTATTTACAGCTGCTCATGAAGCATTGGGAGCTGAAACGGGCCGGTTATGGTTACAGAGTGGGCCATCTGACCAATCAGAGAAAACTGTAATTTTCAGAAAAGCAGGCTTTAAAGAGACAAGAACTGAAACAGAGCATTTCAGGCAGAGGGTGAAAACAGATGCTGCACAATGTACAGTCTGGGAAGAAAAGTTTTTTTTGACTCTTTTACAAGATTTAATATCAGTCTCTGGTGTCTCCAGAATGTGTCTGTGAAGTTTGAGCTCAAAATAACCCACAGATCATTTATCATAGCTTGTCAAAGCTTGAGTTTGAGCAAAACACGCCGTTTTTGTGTGTCCCTTTAAATGCAAATGAGCTGCTGCTCCCTGCACCCTTTCCAGAAGAGGGCGGAGCTTTAACAGCTCAACAACAACAAAGCTGGAGAATCTCACGCAGACAAAATGAGGAAAGTGTTCATCCTTACATTGTTCAAACCGGAGTCGACGCTGATGGAGAGACTCGGGAAGAAGTTCCAACTTTTAGACGTTTCTGAGCGGTTAGTGGATAAATTGATGTAGTTGCTGTGGAGTTGATCACTAGCATGTGTCGTCATGTTCATCTTTTTTCCTTGAATTGACCCTCGTTTGTGAAGCAGTCCGGTGTAATATGACGGCATCAACAACACACTACTACAACAACTCTTCCTCTTCTCTAAACCAGCCCAACATGACCCCACCCCCTTTGTTGTGTGTTCTCGGGGGCGGGGTTTATGTAAATTTTAGGGTTTGTGATGTCACCAACCTTGGAAGAAGTTGTAGTCCCTATCAGCCGTTTCTTGTAGTCCTTAAAAAGCTTTTTCTGCAAAAGAAAATATCTCCATTTACATTGAACTTTGAGTGTCGTAACTTTGCAGATGTTTTACATGCTCAAACAGCAACATTACACACTAACTAAAGTTGAAACAGTTCAATCATAATCAAGGAACCCTTTGAATTATGTGAAGGTATTCTAGCGGACTTCAGAAATAAAATTATGAAAAGTAAGGGCATTTTAATGCAAATAAAGTGTATTTTCTAAAGGTTTTTATCAGATATGCAGGCCTCCAAAAGTTTGCAACGATTGAAATCCAGCGCTCAGGGTGTGGCGAGAGGATCCTCTGTAAAATCCTGGTTTGGATTTTTACTGATCTAGTCAAGGTGGGCAGGAAATACGCGGAGGTGTTTATGAGGGCAGGGTCGAAGTTATGAGAGCGCTCGTTACTTTCAGATCATTTGCAGACTATTAGCCAGACGGGAGACATATCTTTTTTGTCCCCTTTTGTTGCTTGGATGATTCCGGTGCTCCGGTGAGAGTTCAACTGAGCATAGCATCAGCTATTCACAATGACAAATGAGATACTAAAACACGAGCCAGTGCGGATTACACTGTTTATCTGTGTTTTTAAATAGACCGAATAGTTTTCTTGTCCTTGGCAGCTTTTCCTTGAGAGAGTGAGGTGTGTCACATTCATCATTTGGAGGTCAGCATGTCTTGGCTTTTAAAATCTCTAAAGAACAGTACATGCAAGCACATTTGTGAACTATTATGGCGATATGACACTTTCAGTAGATTGCATCAGTGGAATTAGGCAACTGTTTTCATTAAGATGAAAAATTGCTCAAGACTATTCACACAGATAATGTACAAGATGTGATCTCCGTTTCTTTGTGAAACTGCTCTCTTTGTCAATATCAGCTTCTCTGTGTGTAACAGTGAGTGAAATTAACAAATGGGAAGTTCCCATTACTTTTTAAGTGGCAATTGTGCCCAAGAAATGACCAAACCTGTTTCCCGGTCAGATATAATCACAGCTTTGTGATCCCTCATGACTGTACACTAAAATGCAACATGGCATCTGATTGGTAGAGCTTCAATTTAGTGCAAAAATAAGAGGTGTGGATGCAAAAGCCACATTTGAAAATAATAAAAAAAAGAGTGTTTACACAGATTTTTTTAATGCACAGTGGTGGTACCATAACTGTACCATATTTACACAAGACCAGGTTTGGGGAGTAAAAAAATATTTAGTTACATATTTAAAATACAAAATTTGAGTAAGTGTATTTCATTACAGTTACTTTTTAAATGGGTGGTAATCAGATTACAGTTACATCTGAAAAGTATTTTAGATTACCAAAGAGATTACTTTGAATTTTAATGTCATTTAAACAGCAACTGGTGATTGTCTGACTCTGACAGTCTGAAAAAGCAGAGTTAAGTTTCATCAACATTTTAATACTTTTAAGAGGGATTATAAAAATGTTGTTATTTTTATTTAGTACTGTCCTGAACAAGACAAAACGAGTGAATTTATAAAAAAATTGCCCAACAGTCAACTTAACTGTCCTGTCATGACCTGGATGATCCATGACTGTTTTCATGTTTTGTGATAGTTGTTTGTGAGTCATTTTATAATTCACTGGTCACTGCAACTTTTTCTCACAATTTTTTTTTTTTTTTCCCTTCACAATTGTGAGTTTGCATTTCACAATTCCGACTTCTTTTTCTTAGAATTGCAAGATTTAAACTCACAATTGCAAGTTATAAAGTCAGAATTGGGTGATATAAACTTGCAATACTAAATTTTTCCTTTGCAATTGTCAATTTAGTATGTGAGTTTATATATCATAATTTTGACTTTTCTCAATATTACGAGTTTATATCTCATAATTCTGACTTTATAACTCACAATTGCAACTTTATATCACACAATTCTGAGGGAAAAAGTCAAAATTGTGAGATAAAAACTTACAATTACCTTTTTTGTGTTTGTTCCACACTTATTAGTATTCCAAAGTATTCTAAAATATTTAGATTAAGTTACTAAACTTGAGTAATGTAACGAAATACGTTACAAATTACTTTTTAAAGCATGTATTTTGTAATCTGTAGTGAAATACATTATGATAAACTCACTATGTTGAGAAAAGTCCGAATTATGAGATATAAACTCACAATATTGAGAAAAGTCAAAAATATGAGATATAAACTCACAATATTGAGAAAAGTCAGAATTATGAGATATAAACTGACAATATTGAGAAAAGTCAAAAATATGAGATATAAACTGACAATATTGAGAAAAGTCAGAATCATGAGATATAAACTCACATACTAAATTCGCAATTGCAAGAAAAAAAAGTCAGTATTGCAAGTTCATATCTCCCAATTCTGACTTTATAACTTGCAATTGTGAGTTTAAATCTCGCAATTCTGAGAAAAAGAAATCAGAATTGTGAAATGCAAACTCACAATTCTGAGGGGAAAAAAACAAATTGTGAGGAAAAAGTTGCAGTGACCAGTGAATTATAAAATGACTCACAAACAACTATCACAAAACATGAAAACAGTCGAAAACATGAAACTTAACTCCGCTTTGTCAGACTGTCAGAGTCAGAGAATCACCAATTGCTGTTTAAATGACATTACAATTCAAAGTAATCACTTTGGTAATCTAAAGTACTTTTAAAATGTAACTGTAATGAAATACACTTACTCAAATTTTGTATTTTAAATACGTAACTAAGTTACTTGTATTTCCTTACTCCCCAACCCTGCCTATAAACCTAACAATGGGAGCTGCACACTAATATATTAAACTGAGGAAAGCAGTTAACACAATTATTAATATATACATACATTATATATATATTAAGTGAATTTCCACTGCAAATGGATAAATAGCCCACTTGTTAGTCAGTTTTATTGTTGCTGAACTGAGCACAGAGCTCACAGCTGATTAATTGCTTTAGTGAACGTCTTGAGATGATGAGCAGCTTCGACGCTGGCGGCGCGTGCGTCGCGTCCAGTGATAGACAGCTGAGTGGAGTGTAATTGAATTGGATTGAATCAGCGAGTAACGCCGCCCCCTTTACGCGGGGATCAGCCTCTTCCGTGCCGCACACAGAACCGCCCTGACCAGGGTAACTAACAGAGGGAGGGAATGAGAGACTGATTGAGATAGAACGGAGAAAGAGAGAGGGAGGAAGAGAGACACTTCAATACTTCAGAGATCGGATCTTGTTAAGGGAAAACCTGTGTTATTTCTAAGAAACTCCCGGCACACAGACGGACTTTGGAGGACACGTTTGGGACTAAAAACATACATACAGACTTTGTACACTGAATGCGTGACCATGACGGCAGCTGTCGATATTAAGCCTTTAACTATAATAAAATCTGAAAAAGTAGACGGTAAGAAGGTTTTTTTTTTATTGTATATTATTGCAAAACGCGTCTTTGTCAGTTATGAGTAACTTTTGTGCACACTAATGTCTCGCCTTTGTGAAATGCATTGGGATGGAAATGTGATTTGATGTCAAACAGAACATTTCTGCAACGTAAAATGTGTTTGATCTGCGAGTGATAGACAGGTATAACAGCCTGCACGCGGCGCTCCAGATGTGCCAGTCATGGATTTATTGGTGTACAAATATTCTTTATTATGTAATATAGTAACATCAAACAATTTATCCCTGATAAGTGAGCACATGCAGTTTACTCCTTGGCAAATTGCAGTGAAGTATATGTTATATGTGGTCAAGAATGAATCAATAAGATCCGATAAAAAGTTGCATAGAATAGACAAGTGCCAGGCAAGGTACTGATGATGCATTTCTTTTTATTTGTTGCATTTGATGTTGCAATAGTTTTCCAACTCCTCTCTTACATTTTAATATGTGACTCAATTAGTTATTTGTTCAGAATGGTGTTTTTTTCCCCCACTGGCCACGAAGGCAGCAATTAAAGATTATTCTCACACTTTTTAAACATTATAGTAATCAAATATGCTGATTAAATGGTTTGTGTGTTGTGACATGCTTTACATGTTGCCTTTGGTCATGTGACGGCTTACACCAGTCGTGTAAACGGCTTTTATGAATTTTAGTCAATCTTCACTTTTATAGCTGACAACTCTGTTGCATGGGTTAAATACTGTGTTGTACTGACATATTCTTGTCTTTTCATTGTCATTTGAGCAGCTATATTGATTATGTTCAAAACTAGACTGTTTTATTGCTACATGCAAGAATGAGAGCTAGATGTTCCTTTAGCAAATACTGTGTTTGACAGCGGACTGATGTCACACATGGCCTCTCATGACATGACACACTTTACCACCTCACACAGTTGTGTATCATTTCATGCATGACCAGCAGGCTTTAATTTTAACTACAAGAGCGATTAGGCCTGTTCTTATATCAAGCTGACTTTCAGAACATTGCGTCATCTAATGTGCCTGTGCATTTAGTCCGGGTTCATTATTTGCTCATTGGCTTTCTTGACTTTTTATGCAGATATCATGGGCATCCTTGTGTTTCTTTCTTTCTTTCGTGTTTTGATGTGAGTGCGCTTGTGCAATCTCACGCATGTTTGTCATGGCAGGGAAATTCCCTCTTGGCTAAAGAGTGGTCAGTGTCAACTGAATGAAGTTTGTCATGATGCTGCTTCACTGTCCATTCATACCACATCCATTAACCCCCACCGCTGCTGACCCAGCCTGGCTCAGGAGGGGCCGCATGCCTGACCAGGGTGAAGGAAGGGAGGGAGAGAGGGAGGGAAGATGCCATGCTGGTTAAGTAGTCAGCAGTCTCACACTCCCCCTCTGTACTCCTGAGCACTGGAATAAAGCGACGAGTATGCAAGTGGGATGTTAGTGTTAGCACATGCCTTGGCCCGATGTACTTGTACTCTTTAAGAATATATGACCCTCTTCTTTGGCCGGAAGGGCAGGGTGAGTTCAGTGGCCGCTAGTTTCCCTACGATAAAAATGCTGACTGGCTTCGACCACAGCTGGTGGCTATACATGCAGAATTCCGACTCCCTACCTCTCACTCACACACCACCAGCTGTTAATACATCACGGAAAAAGGCATTCACCTCTGCAAGCATGTCAGAACGAAAGCTAAAACATAATGACTCTAGTGCGACGTGCAAGATTTGATATGAATCATTACCACACTTGCATGTTCTCGCATTGCACACGGGCCGGCTCTATTTTCACACACAGTCGCAGAGTTTACGTTTACAAATGCACTGGCACATGAACATGTGCAAACACTCGCCAACACATAAGCGCAAGCTTTCTCCTCGCATGGAAAAACATTTGTGTGCTGTTAAAAAAAGTGCTGATACTTGCAGCGGGGTTTGCCAAAATATCGTGCTATCTTGCAAAACAATTTCTCAAGACAAGCTCCCTCGAGTTCAGTCAACCATGAGTGTTCAGGCCAGGGTGAACGCAGCTCACTGGCAAAGACTGTGTAATCCACGTAAGACATGTTTACTGCTAGTCTGCTGCTTTAGTCTTCTAGAAGAATGGATGTGTGCACCTCGTGGGTCCCTTGTTCAGCACAAAGGTGAGAAAAGCTCTGGCAGAATGGCACAAATTATAGTTTCTAGCATGCACATGTCATTAATGCGGAGAGGCCAAAGACATTAAGCACCTGATCCCAGTTTGTATTGGGTCTTAAATCAAGACAAGCGAGCTGTGTCTTGAAGACAACGGCTAGTACAGAAACAAACCCGCCTTCCCCTGCCCCCATTTGCTTTTTGACTCTGTTTATACAAAAGTGATGAACGGTTGAATTCAATCAAGAGTCACACAAAAGTTGTTTAGAGTTCAGTCAAGATTATCTGATTTACCCTGGAGACATGTAGTGCATGAAGAGACAATGGGACCTACACAAGAGCAGGACAGCCTCGATAAACACACTTACATGCATTAATTGAATTGCTAAAATAAGACTGCATGGAGTTGGCACAAAAGAACCCACTGCGAGTCAAGTGTTTACGTGAAAACTGATCGTGCGAGCCCACAAGTCATTCACAAGTATGAATCATGTGTTATGGCGCAGCACAGATGTTAGTACGGCCTTATGGTCAAAGATAAACCCATGTAACATCTGCTACTAAAATTGCTAACGCTGTTCCAGCCCAGCCAGTTTTGCTGTCCCAGAAGTCTTCAGCATCTTCAGAGAGCTCTGCTTTGAAAGGGGCGTAGTCAAATGGTTGATAATGGGGTCACTCCTTTCATCTTTGCCCAAAGACTACTTAGCACAGTGAAATGAGTCAGCAACAACATGAGAGACAGCCAGGGGTCACCTCCCACTAATTTCTTCCTAGAGAAATAACCCTTGATGAGGATATTTGTTCTTCCCTTTCTCCTTCTTTCTCACTCTTGCCCTGTGTCTGTCTCAAGGTTCAGTGAGTGACAGGAATGTCTGAGGATTGGGTGGGCTGCCTATTGCCCACTTTTATCTGATTAAGACACTGCACTCTCTCATCCCAACCCCCTGCTAGGCCCCGCTTGTACACCCTTGCTTTAGATACACACTGGGCACTAGTACAAAAGCAGTATCCAAATATTATTAGGTGTGTGAAGGGAAGATAATTTAAGCAGGTAGTCATGACTATGGCCTGGATTCCCGAGTTACATAACCGATGGGTTTCTGTAATGTCAGCCTCTTCGTGCTTTCGCCAGGTCTAAGCATGCCTTGCTTACCTGACAGCTGTGCAAATACAGACCTGGGCAATCAAGGTTAGTCTGATGTGGGTCTCTGATGGAGCCAAACAAATGACTCAGCCTGAACACAATTTTTATAGTTTGTTGAATACTGCACGAGTCACCTCAAAAATAATCTACTAGCATGAAGTGCAGGGAATGCAAAAGGTTTTGGAGGTGTCTGGATTAATATTTGACACTCAGAATTGATTCACCAGACTCGGGCCTTGAGGCTTAGATGAAACCCTTAGATCAGAATGTGTTGCCTACTGTTCGTGAATGACTCCCCCTTCACAGAATGTGCATTGGTTAAATGACTCCCTGGTCAGAAATTCTTTCTGGTGAACATACGTTTTTATTGTTCCCCTTAAAAGTGTAGTCATCAAAGGGTGAAGGGAGGTCCTAGCCTTTATTCGTTCAAGTTATTGGCACAAGGTAACGGCACAAACAAACTCTTTCTGAACCGTTGCGTGCGTCAGAATGACTGAACGATACGTCAGAGCTTTAGCATACTTGCGAGAGCTGTCCTGACCCACTTCACTGTGTTTCAGTTTGAAGTCTTCCCAACAGTTATCTCTGGCCCTGTTTCCCTGAACTTCAAAAGACCAAAACAAAAGCAAAAGACACAGCATGTCCCAGAGCAGGGAAGAAATAACAACCACAGTGTATTTTTTTCCAACATTTTACAGCACCCATTTTCTCCCTTGTGTTCCATGTCTCTTTTTTTTCCTCGCATTTGTCTCTCTATCGTCTGTGGGCCACATGGGCTCTTGCCTCGTCTCCCTGGCCCCTGATGTGGCGTCTGCCTAGTGTTGTCTTCTCATCCCCGCCGTGTGCTACAGGCTAATTACTGAGTCACAGCCCCTGCCGAGCTGACTCCAGCACCCACCCCTCCTCCCATAAGACATTAGCCCTTCCCAGTCACTCTGAGGCTCTCTGGTGGGCTCCAGACCGCCTCCTGGGTGGTGGGAGGCCCTTGGGGTGAGTAAGCCAGCCGGACCGGTGCCTGTCTTTCCATGCCACTCTTGTTTTTTTGCTGTGGCTGTTTTGCAGATGTCTACGGAGTACAACGGAGAGACACGGAGGGTGGCGTTGGGTCTGGTTTTGAGATCAGAGCGGCATCCTGACTGGTTCTGGCTACAGTTTAGGGAGGCAGAGGAAGACCTGTTCCCAGATTCCGCTCTCCCATCGGTGTATGCTCTTTCACAAAGTCACCTGTTTTAGGGCTCAGTAGTCAGAGCTGGTTTTGTAATTATCCTACTTTTGTCTCACCTCTTTGAACACGTTTCCTACCTTAGAGGCATATTGACGGAACGCTTCTGGCTACCAGTCCAGTTACATATGGGATCTCGAGCTGTTCTCTGAGGTCCAGGTGTTTGGCTGTAGCTAGGTTTACAGTCTCTCCGTTTGTGAGTGCTACTTGATGTACAGCTGAATAGAAGGCACATGATCCTTGGCAGTCACAAGAGCCGCCACAGCTGGGACTCTTTCTCGTTCAACCTTCTCCCCGCTATCTACATATTTCTTACAGAGAGGCTCTGCTCGGGCGATTTAGGGATGAGAGCAGTTAAAGGCGTTCTGTGTAGGTGTCTGGACCAGATCCAAGAGGCAGTCATAACGAGGGCTAGTCTTTGACTTTGTTCACCGGTTGAACATGGTGGGATCCGACAACTCTCCCCTTTCTCATAAAACCACAGAGTTAGTCTGACTTTTTGATAAAAAAGTTAGTCTAGACTTTTTTAACTTGTGAAGGTTTGCAAATGGAACCTGTTTAAGGCACTAACACAGTTAAGAACCGCAGAGACTTAATTTGGCATGTTACTCTGCTTTTCTCTGCTTCTGCTTTCTGACACACTTGATGTTGACATTTGTCACAGTAGAGAATTTTACTGAAATGATGCATCAATATAGTCACTTTGATGATGAATTAGCACACCGTTGTGTTCTGTAGTTCGCTGTGTATTTCAGAACATTGCATCTTCTTTTCCAGCCTTCCATTCATCTATTTTGGGCTCGTGAGGTCTTTTCATTGTTACAGCTGTGGTACTTTACTCTACATACAGTTAATTGTGTAATTGGTCCATTTAGAACTGAACTCAAAGGCACATTGGTTTTTAGGTCACAGAACAAACTCACACAAAAATCCCATCCACATTAGCGATTGTAAAACAAGGCAGGAATGTGTGACGTGATACATAAAAACAATGCGGTCTTCGGGGAATTCATTTACCGAGAATGCATCTGTTGGTCATTGGCTGGTTCCACAATAGCAGAAACCATTAGCCATTAGCTTGCTAATTGCATGCAGAGCTTTCCTTCCTTCATTTCCCTGACACTGAAAGCCGCTTGCTCATAAACTTAGCTCAGGCATGACTGACTACTCGTATGTGAATTCACTTTGATCAGAAATGCTTTTGGACATATTTATATCCAGCGCTGGAAACATGTCCTTTTTTTCCCCTCCTCATGAAGTGCTGCATTTTCAGGTACACAGGTTATTGGAGGTTTCTAGGAAGAATGTTGCTGAAAGTAAACTGTTTGTCAAGATCATCATTTGTTTGTTCAGAAGCCTAAACAGTATGATTCACTGATCCAAGTGCACTTATGGTCTTTTAGAGGTGTTCACTCCCACAATGCAGTTATGCTATTTCAATTTGCATGCTGCAAAACCACCTCCGCTTTACTCTGCAATATGCATAGTAGCATCGCTATACATTTTCTGCAATGCATAGCATGCCAGTTGCGGACAGCTCAAAAGCATGATTGCAGACAAAAGAAGCCGATAACAGCTAGGTTGTGGTAGTGCAATCTGTTATGGTTTATCAGCAGCAGATCTAGGAACAGTAGTGGTACCGTTTCAACCCTACTAGACTGAACAATTAACTATACTGAGGAAAAACTCATTTTAAAGTGGTTCCTGTCAGTCATTGTGATTTCAATGCTCACTGTGTGACCCACGGATGGTGGTGTGTGCATGTGTGTGAGCGGGTGAGACCATCTAGTGAACCCGGGGCACCCACTGGCTGGGTCTCTAAGAATAGCCACAGTGTTCCAGGGCGGGAAAGCCCCCGATGCGTGACCCCGGCAGGGTGGATGGGCTCTACGCTGCCTTTGGGAGCTCAATCGTGGGCCACTGCTATTCCTGTCTCGGCCTGGGCCTGGTCTGCATGCTTTCAGATGGAAATCTAAACAGTGGGCAGAACAAGCACTTCTCTCACTGGATCCCCCACCCTTGACCGTGCCTTGTTCAGCATGGACCTGCTGTGTGAATGGCCCTCCTTTATGCAGGCCAGGTTTAACAGTCTTGCTGTCACAAGATCTGTGAAAGATAATGCGAGAGATAAAGAACTGAAGGTGTTTTATGGGCTACCCTGACACCCTGCTGAGATACCCAGTTGTCAAAGGGCAGACCCTGACCTTTTGTGGATTGAAACATATTTTTTTTTTTTGTTCTACACCCTCTCACAACCTCATTTTCAGACTGGACTTTTGATGGCACATGCAACTCTGAATTGAAACAGAAAGAAACGTGTGGTAAGATATGCTAATTTGGCATACAGACACACACACACACACACACACACACACACACACACAAAACATTCAGAAGCTCAAATACCGTCCAGACCATTGAGGGACTCAAATGAGTTATTTGGCATTTATCACACACCCACTCGTTGTCTCTCACGCACTTCAGACAGACCCTGCACACACATTCTTCGAACTGTGTCCAATTTTAGAATGGACCATTAACAGTTTCATCAATGTGTGATCTGTTAGTCTGTATATAGGTCCTGGCTAGATGTGCACAAGTCATTAAATCGCCAAATATACTAAGGAAAACATTGAATGGACTGGATGGGCGGGACCCTGTGGTCATGCCAATGGTGATGTCATCCCTTCGGGGACTCCATTCATGGATGCTCTCACATTACAGATAAGTGAATCATCCGACCCCACCCCACCCCACCCGACTCCATGAGACCACCAGAGCCTCATGACCATAATCACAATTTCACATCCCGGACAGACTTACTCACCCACATCAACCAATACACACCTGCACTGTTACTGTAAGCTATGAAGGTTTTCCATGCGGGACTGCAGGGCTCAGGCCCAAGATCTGTTCAGTAGACAGAATTAACATGAATTCATATTTACAGCCATTAGCGATGTTTAGTTACACAATTCATTGAACTTCACCTACTCCGGTATTCATTTACTCTGTAGAAGGATATAATGTTGGTTTCTCAGATTAAAGCGCCATGTGATGCAGTCAAGTCACCTTTACTTATATTGCGCTTTTTACAATGAAAATTGTGGCAAAGCAGCTTTACATTAATAATCGACAAATCATTTTTGGCTGCACAGCAGCTCCCAAAGAAAATAGTGCCATTGTCCATCTTAATCTATGTATTATTGATTCATTCTGTTGCAAAGATTAATAGTTAAGTTAAGTCGTGATGTAGTTATTGTTATAATTAATTTATGTATATCAGCACTGGAGAAAACAGTGATGTAATCGTCCGGCTCAGGTCAGTTTGCATACAACGGCGCCAACGCAGGCATATCAAAAACACTGCTGAAGTGTGGAAAGCTGATTTGAAGCTAATCACCATTTAAATTAGTCAAGCTACAATTTTAAGAAAGTTACTAAAAAATATTAAAATAAGGTTTCTACATTTCAAGTAATTAAGGAGGTGATATTTTTATATGAATATGAATGCAAGTGCATGTATGTGATAAACATTTAACACATTTAAGACACTGGAGTTAAAATGAATCTGTGAACCATTTATTTGATCAATGAATTGTATGTTTAATCAGTGAATCATTTATTGACATGATGATTCACTAAAATGAATTGGACTTCCAGTGGTATAACAAAGTGGACGGAGTATGTTTCATTGTTGCCTCGGCTCACTTTGCAAAAAAGCATGTTTGTTATACTGTGTTCGATGATAATTTGAGTTCACAGAATACATCTTCCAGAGCTCTCAGTGGTAACTGCTGCACATCTGTTGATGTAAAGCATGGAGATGTTTTTGAATGGTCACAATCCTCTTGTTTCAAGCAAATGCAATTCAAATCAATGGTTCATTATACTCAGTTTTTTCATAGCATGCTCAAACCCTCCATATTTTAGTACACGGCTTATAAAAGCTTGGCTATTTGTGATCTTAACATATACCTTTATAGTTCACAGGATACTTTGCATTTGTCACTAATGTAAAAATCTGTGATTCGTTAAGCTGCTGCGTCATATTTTATCAAAGTAAAACATGTTTCCTTTACAAGGGGGGGAAAAAAAAGAACATTTGCACTTTACTAGGGTCTTTTTTTGGCAGCTCTGGTCTTGTCACCAAATGTGAGCCTCTTCTCTAGTGAATGAAGCCTCTGACGTCCAGCTGGCTCTAATGCGCAATTAAACACTGTAAATGGAGACTGCACCATCTCGCTCTAATCGAATCACACGAGCACTACATTGTTCTTCTCCATTTAGACACTCTGCATAATGTATCACTGCAAATCCTTCCATGTTCGAGTCAACCAGGCTAGCAGATCGGGAGAAGGAGAGGGAATGAGGTTAGGAGGGACAGCTGTTGTGCATTCCTGGCTGGGTTATGTCGTGATGTGGATCGACAACAGCGAGTGCAAACCCATACGGCGCCCAGGGCTGGCAGTTTAAAAACCGCGCGGAGATGCCAGAACATCTGGGTGTCAGTAGAAAAGCAGTCGCAGACTGCAAAAAAAAAAAAAAAAAAGACACAAAGTGTTCGCTTTCCACTGTCTGGACTGTGCGTTTAGCTCCCAGACGAATTCATTGTGCCTGACTCACAGTCGGACGTTTTTTGACGGCCACCAGTAATAGAATAACCACCCCCCACCGTACATCCAGCATGTCTTTGATCGCATTACGGTCCTTTCGGCGGATTCTTCGCTTGGCTCAATGGCATTCTTTCGACCCTTAGGGGGTTTTCTAGACCCTTTCTTTCTCTCGAACTGCCACCCTGGCAGTCCTAATTGGATCAGTGGAAGTCATCGGGTACTGTTTAACTCATCAAAGACCTCTCTGTGTCCTGCTGGGTGCCCACGAGCACAGAGGGCGAGCTTTCCAACACTGCAGTGTCTGTTCGACACCCTGCAGCCTGCTGTGACATCATCACCCCTCTGCCACGACCTCTCACCCCTAACTATTGACCCCTGCCAACACAAGCCCCTCTGTCTAAGGCTAGACTGAGATGGAACAGCTTGCTTGGCAGAAGGGATTGTGGGATGGTGATCATGGATGTAGAATCTGACCTGTTGCTCACTCAGACCATCCTTGGCTCTGAGAAGCGGTCTAGGAGGTCAGGTTAGAGGTGGATGGTGTGCATATGGCCAGCAAACTTGTAGAACAACCATACTTAGTTGTGTGGTGCTGAGGCTGCTGGTTTTCTTGCTGTATTTGATTATGACGCTCTTGCAGAACGCTGATTGACTTCTATTACCTCTGGAGAGGTTTTTTTTTTTTTTTTTGTGGGAGTGAATTGAAATTGAGAGTGAACTTAAACTCAGGCTGCAGACGTCTACATCTGAGATGCTGGGATTTTATATATATATATATATATATATATATATAATATATATAATTTTTTTTTTTTTTTTTTTTTAATTTATTTTTTTTTTTTTGTGAAATGTGATATATCGGTACAGTAAATATGTTTTCAGAATGTGTGTGATGGGTAATGACTTATTTTGTCTGTGTTTGGGCCAACAGATCTGGAGTGTGCGGATGTTCCTTTACTGACTCCAGGAAGTAAAGAAATGATGTCACAGGCTCTTTTGGCCACATTCAGCGGCTTCACCAGGGAACAACAGCGGCTCTCCATCCCTAAAGGTCCTACTCTAAACCACTTATATCTTTACAAAAAAAAAAAAAAAACACACTCTGACTGTCTAGAGTAAATCTTACATCCATGTTTCTTAGCTTATTTCTGTTGCTCTCTCTCTTAAAGGGAAAGTTCGCTTAAAAATGAAAGTACTGTCATTATTTACTTACCCCCATGTTGTTCCCAACGTGTATGACTTTCTTTCTTCCATGGAACACAAAAGGAGATTATACGGGTTTGGAAAAACATCAGGGTGAGTAAATAATGACAGAAGTTTAATTTTTAAGTGAACTTTCCCTTTAAAACACACGTTAAAAACACTCACTGACTATGTTAATGACATTACACATGTTTTCCTACTTGTTCTTATTTATCGAATTAATAGGAGGAGGAAAGGAATGATAGATAGAGAGAGAAGAAGAAAGAGGAAAAATGGAAAAGCAATGTATTTTCCTCGTTTCTGGCTCAGTATCCTGTAACACTAGGCTGTTTTTGAAATGCCACACTCAGATTGCCTAAAAAGAGATCTTGCTAGATAGGCATATTGCACTCTGAAGCAGCAGAGGTTATGAATTATGCTTCCCAAACTATGGCAGACCACAAGATGGCTTTTCTTGCTGTGTCTAGGGTGGCTGAAGTCTGTGTCAGGTCTGTGTCGGTCTGGAAATAGCTGTTTGCAGTGAGCATGTGCACAGTCGAGAGAAAAAGAGAGACTGAGATAGAGATAGAGTTGGTTTGTAAGCTAAAATTACAGCTGTTTCCATTCCTCCCATCATGACATCAAATTTATGTCAAAATCAACTCATAATTTCCCATGAGCCACCAGACCTATGTCTAAAATACTGTATGTATCAGCATTACTAGTACACAAAATTAGACTGTGAGGCACAGCAAACTTAAACATTTTCTGTAGTTGATGACGAAAAAATAAACGTAATATATGATGCAATCTTTATATGCATGTAACACTGAGATGTCTTTTCACTTTTATTACTCTAGACCCCCGCGAGTGGACAGAGGCGCACGTGAGAGAATGGTTGACCTGGACGGTAAATGAGTTCAGTCTGAAGAACGTGGACTTCCATAAGTTCAGCATGGACGGGGCTAATCTCTGTGCACTGGGCAAAGAGCGCTTCCTGGACCTGGCACCAGACTTTGTGGGAGACATCCTCTGGGAACATTTAGAGATGTTGCAGAAAGGTAGACATCCTCGCCGCCTCGACATCTGCAGTACTATGAAAGGCACCAGGCTTCAATCAGTTTGTTTAATAATTAAAAATACCATTATAGATTTAAATTAAATTCTATTTAATAGTATTAAATACTATTAATTAAATACTATTGTAGATTTTCTTAATATTTTAGTTTTTATTTTCAAATTTTCTGTTTTTTATTTTAATATTAAAGTTTTAGTAATTTTGTAGAATGTCATTTTTGATTTTTTTTTAAATATGTATAAGTTGTACGAGAAATTTACCTTGTTTATTGCATTTTTCAAGTAATATTTTATTATATAATAATTTTTATATTATTTTAATGTATACATTTTTATAAAAATATTAAAGTTTGATTTGGTTTGATTTAGTTTGATTTGGTTTGATTTGGTTTGGTTTGGTTTGTTTTTGTTTGAAAGTGTATCCGAAACCAAGAATGCAGTTCATCCTATCAGAATTTAGAGTTCTAATGTCACTTATAAAGTGAGTAAAATAAGCAGTACAGTCAATCATCTTCAGTGCAAAAAAAAAAACACATTTAATTCTAGATTTTAAAATCTATGCTGTGATTTGTCATTACAAATGTTTGGAACCACATAAGGTGTCACATTTAAAAAAACTTAAAACGCCACTCTAGTTTCTGTTGCATTGCCTCGCACAATCTAATCTGTTTAACCGATTCGACTTCGAAAGTGTGCATAGGTTCAGTTATGTGTGTTTTCTTCACACAGAAGACCCGAAGCATTTCCCTGTCAACGGTCTGACCTCCAGTTTCCAGGAATCCCGCTACCCCTCAGACTACTTTTTCAGTGAGTGTCTATCGTTTCTTTCGGTTTGCATCATCACAGTACCTGAGTACACGTTCACCGCCTCTGCCGTGACTATAATAGGAAATGATCTCTCTGTGAAGGCAATTAAATCTTCCTTAATGCCTTCCTTAAAGGAATAGTTCATCCATGAATTAAATCTATGTCATTATTAACTCATCCCTATGCCATTCAAATGCCATTCACATAGACTTATCCATTCAGAAAGTTGTTGCAGTCAAGCAAGAAAGCAAGTGGTTCGAATGACTTCTTTATTTATATGAAGTCTTTGTGTGAAGAACAGATTGGAATTTAGTTAGGGATGCAGCAATATTAAAACCAATAATTTATTCTTTATGGACAAATTAGATAATGAATCTAAATAAATTAAAAATAAAACTATTTACACACACATACATATTTTTTTTTATGCTTTTTTTTCCATATTTATATATATATATTTATTTATTTATTTATTTATTTATTATTTATATATATATATATATATATAAAATATTTTAAATATAACATTTATTTTATTTTTTTTTACCATAATGACCCTGGTGCATTTAAATGGAAAAGATCTATGCTTTTTTTTTTTTTTTTTTTTTTTTTTAAAACAAGATTGTCTTCAATTCGTCTTCCTTTCCTCCAGACTATGGCATTGAGCATCCTCAGTGTGTCCCTCCTTCCGAATACTCCGAGCCGAGCTTCATAACAGAGTCTTACCAGACCCTTCACCCCATCAGTTCAGAAGACCTGCTGTCGCTCAAATATGAGAGCGAGTATCCAAATGTTATACTGCGAGACACGCCTCTCAATCCACTGCAGGGAGACTATTTTTCAGTCAAACAGGAAGTCGTGTCACCTGACAACATGTGTGTGGGTCGCATTAGCAGAGGTGAGTATGGGCCAAAGGTTATGTGTTTCGATGCTTTTGAAACTGTGAGATGATGCAAGATCTTTTCTGAGGCTTCGATTAATACGGAATTATAAACAAAAGCTAATTCCTCTCGTCTTAGATGCATGTTTACAATCTCCCATTGGGGCTTAAATGTATCCCCATCGCCCTCACAGCGATCAGCAGTGTGTGGTCTTCAAAACGAAGTCTGTCATGACATTCTCATCTCGCATTACTGCAGTTATGCGCACATCGCCAGGGAATGGAGTAGACCGTTGGGTTTATTTGCGGTCCTATCATACACCATCTCGAGATGCTCTCAACTGCGGTGGGGGAAAAGGAGAGAAAAACAAAGATGTTTGCTTCAAAGTGAGAGATGTTTGAAGCCACAAAGTGCTGGTAGCTGTCTTTTGTGTCAGCGCGTCCTTGTGAGGTTACGGTACTGGGGTACAAGGTGTTTTTGTGAGCCTTAGGTTCTCGTAAGGAGCGAGAGGTGTAAAGCCTGAGTAGAGCGTTCCGGTTTCTCACGAAGTAACTTTACCTCACATACATTTTGGTTTCACTCCCACTCGTCGAATCAACAGCCTGCCTCGCTCTTCATGCAGCTGAACAAATGATCGAGATTTGGATTGGACATTGAGATTTGTCAAAGTCGCTTGTATATTATTGAACAACGCAGAGATTTGGGCTTTCGCCCTCTAGGTACGCGTAGGCTTTCTGTGCAGTAAATCCCAGCTTTGGCATCGGCGCTGTGTTTTTCCTGCGTGGGAAAGTATTTGTGGTGCCACCAAACTCACATGTGGCTTCAATTTTTCAATTGAAGATTTCAGGATCAGGCCCAGCTCTGTATTATCTTTCATTCTGTAATTGACATTCAATCGAGACCGGCCTTTTATCTCCAGTTTGGCCAAAAATAGAGAAGCAATTTGTTTTGATTTTCTTCCAATTAGAGAAAACCCAAATATTTCCACATGGATATTGTGTAAGAGAAACTCAGTGTGGTGTGGAGCAGTTCTAGATCTTTCCACGTGGTTGGGTCTAGACCACTTGTGAACTTCCCTGGCTGTTGTAGTCGCTAAAAACTTTGCACCCACTATAACCAAAGACATTGGTGTTTGTTTATAAATATAAGATCAGGGTCCTAAATTCATCAAATGAGCAACTGCTTTGTGAAAATATATACATTTAGGATAATCTGTTCACAACTGTTCTGTGAAGATATTTTGAAGAATGTACATGCTCCTCTTTTCCATACACAATGCATTGAGTCAAACCCTTGTCTGTTTGAATGTGGAATAGAAAATGCCTGTGAATAATGTTTAATAACATCTCCGTCTCAGGTAAGCTGGGAGGTCAAGATTCGTTTGAGAGCATCGACAGTTTCGAGAGCTGTGACAGGCTGACGCAGTCCTGGAGTAGTCAGTCGTCGTTCAACAGCCTACAGAGAGTTCCCTCCTACGACAGTTTCGACTCGGAGGACTATCCCACTGCACTGCATGGACACAAACCAAAGGGCACCTTTAAAGACTACGTGCGGGAGCGCTCGGACCTCAGCAAGGACAAACCGGTCATCCCAGCAGCTGCGCTCGCTGGGTACACAGGTCAGCATTAACCCACGTTCAGTCACAACCTGCTCAATTCTGACTCATTTGGGTTTAATGCATAAGACAGAAAGCCTGTACCTTGAGATGTATACCAAAGTTTTAGATTCAAACTCAAACTGAGATGACCGCTTTATAGAAGCATATAAAGGGGTAAACGATACTGGACCAAGAACCGAACCCTGGGGAACACCATACTTAAGTGTATTTCAGATGATGGTTTAAGTCAGAATTGTGAGCAATTCTGAGAAAGGGTCAGTCTTTCTCTCGCCTCAGAACTGAACTTTTAACTCTCAATTGCAAGTTTATGTCTCACAATTCTGAGAAAATAAGTCAGAATTGCGAGATATGAATTGTAATGCGAGAAAAAAGTCAGAATCGTAAGATATAAACTCGCAATTGCGTGAAATAACGTCAGAATTGTGAGATAAAATCTCAATTATCTTTTAAATCTCTTAAGTTTTATTTCGTGGCAAAAACAAGCTTCCACACATCACGTACAATATCATATATGATGTATGGAATATTACGTACCATGTTATTCTATATATCACAGTTTCATATACTGTATGTCATATCAAAAACCACGTTATTCCATATATTAGACCATGAATTATATTATATATCACATAGCATATTAAATCAAAAACTCATGATGCTGTTTGATTTGATCACATCATGTACAATATCATATTATACCATATGTGTTATTCCATATATTTCATCACAACCCATGTTGACCCACACATCATATGTCAAATGAAATGAAATATCTGTAATGAAAATTACTGCAACCAGGAAGCATTTGGAATCACAAGTACGTGCGTACCTGTTAAATGAGGTGCCTTGCTTTGTTTTACTGGGACATAGTTGTTACTGGATCAGTAAAAAAGAGTTGTGCACCAGTTTTGAAAGCATTGGTGCACTTCGCAACCACAGAACCACATTTGTTACATGGCTGTAAGAATGCCATCGCAATCTTTTTCTCTGCTGCAGTTGCTTCTGCGAGCAGCTCGTGTACCCTGCAAACATGCCACACCCTGGCTTTCTTCAAGTCAAAATAGAGGCAGGCGTTCTCTCTCCCTCTGTCTCTCTCTCGTCGCTTTTGTCACTGCCACCAGCTCTCCGTTTCTTTCTCCGCTGTTTTCGTCTTGTACTCCTTATCTGCGGCCCACATCTCAACCCATTTCCCAGGTCGTCTTGGCAACAGCACAAAGTGATAGCAGCCCTGTGCACTTAAGATGAGAGCTCCTTTATCGGCCCATCTTCGAGGGGCTCTTTTAACCTTGTGCCATACGTCTCAAAGCTACCTGCTCATGTTATATGTCTGAAAATGCAACAGAAAAAAAAAAATAAAATACTCCCCTATTGTAAAAGAAAGAACACAGGGCCCACTCAATGTGTGGCATATTCCATTTCTATTTTAGGCTCCTTTGAACTTATAAAGGACCGTTTTGCACGTACCTGAGCTGGTTTTCATGTGGAATTCTCGTTGCTAGATCCGAGCTAAAAAAACACGAGACGTATTATGGATATTACTGTAATTTGTGCATTTGGTTGTATCTGTTTTGTTGTTTGTTTCTGTTTGTATGTGTATATGCATGAGAAAAACTGCAAAGAAATGCATTTATATGGGCTCAACTACCTGTTTTTACTAGTGTTACCCACAATGTCAACACAAGAGATCAGAGCTGAGGTAGATAAAGACAGCAAATGACAAAAAAGATCCACTTGCTCGCAGAGTTCTGAGGTTTTCATGTTTGTCATCATTAATCTCACATGCAAGTAGAAATCCATCAGATCTGTGAGGAGAGCAACACAACCACAGTACCACAACACACTTTCTTCAGAGACGGCTGATTTTTAACTTTATAGGGCGACTTCCTGATACAGATGCACACAAACATTAAAGCAACAGTTCACTCAAAAAAAAAAAACTTAACTGTGTCATCATTTAGACCTTAGACCACCGAAGGATGTTTAGCAGAATGTTCTCCCTGTTTTTTGAAGGTGGATGGAGAAAATGACAAAAAAGTACCTCAAAAGTGACACACTTTCAGTTCTTCTACAACCATATGTTAGCTTTGTGTGAAAAACAGACCAAAATTATGGTTTTAAGACCCTAAGAGGCAATGACAATAATGTTCCATTAGTTGACCTTAGTTAATGTTAACTTACTATGAGCAATACATTTGTTACAGTACTTAATAATCATGGTTAATGTTAGTTAATAAAATACAACTGTTACATGTTAGTCCATGTTAGCTCATAATAATATTAACAGATACAACCTTTGGTATTAATAATGCATTAGATGAAGGGATAGTTCACCCAATGAATTTTGTCATAATTTACTCCCCCCTCAAGTTGTTCCAATCCGGTATACATTGTTTTGCTAAGGAACAAAGGAAGATCTTTGGAAGAATGTTTGTAGCCAATAAGAACTATCTTCCTTTGTGTTGAGCAGAACAAATAAATGTATACAGGTTTGGAACAACTTGAGGGTGAGTTAATGATGACAGAATTTTAATTTTTGTTTGAACTGTTCCTTTAAGATTGAAATTTACATAAACTAAGATTAATAAATACTTGCAAGGTCTTTTAATGTTAACAAATGGAACCTTACTGAAAAGTGTTGGAGTTACTTTTGCTACTTTTATGGTGCTTTTGTTGTTTTTTGGAGCTCACCATTCACTTTTATTGTATGGAAAAAGTGCAGCGTGAACATCCTGCTAAACATCATCTTTTGCATTCAATGAAAGAAAGTCATAGATTTGCAATGGCAAATATTTATTCACCCACAAATATTTATTTTAATGTGTATCCCTTTAAGCCCAATGCTTTAGGTCAAGTTGTTTTTACAGATCGACCTCATGAAATCCTTGCCTTTGCTTGTAATCATGCTCTCACTTCAAGCAAAGTGGTCTTAATGTACTTTTTAAAGCTGTGCTGAAAGTCAGCGCTGGATTTCTGTCAGTCTGAGGGTTTGGTTTAGACTCGTAGAGAGGACAGACCGATTGCTTTCCATTCCCGGCTCCTTTGGGTCTAATGAGGGTGTGTTACAGTAGCCGTGCGTATGGAATGTGTTTTAATGCATTTACCTACATAAACAGATTACTACATTGATCCAGATGAGTGATTTTAGTGAATCATATGTTTAGATGGAGACAAGGAGAGGCGGGCAGACAGAGAGGGAGAGGGTTAGAATGAACTGTTGAATTGTTGATGAGATAATCTGTTTCAGAATTGCATTAGTGTTTTATTGCATTATCGGCAAGGATATTTTTAGCCGGATGTAACGCACAGTGGGGAATTCACTAAGAATGAGTTGGGACTGTTATCACCATTTTATTTTGCATGTGCGTTGCTTTGCTTTACCAAACGATTAACCAAAAGATTTATGCTGATAAATAAATGCAGCACACAATCTGAAATCGTGACGTCAATTGTGTGTAAAACTTTGTAAGATGAGCCTATTAGGATGCGTAGAAATGAGGGGTTGCAGTAGTTTAATAAATTCTGCCCAAATTAATCTTATTTTTTATCTTACCGCTTTGTTTAAATGCATGAAAAATAAAATGGTTTTAGATGCTACTAGCGAATTTAGGCATTATAACGTACAGTATGAAAAAAGAATATTCATTTCAAGATTTGCTTTGAGATGACGTCAGAGGTGATGAGCATGAATGATTAAATATACACTATTGATATTCTACTGATTAATTAAAAAATACGGGACTAATATATAGCGCTTATAAGACTTGATGTTTGCAGGGAATTATACTCTCTCTCGTCTTTTGCTGTTGTTTTGCAGCAGGTGTGATTATGAAGTGACGCTTCATTTTAATGCAGAACAAACCACAAGCTGAAGACAAACCAAAACGTATCTAGACTGGTACACACGCTCTGTTGCTGCCTACACACTGTGAAGCCCTTGCAGGATAGATCTCGCTCAATAGGTCAACTCGACCACATAAACCCTTTGCACTTGTCCTTAAAAATTCTCACAATCAAGCGCGTTAAGATGCACGATTGCAATATTTCAAATATTCCTTAAATATGTCACCGTGCAAAAAAGGCTAAAACTTTAAAGTTGACCCTATCATGGTTGGGGGCGAATGCACTGTTAAAGCTTGTGAGAAAAAACTCTCGTTTTGCAGATGGTCGCCAAGGGCTTCTCTCTCTCACACCCACACAGCCGTTCACACACATGTAGACATCACACATATGTATGCTTTCAAATGCACTCGGGCGACGTGCAGACATATACATCATGGCTTGCGTGATCAAACGCATTTATCCGCCAGATATTTAGCCTTGGGGCAAAATCCGAATGATGTCAGTGGTTTGGAATTCACATAAAGAGTCCAAAGCTCAAGCAGGACATGCAGTCTGGTGCAGTAGCCAGTCAATACTCCATTGTGTCACGCCGGTCTCTGTTTTCATGCTAATGGCATGTGAAACTGTGATATGAAATCTAACATTTCTTTTATACTTAATACATAGGAAATCTAGAATGGTAATAATATGGTACTTTGACATATGTATACTGTATTAAATCAATGGGCATTTTGTCGTGAGCATTGTATTAAGTCGTGGTTTTGTTTCTCCATTCAGGCAGCGGACCCATACAACTCTGGCAGTTTCTGTTGGAGCTCTTGACGGACAAATCCTGCCAGTCCTTCATCAGCTGGACAGGAGATGGCTGGGAGTTCAAGCTTTCCGACCCTGATGAGGTGAGGGGTTGTGCGGTCAACATACTTTCTGTAGAGTTCGGGAAGGATAGACTCTGTTATAATCAAATGAACATTAACTGAAATAAAATAAAATATATAAAAAACATTTATTCAGAAAGTTGCCAGTGCAACATTTCTCATTTTTATTTATTTATATATATATTTAATGAGTTAGTTGACATGCAGTTCACTCATGAAACTCTAAAGGGCGCAGGCTGATGGTTCTTTACATGCAATCTGCAAGCAATCGCATCTTTACCACATGGCACAAACTGATTGGCCTCTGTTTGCTGTTAGTCCTGCAGCGTGTTATCACAGTTCCTCTGAACCCGTCCACCTCCCCCAGCTCCACCTGCCTAGATCTGCTACAGGATTTGTCTATTTATGCAGCGGCAGCATATCTTACATGCTTACAGCAGCGTGCCTGTGTATCTGTTAGCAGTGGCAAGAAGCAGTGCAGCAGATCTAGACCACCAAGTCCAAATTCATTAACATCGGCGTATTCAATAATATTCAGAGAGTTGTCACGATTAAAATGTGTCTAACCTAAATTGTAACCAAGATTTTTCTTATGCTTTTATTACCAAAATACAGAATCAATTGTATTGATAAAAAGTAGTAAATGCATACATTAAATAAGTGTGTTTTGGGCTGTTGTTCTTCATACACCAACCACACAGTGCCATTTATCAGTTGATCTCTAGTATATCTGATCACTATGCAATCACTAAGTGAAAGAGCTACATGTTTGCACATGCAATAAAATCTAAAGAGCAGGATTTTCTTTTGGTTCCTGATCCTGACCAGTGTCTCCCTGATCTCTCTAGGTTGCACGTAGATGGGGCAAGAGGAAAAACAAGCCCAAGATGAACTACGAGAAGTTGAGTCGTGGTCTACGCTACTACTATGACAAAAACATCATCCACAAGACGTCCGGCAAGCGCTATGTCTACCGCTTCGTGTGTGACTTGAAAAGCCTGCTGGGATACACTCCCGAAGAGCTCCACACCATGTTAGATGTCAAGCCTGACACGGATGAGTAAAGTTTGGACGGGTTGTAAAAAAAAGGCTGAAAAGAAAAGACCCTGAATAGAAAGAAAAAAAAACGGGTCGTCCATTTTCGGGTCCAATCACATTCCATCTTAACACTTAGTCGTGGTCCAGTCTTGTTTTGAGCTCATACGGGACAAAAAAAGGAAGTGTCAAAAACATTTACCAAAGTTTAGAATCTGTAGACTTTGTGCGTCTATATTGTTTATAGTTCTGCGGGGAAGGGAAAACTCTAAGATCAGGTAGAACTGCCGTTTTGTCCCAGTAGCACAAACGCCGGGAAGGAACAGAGGACAAAGAGATGGACATTTCTTGGACTGAATGCTCCTGTTATTAAACGCTTTGCCAAAATTAGAGACAAGAGGAATATCGCAGAAATATTTACAATTAAGTTACTTACTGATTCTGTCTCCAGGAGGAAGTGAGTTCTCAGCCGGACCAAAATAACAAAAGTTTTATTTTTATTACTTTTTTTTTTTTTTGTTTGTTTGTTCCTTTAAAGATTTGTATATGTCAGTATTAATTTGTGGAGAGACCAATCGTATTGAGATGCTGTCCAGACAGAGATTGCGCCGTTTTGTACATTTTCATATGCAGAAAATGGTTTATTGAAGTCGAACTGTGCTTAGATATTCTCCTCGCTTCTTTTAAGGTCACGTTCGGTTGCTCTTACCACAATGTCCATAGCTGAAAACGCTGTTTTTGATCACCAGATCAAAATAGATACCAGAGTCTTGCCCTTTTCAGTTGAAAGAGACGCATCTCAGTCAAACTGAGAGACACAAATGAAAGCGGCCGTTGGCTTCTCAACGGTGACAGTCGCAGCACACGCACATGTTTGTGGTGAAAAAAAAAAAAAGTGTGTGTTTCTGCTGTCGTTTCATCACTTGTATTATTAAGACAAAAGACATCAAACATTTCTTGCCTTGGTTTGTTTGTACGTGAATCATTTTTCATAAAGTATTGCCTTAATATAGCACATTTATGAACTTACTGTGTCTTCTCAAGGTGAACTGAAACGTGTGTAGGAAGGTGACATCTCAAATGTCATTCAACCGGGCCTCTTCGCAATCAAACGGTTTGCTGGCAGTGCTAGACTGAACCGAAAGCCATAAAACGCGCGCCATGTGAGGTGTTTTAACCTTGTGCGCTTCAGCCATGTTGAAAAGCACACGCTTCAGCGTGCATCTGGATCCTCAAAGTACGTGAGATGGATTTTGCAGCGGCAATGAAAGATGTGTCGGGGAGATGTTTAATTTTCGAGATGGTTTGTGAAAGTGGCTGTTACTGGTAGTGGCTGATTTAATGATAAGATAGGAGGACCACCAGATCATGCTGATACTTTCGGCAGCTTTAAAGATGATGGCGTGTGCTACTACTGGCTAACAAAAGTCACAAGATCAAAAACAAGAGTTTTTGCGTTTCGTAATGGTTCGTTTAAATGCAGTATTATGGCCATGGGTTTAGTCGTCACTGGGTGTGACTTAGGCCAGAGTTGTAGTGCAGTTTCCATGAAATGAATAACATACTTAATAAATGTAGTTATTTGAAGAAACCGTACATAAAAATGTGCAGCATTGACACTGAAATGTAAAGTTTTACCAGTATTTTCAGAATCACTTTGGCTGTCCTCAGTGCAGCATTTCGACTGTTTCACTGTGTGGGAAGGGTCTCGAACACAAGACCTTGTGGGAAAAGCCAAAGTAAAGAACGTTCTTCTAAGAAAACAAATCGTATTGTTTACACAGGCGGATGTTACCCATCCTAATTGGTGGAGCTTTGGAATTGTCTATTTTTACAGATAACATTTCATAAAATCGCTAACATAAACCACATTCGCAAGAGCTCGGAATAAACTCTTTAAGCTCGTTTTAGACGTGTGCAACAAAAAAGTGCTACGTCACCCGAAGAAACGTCTCGCAGAACGTGTTCTGACGGAGGCATGGTTTTGTCGAAGCCCACAGTGATGTTACCTGACATTTTCTTAAACCGCACCGAAAGCCAGCGACATGTTGCATGGAAACGTGACTTATTTTAATAAGGTTCAGATCATAATGTCCTGATTGTAAAAAGCGATGCATTTGTGTGCAAAGATGCATACATTTACATGTTTGTTCATACTGAGGAGTGTTGTTTTTATTTCCCCACAATTTTGCCTTATTTTGTATATTTTATATTTCTGTATTTTTTTTGTTAAAATGAGAATTTTAATGTATTTAGTTCACAAACATTTTGATATTTTTCAATAATTTATATTTTATAAACTTTGAAATATGAGATGCAGACAGCTGGTGCTTTCGTGGGGGAAAAAAAAAATACGGTAGCGCACGACAAAATGTAGCGATTTTTTTTCTTTCTTTTATATGAAAAAGAAAAGGAAAAAAAAAAAGTTGAATTTAAGGAATTTAAAGACCTGTCTGCTTATACAGTTCTGTATAGATAAGGCTGATGCTGGCCCATCATTACGTTCCGCTGGAGAGTTTTATAAACAGTAGCTTCTATTTCTTATTGTACTTTAAATTGTTATGTTATTAAAATATATGTGGAGAAAATGATCCGTGTGCTGCTTCGTTATTCATTTGGCACTAATGCTGAATCAAAAGTTGCATGAAAGAGACACACCCAGAGTAATTCACACAAACACAGGTATGAAGTTGCTAAAGCATGCAAATTCTCACCTCTCTGCAGTGCTCTGCAGGCTTTGCGGCGGATTTGTGGTTTTGTTTATTATGACTTTTGGTTAAATGAGCAGCTCTTCTCTTTCATTGCTAATCATCATACATACCGCAGCTGCAGTTTTTCATCGAGCGAGAGCTGTCGTATCACGGAAAGACATGCTGTTACCTCTGATTCTCATGCTTAAGATTTGCGTGCAGCATCATACGGGGCTTTTTTGAGTTAAGGGCTCTTCTGAAGAATATGTTCATTTGTGGTTGATTGTGTGTGCATTGAAGACCCTAAATAAAGCCCATTGACGTAAGAACCAAAGCGGGCACAACGAGTCCATTCACAAGTATGTAACTTACAAATGACAAGGGCCGTCTCTTCGTCTTCTTATCATTGTTTGTCCTCTGTCGAGATCCAAAGAAGCTTTCTTGGCTGTCTAAATATTGCTGAAGCATAAAAGATCACATACAGTAAGGCAACAAATCTGATTTAAACTTGGAAATAAACCATTTTAGGGCATTTAAACGTTTCAAACAAGTTGAAGCAAAGAAACTTAGACCTAAGTTTTCTGAGCCGTGTGACTGCTTTGTACAGTTCAGTTTTTCTTGTTTCTGAAAGAGACCAAGCAAATACAAATCTTTCACTGTTTTCACTCAAATTGCTAAGTGTGTTTTTCTCATAAGTGTCAGTACATTTGCGTCTTTGTTGCGTACAGTTCAGTCTGAGGTTTATAACCCACTGGTTGCCCTTTTCATCACACACATCGACATTTCTACATTCATTCTCCATTTTCTGGGAAATATTCTAACTTTGCAAAGATTCGTACCTTAAGTTGTCCATGCCTGTCTGATTTTTATTTTGTTCCAACGCTGCATTTGAACTTTCAGCGATAGACTTCACAAATTAGCTTTGTACGGGTCTCGCTTCTGTGGAAAGAAAGAGTCGGTGGTTTAATCAGAGCACAGGTCAAGAAGTGATTTTACCATTGTTATTTGGTAACTAGGTCTGGAAATGTCTATTTTCAGAGTCAGGACTTTTCTTGTTCAGTCATGGTGGTCAGATGTTCTGCTCATCAGCATTTTCTTTTCAGAGACATCATATTCTGGTATACTCTCTGTAGATGTAGTCTCGGTCTTTTTATAACATTTGGACATCGAACAAACAAAAACCTATTGCCGGGTTTCAATTTTTATTCCAATTACAAAAAATATATAAACATACTTTTTCCAGTTTAATAAACAGGACAATTGTCTTGCAATACAAGTTTTCTGAAATGTTCTGATTAAATATGCAAATTAGGTATGGTCTAATTAAATATGCATCTGGATAAAACAGTGGATAAAGCAAGTTTATATATATATATAGTATAAAATATAAAGTATATAATGTTATATAATATATAAATATATATATATATAGTATATAATATAAAGTATATATATATATATATATATATATATATATATATATATATATATATAAAATACAATATATAATTATATATATATATATATATATATATATATATATATATATATAATTATATATTGTATTTTATATATATATATATATATATATATATATATATATATATATATATATATATTACTATATATAAAATATAAAGTATATAATATTATATAATATATACACACACACACATAGACAATCAGAAAATAATTTCACCATATTTTTAGGAACAAAATATTATATATAAATCAGGTGCAATACATATTGACAAATCCCACTGTAAAAAAAAAAAAAAAAAATCAGAATATTGATTATAATGTTTGGACACTTTTTCAATGGTGCACTTTAGACATTCTACAAGTAACTTTGCAGTTACATGTCAACTGTCTCTCATTAGAGTTTCATAATATCTGCTAACACTTTATTTTGATGCTCCCCAACAGACAGTCTACTGACTTGTTCTACTAACCTTTCACTAACAGTCTACAAATACTCTAATGAGAGTTAGTTGACATGTAGTTGCAATGTTACTTATAGTTAGAAGAATATCTAAAGTGGACAATTGAAATAATGTGCAAACACATACATTTAAGTTGTTGTTCACAGATCAATTTTTCTTTGCTGTAATTCGCAAAAACATCTGGCTCAACCACTGGTGTGAGTTTGGTGCGGAACTAACTGTTTGGGCAAACAATGGAAAACGGGGAAGGGCTGATAGAAATGTTTTAGAAATTTAAATGCGATTCTGTTTGGTGCTGCTGATGCTGAATAAGATTTTATTTTGGCTTTTTGTGGTACTTCGGGTGACTGTCTCTTGTTTGTCTGCTTCTGCTCTGATGGTAGGATACAGGAGACAGCTGAGACCAGCTATAGACTTTTTGCATAAATATTTGTGCTCAAACTCCACACACTTCTCCATCTCACAACGGTTGAAGCTGTGTGTGTGTGTGTGTGCGCCAGAAAGAGACAGAGAAATTCTTCAACAGCATGCAAGCATAGGACATCACCTAACTTCACCACTTATAACACTTTTGCACTTGCAAAGATGTTTTTTCTTCTTTCTCTGCCTTTCTTTCTTTTTTTTCACTCAACCGTAATGGAAAATTACCTCAGTCAGATATGAAAATTACCCTTTTGAAATCCCCAACTGTAGGTGCCTTCAAACCCACAGATACACCGTGTTTGTGTAAACTGACAACCATTTCATAATTTTTCTACTGCATAGTGCAAAAAGAGAGAGAGACACACACTTCCCAAACACACTCATCAAGATCAATGCCATATTTATAATTATATATATGCATGTTTAAGGTAACTACTGAAGGTGTCCTTTTTAGGAAGATCAGATTCTTTATGAACAAGTGATGAGGCGTTATGTGTGTTTGCTGACGTGTTTGATCACATTTGCATGCGGGTCTGAAGCAGACAAAGGTGAAGGTAAGAGAGGAACCACCTGCAAATGTGAACCCATTAGTGCTGAGTGATACAAGCACAGTCCTTGAACATTGTGTGCTTGTGTGCGGTCAGTTGTGGACATGACAAGATATTCTAAGAATGAAACATTTAAAGCAAGACACTATTTTGCTTTCATAACATGTCTTCGCTCACACTAGTGGAAAGAAAACACACCAAGCACACATTTAAGTGTTTATTTGAATACACTTTATTTTGTTCTAGTAACTTAGCAACTACATGTCAATTAGCTGTCATTGGAGTAGTACACTGTTAGGGTTCCGGTTAGTAGAATGGCCTTGATGTACTTGCAAAGTTACTTATCGTCAGTAGAATGTCTGTTGAGGATCATCGAATTAAAGTGTTAGCAGATATATAGATGTGACAAACAACAAATAATGTGTGATTTTTATTTATTGAAGTTCATTTTAATTACGTAGGCTACAATTACATGTAATCACTAATATTATGCATTGTAAATTATGCAAAATTACAGTATTTAAATGACAGAGTTTCTTTGTCATATAGTGTCTCTCTCAGTGAATGGGACACTTTTACTGATACAGAAAAATCTATTTATTGAATAATGTGTCCAATAATGTTCTTTAAGCTTTTCTTCCTTAAGCATACCAGAGGACGATAGTTTACTATAAATTAAATGGAAATCAAATTAAATACAATTTGTGGAACCAAAATACTAATAACAGAAAGAAAAACTTAAGTACCCGGACTCTTATTTTGAAATTTATATACTATTGCGGGTCTCTGGAACTTGGCTAAGTACAACCTATGCATGAGACAATAGCTGCGTTTACATGCATACATCCCAAATTATGAGTTTATGATTGACCCTTCGCCGGCAGTTTGATTGACAGGCGATCTGACCAATCATAACCCCGAATCCGCCATTTTGTCTGACAAAGCAGTCAGGGGAGTTAGTAGATTAACGTTGGTGAACTTGAACTTGTGAACTCACACGCTTGAAACAACATTCCTTCTGATGTTCATTCATGTTTATTTGATGCTATAAATGAACTAGTATGAAGAGATGATCGGTTCACGAGGAGCTACAGCGATCTGACACGACACATTAAAGAGGCACTATACGCTATTTATTGTTTAAACTTCTTTAAAAAATTACAATATTTTAAATATGAAACTGTTTCATACGTTGTCAGTGTCCTCTTTGCTCCAGGATGTATTTTTCACCTCGTGAGAACATGATGTGTGGCGTGAGAACACATGTCTTGTTGGACAAGGTGAAGGGTCAGTTGAATCGATGGCTCAACAAGATTGAAAAGCCTTCATGTAAACACATCCGATTTAGCTTGATCTGAGTGAAATTTCGATCCGTTTGAAAGGGTTGGTGTAGACCTGAAATAATCCAATGAACAGGAAAAAAAATGAAGCATCTACAGTAAATGCTTGAATAGCCTACGACTTCAGAACGTGTGTGAATGTGATTCATGTGAACACAAACAGAATATAAAATTAAACATTCGTCCACGCTTGTAATCATTTTATGGTGCTTCTTTGTCAATTACTTTAATATCAAACGACTTTATCTGCTATTCAGTGACATCTGAACACTGCTGCGTGACTTTCTTGTCACTAATGCCTGGCCCTGTCAGTGGTGATGTGAGGCTATCTGTGCTCCAAAAGCTGATATTTCTGTGATAAATTAGCTCGCAAAATGCGCCACGCATCCCCGTGAGGGGCTGGAGAGAGAGATGGCCCTCATGACGCATGTTAAGCTCCTCTCAGTGGTTCCATTACGCCAGAGCTTGTGAAATACGAGCCCATTCCTGGTTCCCCGATGTCCTCTTCATAACAGTGTTTTCTATTCTGGGCTCATTGTCCTGAACGGTCGAATCTGGTTCGGGTCAATATTAGCAGGGATCAGTAACACTGTATTGGGACTTCATTACAGCCCAATAACCGACCCTATTGGACTATCAGTGTCGGATCTATCTCTATTCTCATGGTTTCTGCGATGACTCATGATGTGCTTGCAAATTATAATCTTTATATTTCCATTTACTGTTAGCCGATGTATAAAGGGGCTTGTAATTTAAAAAAAAAAAAATCTATTTATATGGAAGAAATGCAAGTGGCAACAGTTTGTTTATTTTTATTTATTTTTTTATTGTTTTAACATCAAATATCTATCTATCTATCTATCTATCTATCTATCTATCTATCTATCTATCTATCTATCTATCTATCTATCTATCTATCTATCTATCTATCTATCTATCTATCTATCGTTCTATCGTTCTATCGTTCTATCGTTCTATCGTTCTATCTATCGTTCTATCTATCGTTCTATCTATCGTTCTATCGTTCTATCGTTCTATCGTTCTATCTATCTATTGATCGATCTATCGATCTATCTTCTAAACAAATTAAGTACATTTTTCTCTAATTAAGATATTCCTTATAAATAAATAAATTATTTGTTAATCTGCTCATTTATGTTCATAATAATTATATTAGTTATATTATCGAGACCCCAATTTGTATTGAAATTTAAATAAAATATTTATAAATATTATTTATTCATGTATTTGTTTTACTTTTGCAAATATACGAATGATTCTAATTAAGACATCACTGGTAGAAAATAAATAAATAAAATATATTAAAAAAAATAAAAATGTTTATTTATTTGTTTAAATATGCAAATTAATCTAATTAAGACATCTGTGGTATAAATGAGATCTATAAAAATAAATATAAAACTAAGTAAATGAAAAATAAACAAAACTCAAATCTGGGCATGCATGGGTTAACCTACTCATTTATGTTCATAATAAATACATTACAGTTTACTATGGTGATGCTAATTTTACTTGATTTTTTTAAAATTTATATTTATTTATGTATTTATTTATTTATTTAAAAGTCACTGAATCTAATTAAAACATCTCTGGTATAACTGAAATAAATACAAATAAATATAAAACTAAAATAAATAAATAAAATCTATGCGTTAATGGGTTAATCTACTCATTTATGTTCATAATGAATACATTAGTTATACTATTGTTAGCCCAATTTGTACTCACTTTTAAATATGATTGAATAAGAAACAACAAAGACCTTATAAATGTCATTTCATTCATCCGGCGTCTTACAGGCACTTTGATGTTTCCCTCTCTTGCTTCTCAGTGTCTACATCTGAGTGAAGACGTCCTGACCCAGATTTAGCCACAGGTGGGGACTGTATTATGTGTGTGTACGGGGGTCGGGGCTTGGGCTGCACCAGCTTTGCCTGCAATTTGCATTTTTATTACACTTGTCCCAGTCCAGGTCTCCCATAATGTGCTATTGACTCACAAAGACACCTCCACAACCTCATCGTGTCCCTACCCAGATGAAAGCACCCTCGCCAGGGGCCGCGGCGTATTCATGAGGGGCCAAAAGCTGCGGACCTGCCATTCGAGACGGGAAATGGAGATGTCTTCAGATGGTAATGTGGACTTTCCATCAGGAATGCTGATTGATTTTTGTTTCAGAAGGCATGACAGCTTATAAACCAGTAGACAGGTACAATGAAAAGTGAGTGTGTTTGTTGGGGCAAAGCCGACAGGGGCAGACAAGGTAGACGGAGGGTCAGCCGACGATCTCCACTGCATTCAATACCTGACACTCCGGTGCTAAAAGCTTGCCGCATGTCAGCGCTCCCGATGAAGTGCAGTGAATGCATTTATTATGCTTGTATTGTTATAAAAAGGCAATGGATTGCGCCTGCAAAACCCACATCAATAATGTAATATTTGGTATTTGCGAGAAAAATGTGCTTATGCTGTCATCAACATCATCTCGACCTCCTTCCCCTCTGAGCCAGATTTATACGTCCGAGTCCATTTCTGCTGGCCGCAGAATGTGATTCCAGGCACATGTTTGCACAAGTGCACGGCGTTCATGTGTCTGTGTAAGCGCAGCTGGCGGAGCGCAGAATCTGCTCCATGTCCAGTTGCAGGTTTGAATGTTTTCACTTCTCTTTTACTGCTCCTCGTTTGGGAGTTTGCACGCCTTTCCCAGGACATCTGCTCCCTGCGCCCACGGTTGGCCTCTCGTCCAATCGGGACGCTCCTAACACCCTTCAAATAGGCCGCTGATGTCCTCCTATTGGTCGGTGGAGGCAGTGCCCAGAAAGTGAAGACTCAGGCCTGAGAATTTTCCGAAACCTCCCCACCTCCTCCATGGCTTTCTTGGGCCAACATCTGCTTTCAATCACAGTTTCTCCAGAGAGAGCCCCCTCCCTTCAGCACGGTCCACTGTTCAAGGGCCCCCACTGGAGAACCATTCTTGGGATTCTCCTAATGGACTCTGGGCCTGTACTGACTCGAATGCTGATTCTCATCCCTATGTGAGGTTTAAGAGGTTTTATAGAAAACTCATCTGGATAAACGTAACACTTGGCCTGGAATGATTCAAACACAGACTGCTCCATCCAATTTGGGGGGAATATGGAGAACACTGTGGGAAAAAAAGCTTCTCGCGTGGGAAATTCATATGTAAACGCTTACATGGCCTTATGAATGATTCAACAGTATGAGCATTACAGTGAATGAATGACAGAGCTATATTAGGAAGACATTCAATTGAAAATTCAATTGGATTGAAAGTCAGAATTGTGAGATATAAATAATATAATGCAGTTCTGACTTTATAATTTGCAATTGTGAGTTTATTTGTGAGATATAAAATGAATTGCAAGATAAAACTCGGAATTGTGGGAAAAAAGTCAGAATTGTTACTATATCACACAGTTCTGACTTTATATCTTGCAATTCTGACTTTATATCTCGCAATTCTAACTTTGTCACATAACTCTGACTTTATGCCTCACAAATTCTGACTTTATATTTTGCAATTCTGACTTTATAACTGGCAATTCTAACTTTGTCACATAATTCTGACTTTATGCCTCGCAAATTCTGACTTTATATTTTGCAATTCTGACTTTATAACTCACAATTCTGACTTTGTCACACAATTCTGACTTTATATTTTGCAATTTTGACTTTATAAGTCACAATTCAGACTTTGTCTCGCAAATTCTGACTTTATATTTTGCAATTCTGACTTTATAACTCACAATTCTGACTTTGTCACACAATTCTGACTTTATAACTCACAATTCAGACTTTATGTCTCGCAAATTCTGACTGTATGTCTTGCAATTCTGACTTTATAACTCACAATTCTGACTGTCACACAATTCTGACTTTGTAACTCACAATTCTGACTTTGTAACTCACAATTCTGACTTTGTCACACAATTCTGATTTTATAACTCACAATTCTGACTTTATATTTTGCAATTTTGACTTTACTCACAATTCAGACTTTGTCTCGCAAATTCTGACTTTATATTTTGCAATTCTGACTTTATAACTCACAATTCTGACTTTATATTTTGCAATTCTGACTTTATAACTCACAATTCTGACTTTATATTTTGCAATTCTGACTTTATAACTCACAATTCTGACTTTATATTTTGCAATTCTGACTTTATATCTCTCAGTTCTGACTTTATATCTCTCAGTTCTGACTTTATGTCTCACAAATTCTGACTTTATATTTTACAATTCTGATTTTGCAATTCTGACTTTATAACTCACAATTCTGACTTGGTCACACAATTCTGACTTTATATTTTGCAATTTTGACTTTATAGCTCACAATTCTGACTATTTAACTTGCAATTCTGAGTTTAAATCTCCAAATTCTGAGGACAAAAGTCAGAATTGTGAGAGAAAAAGTAGCATTTTTATATATTTAGTGGTGGAAACAAGATTCAATTTATTATCTTACACCTAAATTTATCTTGTTTTTGTATCTGGAAAAAGATAACAAATATATTAAAGATCTACTTTTTAAAGTCACAGCAATGCATTTTTACACCCAGCCGAGAAAAAAGGGCCCCCTTTGTTTCATATGACTGACTTTTATACAGTCAAAAGCAAAAACTGTGGCAAGACGAGCCTTCATACGGTAGTTGGACGAAGATGAGTCTTGCTGCCTCATATATACATGTTTGAAGTGGTTTTGAAAGGGTTTGGCGAGGGTTGCTAGACCACCATTCTGCTGCAGTAAGCGTGCTCTCCCACGACATCTAGAGCCACTAAGGCCAAGGTCAGCACTCTCTCTCTCTCTCTCTCTCGATTGTCTCACTGCCCTTCAATACCCATCAAACACAGTTTTCATGTGTGGTCGCTTTTGCAGTTTTTCTCTGCACGACTTTCAACTGTACTGAGAAAATAAACAGCTGCAAAGGCTAATAATAACAGGTACTTACCGTAAATATTCACAACTTAGATTCGTGGATCACTATGGGCTAAAACAAACACACAAGACATGGAGCAGCAGCATGGATTCCCATTACCAGTGGCTCCATGTTTTCCTCAGCCTTCAAGAGCTTCTGTGATGATTGGATGCTGGCATCTGGAAAAGCAACTGTTTTTTTTTTTTTTGGTGGTGAAAAAAAGGGGGACATAAACATCCCTCAAAAAGATTAACAACCCAGTTTACTTTCTGTTTACTAGGGTAATGGAAAAGAATCCAACCCCTCCAAAACAAAAATTCTTGCAAAAAAGCAGTTAATCCACAGGTGAATTTTATGCTACCTAACAAACTCTTATAATGTGCCTTTTTCAGTGAGTCATATGGAAAAAAGTTGTTAGAAAGAAAAACTTGTTGTTGAAAAGCTCAAGTCATAGGACACTTTTTCAGCAGTTTCAACTTTATTTCTTAAGAATTGTTCCTGCCCATTTTCTTCATAAGCATTTTTAAAAAAAAAAATCAATAAAGAGTTGTTAACCAAGCTTCTCAGAGAATAATAATAACATTACAACATATAAAAATATAATTGAAAATCTAAAAGAGGGAGAAAAGTAACTGTATTTCATAATAATGAACTACACATTGAAGCATTGCAAATTATGCAATGTATAATCAGTAATGCCAATGCAATATACAGTAAAACTATACATCATTGATAATACATACATATACAAATATAAAATGTTGTAAATGGCATTTATTTATAACACTTCATGAGAGTTGGTGTACCACTTCCATGGTTGAAGTAATTCTACCAACAAAATAAAGTTTAAACAACTTATTTCATGGAGAAAATCCATGGTGATTTTACTTCCAGAGCCAATTGTATGCCAAAATTATGTCAAAAAATATCAAATATGTCAAAAATAAGCAGTGTATAGAAAAAAAACGCATGCTATTTAGGCATATGGCAGCTCATTTGAGCTTCCTTCCTGTTAAACCCTCGGCGCTTATGCCATAACAATTGATCTTGATCTGATTTATTGACCAGTGTGCTTCCTTTATACATTAACTTGACACGCAAGGAAGATATTCTGTTTATCTCCATAGGGTTTTCTTCACTTTTTTTTTAACTTTAAATCAGCAAAGATCTTATTGTATTAAATCTATGGTATGGTAATGACACTTTTTACTCTGTATGCAAGGCAGCGGTATGAACTGCCAGTTTCTGTTGTGGCGGGCAGTGAAGAGTGGTGAAAACTGACATTTGTGTTCTCATCTCAAATCATGTTCTCCTCCTAAGCTGCCCACATCTGGCTATTTATAGAAAAGAAATGCATGCAAAAATAGTGACTAGTACTATAAAATCAGCCCCATCGGGCTCTTGAATAAGTATAACATGAGCAAAGCAAGATAAAGATATGAGGGAGGAAAAATAGTACTAGCCACTTTGACATTTTCCATAATGAATCATCTTAACTTACTTCGCATGCACTCGTCAGATTCTCTGTTAGGCTAAAACCACCACCATCTCATTCCAAATCAGATGTTGCAAAAGCCATCTTACTAGGTAGCACACTCATTTAAAGTTGTGTGATAATTAATGCAGTTTCCTGTAAAGCTCTATTTTTTTTTTTTAAAAAAAGAAGAAAAAGATCTTGTAAACAGTCATAAATGGTGTGATGGTGTGTGTCTATGAGATCTTGCTTCATTCGGTGGTGATGGTGGTATTACGTAGCTCAGGATGGTGAGTTATCAGAAAAACTGATAAAAGTGTTAAAAGATAAAAGTAATAAAACTTTTGAATTAAATATAATCTCTCAGAAATACGCAGTTTTGTACTTCAGGCTTTAAAAGATTAGTTCACTTTAAAAAGAAAATTACCCTTTAAGCTTTACTCACTCTCAAGCTATCCTAGGTGGTGACTTTCATCTTTCTGACGAACACAATCAGAGTTATATTAATACATACCCTGATGCAGTGACCAACGAGTATGAAGCTCAAGAAAGTGCATCCATCCATCATATATGTACTCCACACGGCTCCGGGGGGTTAATAAAGGCCTTCTGAAGTGAAGAGCTGCATTTGTGTAAGAAAAATATCCATATTTGACAAGTTATTTAAATATCTAGCCTCCGCCAGACGTTACATCTGTTTTTGTAAGTTGTGTACGTAAGGCGTAGGATGTAGTGTAAGCGTTTTGAACTGCGAGAGGTGTTACACTTTCTTCCTAAGTTGAATAAGGAAGGCGGTCTGGCGGAAGCTATATATTTTACTTTATGGCTTGATAAATATGGATATTGTTCTTACACAAACACATTGTTTCACTTCAGAAGGCCTTTATTAACCTCCATGTCCAGAGGCACATCAAAACATGGATAAATCAACTCATACACTTACAGTGTACCCTGGGTTGCCAGTTGGCGAAAAACACAGAGTATTGTAGCCATGGAAGCCAGCAAACAAACTGGGTCAGAGATCCGGATTCCACCCCACCTAAAAATCCTCTGTATAATTCTAACAAGCTCTATGTAAATAAATACATGGCCTTCCATTGTCAATTGCACTCGTTCCTGTTGTGTGTCCTCAAACTGGCAACCCGTGTCGAGTCTGAGGAGGAAGGGGGCGAGAGAAACAACCATCTCCGATATTTTTTGAATTTGGGCTGCAGTACCCATTTCAACCTCAAGTTGTCAATATTACAAACTGCACCTTTAAGAATCTTACATAACTTCTTTGGGATCTGTACGCCTAGTCTCACATAGCCAGACCTGCAGACGGATGGCAGAAGGTCTGGACTCTATCGCAGCTTTCACTGTCTAAGAACCGCCCAAGAGAACGTTTGACTGACATGTTAAGCAACCAATCACAGTTCGTTTTGTTCTGCGTCATTTTTAGGAGCGGGATGTCCATACAATAACAGACCGACGTGCATCTAATAAATTATTCATTCAAGGGCGTTATGAAAGTTTACTGCAACAATGAAGCCGTGAACTTCACGTACTTCTGAAAATCCAGCGTATAGTTGATCCTGGCAAGCGCTCATTGGCACAGTTGCAAACACAACAGCGTTCTTCTTCTGCGGAGAGTTTGGCGTCAATGCATTTGTTTCCAGGTGGAACATTAAAGAATGCGACACGCGACATCCTGCAGAATTCAGCCAACCAGATGAGGACTTTGAAACTCCTGAAGTGTTTCCAGATAAGTGTGGCACACGCATCAGACGTTCAGCCAACGATCCGTGGACGTGACGTCTGAGGCTGAGACTACAGTACACCTAGCTTTAACCATGAAATTTAACAGGGCAGACATCACAATCATAAAATAAAATTCATATGCTCATTCCATACCACAACTTTCCAAGAGTTCATGACCCTAAATGAGAAATAGACACAACATTTTAAGAAGAAACCAAGTCCACCAGTATTTCTGACAACTCAAAAATGCGTTGCAGGTCAAATTGATCTGGAACATAATACAACAACCCAGACTCATTAGAAAAACCTGTGGCAGCATTTCTGCAAAATTATATTTGTCGTTTCGTCACAGTTTCAAAGTGAAATGTCCAGTGAGTGGCGCTAAAAACGTGTTCAGCTTTATCCAAAACAGATGAAGGCGAACATTTATTACGTTGGTTTGTTGTACGTATCACCGCAGTTCTGAACTGAAATGCTAAAAGGTTAACTCTCCATCACGTTTTAAAATAGCGTACACCTACACTAAACCCTAAACATACCCGATAGTGTTAACAAAAGCAAATGTGACATAAAAACACAATTGCTGAAGCAACCATACCATTTAAGCGCTTTTATCATGACTCGTATTTCTCAGGACTCGTACCGGTGCGCTTCTGTACCAGGTGAGCTTCTGATCAAGTTTACTACGTAAGAAAAGCCAAGCATATGGAGCTGGTTTTGTGATGCGAATGTCAAAACGTATTCGCTTACAAATCATGCTTTATAGTAATTATAAGTGTTTTGTAAGTATAAATTTAAGTGTTTTGAGGTCATAATATAATATTGTGCAAGGAGCCACATGAAAATAAGTCTTTATTAATCCACAATCTTCCTCTGTAATGATAATTTAGTATGAAAAGGATTAAAAGTGCTCACTGTTTTACTGCCCCTGATTTGAATGTGTTGGTACATTTTTTCCAATTCGCCTCAGGTCTGTTTTTTCAATGGGCTTGTGTTGCAATATAAGCCTTAATGTGGTCTAATCACATGATAGATCCCTCATTCTTTTCTTCCAGGAGAGCGTACTGAACTGACTCATACTACAGTGCAACTGGCATCTGGAACAGCACATCACAGCTTCGGAGGAGTCAGTCGGGAACCCTCATAAACTCATTCCTCTTCAGTGACGTGAACAAGCCGATTAACTGTGAGAAAGAGTGAAGTCACAAGATGAGCCACCACATGCGTAAACAAACGCATACACATTTACATCCTAACACGTCCCACTTGTTCTCACAAGGACATGAGTAAAACAAAAAAGAATGGGTATATGAATGAAATAGGAGTGATTTTCAAACACTGACCATAAACAGCAGCTCAAGATATGAATCAGAGGACATGGGCACCGTGCCACAGACACCACCCTACTGGGTCAACCGAGTCATTTCCAGTAGCGCCACTGACACTATTGCAAAAATAATGACAACAACACTTCCCAATAAACTCATGGTTTATACACGGATATTAGTATGTAACATTTAACGGTACAAAAACATATATATATTTTTTTTGTATGTTTGGATAGACACTGAAACGCACAATATGGACTTTTTGACACCATCTTAAATGTAAACATCACATATTTATAGCTATCCAGCTTATTTTTTCTTTTGAATGTGTGTGGCTTCTGTTGTCATCCACTTTCATCCATTTGTACAAAATCAGCTCGTTAGGTTTACAATATTATTTTCATCTATTATCGCAGTTTTACCGTTTAATGCACTTTAGTTATTTAGTGACAAATGAACCGAAAGTCACAGATATGCAAAATAAGGTAGATTGAAACACTACATATTCACATTGTTACCATATTATTGATTTATTTTAAAACCCGTAACCTTGCAGCCAAACATATCTGAACATATCTACGCTTGTACAGAGTATAATATATATATATATATATATATATATATATATATATATATATATATATATATATATATGAATAATATATAAATCATAACATGCAGAAAAATGTAAAACGCCAATTTCGGTTTTAATTTACTATTAAACAGATATTTTTGAACCACTCTAGCCCTAACCATTTCTTTAAAATATTTACAGTATAAAGCAATTTGGACACATACTTATAATTACCATAATTTATTTACTGCTAAAATGTCAAAAAGCATACTCTAAATGATGATGTACTGCATTCACAGTCCTCTCTGGCGGTATACAGTAGTTTTGTGTGAGGAAAAGTAGAATTTAAGTTGTTAATAGCGATTTTATCGTGATCTGCTCCGTTCAGAAACACACATCACCCAAAACATGTTGTGAATGGTGATGAAGCAGGTCGGCATTTGATATCACTGGTGCAAAACTTTCGTTGAAACACTTCTTGAGGCATAACATTTTTAATTTGTTACATGTGTGGAATCGAAATTTGGCAATTATGGTCACTACAGAGGATTGAGGCAAAGATTTGTTAAATAAAATCTTAAATTTGGTTCTGTTCGTCACATAACACAGATAAATTTGAAGTACACACCACAACTAAAATGGATTGCTTTTTGGATGATTTTATGTTGCTTATTTTTTTGAGTCACAGCATATTAAGAAAACTTATGTGGTGTTCCACAGCAAAAAAAAAAAAAACAAAGAAAAAAAAAGATATATTACATTGTAAGTAATGTTAAAATGATTACAGAAATGTTATTAATTTTAAGATTTTAAAATAGTTGTTTATGGGAAAAAAATATACAAAATATGGAGAAATGCAGTTTCAGCGCAATATTTAAAATGTTGTTAATTTACATAGTAATCGACCCTTCGCCAGGAGTTTGATTGACAGGTGACTTAACCAATCATAACCCCGAATCCGCCATTTTGTCCATCAAAGCAGTCAGGGGAGTTAGTAGATTAACGTTGGTGAACTTGAACTTGAAAAATTGTGTGTCCTCACGTCTTTCCGCGCTTGAAACAACATTCCTTCTGATGTTCATTCATGTTTATTTGATGCTATAAATGAACTAGTATGAAGAGATGATCGGTTCACGAGGAGCTACAGCGATCTGTCTCGACACATTAAAGAGACACTATACGCTATTTATTGATTAAACTTCTTTAAAAAATTACAATATTTTAAATATGAAACTGTTTCATATGAAAAGTAACCTGCTCTGTCTTGTCTGTCGACGTGTTGTCATTGTCGTCTTTGCTCCAGGATGTATTTTTCACTTAGTGAGAACATAATGTGTGGCGTGAGAGAGCATGGCTTGTCGGACATAGCAACAGTAACTAAAGGGGGCGGGTCTTTGCGAAGGGTCAATTGTCTTGCACTGTTTTACCATTAGATTGAAATAATAATAATTATAATAATTAAACAAAAATATTATTCTCCTCATTGTAATTGGGCCTCCCTTTCTGTGGCACGTGCCTAGAATGCAAATCCGGCCCTGGCTATGACCTCAATCTCTAGACTCTAATAACGTCTAGACTGATGTTTTGCTCCTATCACGCCCTGACTCGTTCTGTGTGTATAGTTTTGTCATGGGTGGCCCGGCTCAGTGCCAGGCAGAGATTGTTGGAGGTTTGATTCTTGTTGTCGGAGACTAAACAGACTGCTGTGTGTTTTATCTATTAAATGTGTCTCCCGCAGACTGCATTATCACACTCGTGCCAAAAACTGGAACACGTTCGGCGTTTATTAATAGATAATTGCAAACAATTACAAGCACTGAAGCTACAAGTGGGAGAAAAAAGATCATTCCTTCTCCTAAACAAAATGGGTGACTTATAAAAGAGATAACGGGTATACTGAATACATGTGGCAAAGTCTTTATATTCAAACAGATTTAGAGCTCAGAAAAGTGGGTTTATCTCCTTTGTCCCCTCCTGGACTATTCCCACATTAGGAGTGTCCACGCTGCTCTCCAGGGCCGGCAGGCTGGGAAAGGCAGCAGCCTGGTGTTCTCACATTCGCTCCAGGCCTCTTGTACATTGGCCAGATGTGTGGATGAAGAATAGACCACCAAACCAGCTCAGATGAGTTCAGAGCAGCACAGCCAATCACCGAACAGCCTCACAAACCTGCAGGGAGACGGCATAGGGATAAGGAACTGATCTAGATTGATTTATTGGAAAAGATCGGGTACATCAAGTTTTGATTGAACAGCTTTAAAGTCAGCGTGAAATAAAAAAAATAACCGTTTATTTTCTGAATGCATATTATAAATCTTATTGGGAAAAAATAATTATTGTAGTATTTTTTTTTTGACCTCTGAATGTTTAATTAAGATATCATAGCTGGATCTTCAAGTGAAAACAGCATGCTGGCGTATGCAGGATACGTCATCGCTTTTGATCTAAACATCCTATCAATAACCAATGAGTATAACCAAGTCCCGCCCTTCACTTTTTCTTGTTCGATAATCCATTACACTCAGATGCACAATACAGACAATAATATCACAATACAGAAGAAAATGTTTCTCTCGCTACTTCTATTTCATCGCAACTCTAACAATTTTAACTCTTGGTTTGATGAATGCCCCGGCACGTTCTGCTGGATTATTTTTTTTCGTCATAAAGCAGTGAAATCGACTTAAAATATTTCGTCATTTATGGTCATAAAGACAAAAGCAATAGATCATTCAAAACTGTAAAGGGCTACTTTTATATGTGTATAAAACATTGTGCTTTTGTAAAATAAAGAAAACAAACAGGATGTGCTTTACTTCTTTCTGGAGCGTGTCACAAAAATGAAACAAATCTCAGAGAATATGAAAGACACTTAAAATGAATTAACTTGGACCTAAACATGGTTAGTGTTTAGTAGCAGCTGAATTATGAGAGCGAACAAATGTAATAAATAAAAAAAAAAGACCTTGATTATGGTGTTAAGCATTTCATGCATTATTTTTCCATTCTTAAACACCGCAATCAAAGTACAAGGTTTGGTTTCAACATTTGAAGGGACAGATTAAAATCTCATACATTCATTCATTCAGTAAAAGCGCCTTTTGCTTGTTAGAATTAACACACGTACAGTCATGTTTTCCCTACAATAAACTTAATTAAAATATCTAAACAATAGAGTTGGAGTTTGATGATTTTATTAAAATATCCAAGTTATTTTACAGCTCACATTTCATTCACTATACACTCTTAAAAATAAAGGTTCTTTATAGGCGTCTACTGTATGGTTCCACGAAGAACCTTTAACATCAATTGAATCTTTTCATTCGACAAATAGGGCAATTGTTCATTGAAAGGTTCTTTAGAGAACCCAAAATTGTTCCTCTATGGCATTTCTGCATTTTGGAATATTTATTTTTAAGATTCACCAAAGACAACATCTCTTTATGAATAAAAACTAAAAAGACAAACATTTATGCTACATGCAAATTCAACACATTCAGTAACAAGCTTGATCAATACAAATTTATGCCCATGATTACAGATTTCAACCACAATTCTTTCAAAATATGACACATATTATGAATATGCATTCCCCAAATAAAAATATAGTATGCAAAAATCAATACTTCAAATGATGTCCGAAAGAACAGAATCCTGCATCTGTTGAGATTTAAAAGTGAGCAACCAACTGAAACTTTACTTCAGGTATACTGTAATATGTCTGAGAAAACGGTATAAATACTTATGATGCCGTATTAACATTTGGCTAAACTAGCTTGTGGGTGTTTAATGAGTAAGACGTTTTGCAAAGAATTACTCGCACAGATGTGGGGTTTAGTGTACTCACTCCTGAATCAACATAAAACTTTCTAAAAATGTATAACTAATATATCTTATTAGTCAAGCAACATTTTCTTTTATCTATAAACAGGACAAACATGGAATAAAAATAAGACAGACAGATAAAGATGGGGTGGAGAAGCTTAACAAACTGCAGACTTGCAAACCGCAGCTTGTACTGTGATAGAACACCTTTTCTTCCCCCACGCTGTGAACGAGTGCAAGATGAGTAGGCGGCAGCACACCAGATAAGAACGAGGGAGAGAGATAGAGAGAGAGAGAGTTTCAGGTCACTGACACTGCAGCCGCAACATACTCCAAGACTGCAACCAAAGGCCAGTTGTGCTTCTCTTCTCTAGACTGACCGGTGGAACCCGACCTCATGAACCGGTTCTGTGTCGACACCTTCCCTTTCAGCTGTCATTGCACTTTCACAATCTCCACGAGCAAAGTGGAGCATCGACAGGAAACCACTTTATCGGGAGCGCAGACTTTCTCAGAAAGCCATCCATCACAAATCAGACACGGTTACAAGGGACTAAAAACTAGTTTAACTGGTAGAGCCAAACACAAGGCCATGGGTTCGACTCCCTGGAAACAAACTTTGATAACAGCACGAGAGACGCGCCGGTATCTTGTATTGGTACTGGTGCCCTGTATAACAAAAACAGAAAAACACGAAAGCAAGCAACAGCGAAAATGAAGACATGACTTGGTATTTGATGACTTTTGTTTTTCGAATCAGTGGTTCGGAGCACCAAAGTCACGTGATTTCAGCAAACGAGGCTGCGCAATTTTAATAGTTCACTTTACTCTGGCAGTTTGATACGCGAACCGAACTTCTGATTCGAAACAAAAGATTCGTAAAGCTTCATGAAGCAGTGTTTTGAAATTGCCCATCACTAGATACTGCTGAAAAGTCGGTGTTTTTTTTTTTTGTTTTTTTTTTGACGCACAAAAAGTATTCCATTGTTGTTCGGACCAAAGCACAAAAACAAAACATATAGTTCTGGTCCGCTTAGCGTTCACACTGGCATTTTTAACAGCGAACCTAAAGTTACTGAACCAAAGCCATAGGGATACGGTCACAACCTGATTGGTCGGCTTTTATGACATATATTTCGCGACGGAGCTCACTTACCGAACATTCAAAACAATGCTGTGTGCTGGATTAAACACCATCATTTTATGCGTGTACATATGCTTTATTTTTACCAGCTGAGAACTCACGAAGAGCTCATAAAATGTTCAAAACATTCAAAACAGCAGCAGGATTTCCTCCGTTGTATGCAGAAACAAATATTGATGAGGCACTTTACCTCCTCGTTTGCCCTCGACTCATTTTGGATACACCGATCTTTCTGCGTGGTCAAATCAGCTGACTTGTAGCGTCGCATCTCGTGACATCACGTCCTGTTTTTGGTTCGTTTACATGTCTTTGGTCCGTGTTGCGTTCACATATCAATCGAACCGCACCAGAGTTGGTTTGGAAGCGGACCGAGACCCATCTTTTTAGCGGTCTCGGTCCGCTTGTTTGGTGTGCACCAGGGTTCGGATGGCAGCGTTCACATATGTTCAAACGAACCGCACTAACAGAGCAATCGCACCAGGGTTCGTTTTAATCGAACCGAACATGACAAATGTGAACGCACCCTCACCCTTTAATGTAAGTTTCCGAGTCCAAGCCTCTACTTGTTTCATTTGAGAATGCTATCTCAACAGCTGTTTATGAGCACTATTTATGCATATTACACAATTAAGTTAAGCTTTTAAAAACTCACACAATACAGTCTCCCGGACTGTACAACAGATTGTTGTCCCGCACACCAATAATTTAATAATTCGTAAAAGATAAATTAAGATAAGTTGAGAATTGCTCTTGATTCCCAACTTATGTTCAGTCAGATACGTCAGAGAAACCGATTCACTGATGGAGAAAGCTGTTAAAGTCGGAAATTAAAGGGTGAAATTAATTCACCCAATCTGTTTTGTAAATGCATGCAAGAATTGCATCTGTTGAAAGCATCGTGTGTTAAGCTGATCTCAGCGACCATTGGTACAAATGGTTGTATGCACAGCTTGACGTTATTTTTTTTGCTCATCAGCCACTGTGGTTTTCCAAAATTACTTTTTCACTGGCCACAATTTTGACATGAAGACCATGGTGAAAAACTGCCATATAGATATTTTCAATATTATCTCATAATTTGGCAGGAGGTTTATTAGGCTGCTGTCACTTTAAGAGCTGACGCACAGCTCCATTATACTGTTGCACATGCATTTTCTTTCTCAACTGTTAAGTTCAACATTACTGACTGTTATTACGTGAGCGAGGAGAGAGAAAGCGCAGTATCGTGTATCTATTCAGCGGAAAACATTTCCGATGTTACAGTATCGGTATCAAATATCAATATTTTTGACAAAAACAACATTGCACTGAGATGCCTTTTTAAAAGACTACAATTGAAAAAGAATTATATATTATATACAAAATTCAACCCACCAGAATGGCTATTAGGAGTGACTGTGTTACTGTGCGACTGTGTCAAGATCTGGTTGTATGGTCTACTTTTGACCAAGTCATTCCAATTTGGGGAAACCAGTACAAAAGAAGGATTTGTTTACAAACTTGCCTCGATTGGACTTTGCAGAAGCTTCCACAGAACATCCCAGCGTTCCAATAACAACACGAATATCCAATTATATATATATATATATATATATATATATATATATATATATATATATATATAAAAATGATTTAGTTTCTGTAAATACTTATAGATAACCTGATTTTATTGAGCATCCAGACTATATATATAGACAAAATGGATATGACCTCTGCAAATGAGGAGGGCAGAGAGGAAGAAGTTGAGTAAAGACACTTTATAAATGAAAGAAGCAGTCTGTGCGCAGGAAGACATTAATGTGAAGCATCTGTGTGCAGCAGCGCTGGAGAGGATCCTTGTATTTTTAGCTGAGGATGTGCCTCTCATTTACCTGCAGACACATAAAGCAATGATTTATTGACCCCGCTGTTTGGCCGGCCGGCCAAAGCTGAATTAATCAGGTGCGAGACACATGGAGCCTTCAGACAGACAGAAAAAAGAGGGAGGGACAATGAGTAGAAAAGAGAGATTGCAGACAAGGGAGAGGCAGAATGAGTCAAATTGGAAACATGTCCTTTCAACATGTCCAATCTGGCTGAGCGTATCTTATCTTTAGGTGAGAGATGATGACCCAGGGTGGCTCAGCGAAACTCTGGTAGGAGCTTCTAGGCCCTGCTTGATCCTCCCTTCCTCTCTCTCTCTCTCTCTCTCTCTCTCTCTCTCTCTCTCACACTCACTCACACTCTCTCTCTCTCTCTCTCTCTCTCTCTCTCTCTCACTCTCTCAGTGGCTTTGATGTACAACTGGTGCATTTTAGGCACGATCTGTCACCGAAGCTCTATTTTTATCTGCTCTCAGGTTGGATTGGGTCCAGACGGGACACTTACTCTCATATGGGTGTGGATTTCATCATGGATGTTTAACCCTTTCCGAAAAAGTGGGATAGTTGAGCTAAAACGAAAAAAAAAAAAAAAAAAAAAGTTTTAAGTTTTGTTCTAAATTGAAAGAATGAAAGCTCGACATGTTCGGGGAAACAGTTTAACATACTAATCTTATTATTTATTCAGTATACAGTGAGCAAATGTTCTGTTCACATGTAGCACCCCGAAGGTCCACTAGTTTTTCCAAATTATTCAGTGTTTGCAACGCAGATGTAAGCTATTTTCTGTAAATTTTGTGAACTTTCTGTATCAAGCATCAAGATGGGCTGTTTTTGTATATCTAAAATAACTGGAAGCAGACGACACGTTCAGTTTACAAATGTTATAAGGCAGATAACATTGCACCCAACCATTTCCCACCATGCATTGCTCTCAACTTCATCTTCAATTTCAAGTGATGTTCACAAGTTCAACCTTCCCATTCAGTCTTTATGGATAATGATAAACAAACTTGGCTTGCTGTCCTCGAAGGAGTCTTGAACCCGAGGCTCCGAGCTAAAACAGTCCTGCGCAGAGGGAAAATAAGAGAAGAGGAGGAGATGTGGAGAGGGGATTGTCGATGGGATGACGTAGTGAGTGCTGCTTATATACACTCATATGATAATTGACAGAACTCAATGTTTAGGCTCCTCCTGAACCTACATTTTAAAATAAATATAATATTAGCTGTTTTATTTATTTATTTATTTTTTTAAAAAAGCAAAATAAAAGTTTTTATGTGCCCTTCAAGTGAAGTTGTAAATATAATGAGTTCCAAGAACATGAATGACCAAGCAAAGTGGGGAAACTCACTATCTACGTGATGCCGGAGTTGCCTACTTTAGCATGTCAATAGATATCAATGCAAAGATCAGTGAGTGGAAAGAATGATGTTAATCGCTAAACTTTCACTTTGACTCTGAATATTTCTTCATCATCTTAAACTCAGATTATTATTTTTTTTTTTTTTGTTCACAATTGCTTACGTCCATGTTTTGTTTCTGACTTAAATGCATGAAGTCATTGTAACAAATGCACCTGAACTTACAGTTACGAGTTTCCCAGATGCACTTGAAGGCAGCATTATTTCCAAAATAAAGTCATGTGACAAATGCACTGAGGTCGTATGACAACACTACGTTTGAAGCATTTTCAATTTTTCAAAAGTGCACTTTGATTTCCATGCTATTGTGAAGTATAGAATACCATATTCAGTAAGAATACTAACAATGCATGGAATGAAACAGTTGTAATGGGTCACAAACCTTCAGCATTCATTCATAGAACTCTGAGAAACTTTTAACAAAGGATGTGATATTCATCATGCTGAATTAGTTCAACAAAGCCCACAAAAACAACCCTAAACAAAGTTAATGCACCAATCTCTGATCCCAGTTGTTGACATGTCCGATATGGGGGTCAAATGCAGCTCTCTACTGGCGTAGTGAGGCCAGGTTTGGCCCCGCAGGAAGTCTGCAGGATGCTCCTTAAAAGGCCTCTACTTCCTGTGGCTTTGAAGAGTCTAGTGTTTCTGCAAGGAGGGCAGGGTGCCATACTCAGATCTGACGGATTTCCTTTTTCCTCAAAGATTCAGCTGAGTCTCCTCTTTTAAAACAGAGAGAGAGAGAGATAAAGAAAAAGAGGGTGGAGGAACCTAAAAGGTGAATTAAAGAGAGCATCTGTCGGGCATTCGTTAAAGCCTGAGCCAAAACGTCTGGAGAGAATCTGATCTTGGCATTGCTATAAATATCGTTATATCCGTGTAACTCTTATGAAAAACAGGAGGATATGAAATGAATCTAGAGACTTAAATGTCCTTAAATTTATGTGACTGGCGGTAGTAGTCAGTAGCCATTCATAATATATAATGCTGCATCATTTATGGTAAAAACAGCAAATCTGTGTTTAGGTTATTGAAGGGGTAATATTTCATTTACAGTAAAATCTTTGAAAAGCTGGAAGTCATCTCAAGCCAAGCCAAGTTTTACTGTGAACAGTGAGTGCTTTTATTTGAACAGTGTATTATTGAATGTTATTTGTATGCATGCCAAAATTAGAGTCACCACCAAGACGGCCCTTATGAAATAAAGAAGCATACTTTAGCATATTTTTATAAAGAGTACTTACTACGAAAATAATATACTATAAAAGAATATACTTAAATGCAAACTGAATGTAATTTTTTCATGTCCGTAATTGCATGTTATTTACCATTAAACGAAAATGCATTTGAGTTTACATTTAAATTCCATGTAATTATTTGAACACAAAGCACTTTTGACCCAGTTAAGTAGGACTTTGTTATCTAGCCCAAGGTTAGTTAACCCACAAATGGAAAAAGTCATCATTTACTCATGCTCATGTCGTTCTAAACCCGTAACACTTTCTTCAGAACACAAACGAAGATCTTTTCAATGAAATCTGACAGATTTATGTCCCTCCATGTACAGTCCACGCAACTACCATTTGTCGCTTCATGAAAGAGATCCTAAAACTAATCCATATGAGCGGTTTAGTCAAAATATAATGACTGGACAGATTGAATTTAGATTTTTGTTCAAACATAATAATCAACAAACATTAACAGACACTCAACCGAACCTGCTTGATGCGAGAGAATAAACCTTTTGGGGAAGCTCAAACGAGAATTACATTACCATATCGGATGTGTGCGTTGATGAATGTTTTCATGTTCGTATTATAAGGATATACCTTTAATTCTGATTTGAAATACACTACAAGTGCAAATTCAATACAATTAAGCACTTTTTTCATAAGAGAGATTATTGCGAATCGTTCACCTTTATAAACAATGCATGTAAATGCAAAGATTGCACACTAAAGCGCATCCCAATAACTGTAGCATTTTAAAAATAAATGAAGCACTAGTATCAGTTTCAAATGGATCTGGCTTTCAGAAACACACATGCACACATTTGCACGCTCCTGGTGTGTGGGAGTGGAAGTGAAAGGAGTAGTGGGCGGCAAAAACCACACACACAGTTGAAGCGCACACCTTTATGTGTGCCTCAGGTGCAAGGGAAGATGAAACGGGAGAGTATGACATCATTCAAACGAAGCATGCAGCAGTTATGTGTCACTAGTCTGAATTTCGAGATTGGCCTCTTAACATCTCCTTCCATTATTCTGAACACAAAGGGCAGCAATTTCCACCAATACAATTTTAAAATGGAAATCAAGCAAAATACATGATTTCAAACGGCCGGCGTGCAGTTGCGCGGCTTAAGTCCGTGCTGTTGTATCTGTGGCAATGGAGGCTTAACGTCACCGTCTACCACCTGTTCTCTGTGTGGAAGTGTAAAGGTTAATTTGGCTTCCATTCAAGAACGTGTTTAATATCTCTTCATTTGCAAACAAAAGCAGCTGGACAGCGAGGTGCAGCCAGTCACGTACTGTATGACTCGAATAACCACTCTGACCTTCCTATGTAGGGGAATCATGGAGTCCAGTCATAAAAATAGAAATTTTGGTTTAAGTAAATCAAAGGATTTTACAATATTATTCTATTTGTCGATATTAACTCTTTCCCCACGAGCGTTTTTATTATAATTATTTAATAAATTATGAATGCATGATTACACTCTAAAAAAAAATGCTTGATTAAAATCAACTGAAGTAAGGTTAAGATTGTTTTGACCCAGCGGTTGGGTTAAATGTTGCTCAGCTACTGTATAAAAATGACTATATTGCTCACTTAAAATTAACACAAAATAGATTGGAAATTGAAAAACAGACACATAATTACTAGAGGCAACAATAATAATCAAAAGGTGAACATTTTAATAAATGTTCATTTCCAGCCCATTTTGGGTTTATTTTAAACAAGCAATATAGTCATTTTAAAAAATAGCTGACTTAAAACAACCCAATCCCTGGGTTTATCTATTTTTAACCCTACTTGGGTTATTTTTAACCCAACATTTTAACCCAGTGTAGAATATTAAAATTAGAATTATTTACAAATAATACATTTCTTGGATTTTTTTTTATCACTTTTTAATTCACAATTGCAGTTTTTAATGAGAAAACATTTTTTCTACAGGTACATCAGTCTTTATTAGTTTAGGGACGAAAATATGGTTGCAATTTCTGTTTCATTAAAGTCACAATGTTATGGATTTCATTAATTAGAATGCTTTTTGATTATTAAAAATCAATTAAACCGATAAAATATATAATGCAGAAAAGTTAAAAATGGAAAAAAAAATATTTTGGGAAAATAAAATGGAATTTAGTTTTTATAATAAAACAGACTTTTAGGAAATGTGTGTTAAATTGTAAAAAGGTTTATAATTTCAATTAATTAGCCATGCATTTTGATTATTGGAATTAACAATTAACATTTATAATGGAAGAAAAAAAAACATATATATATAAGAATTTATATGATGACATATAGCAACACTTAAATATATATTTAGACTGACCAAGTTCTTTAGAAATAATGCACAGCATGGTCATATAAATATTTTATGTTTAAACGAATTCTTTCGATACAGTTTACACATAAATCACAGTAAATGACTGTCCTTTTCCACATTCCCAGCTGCGGGATTGTTTAGTCTTGTTGTTGAGTTATCCTGCTGTGATAAGGAGCAGGGTAAACACAGCGAGCAGGACCCGAGCGGGGAGCACTCAAGCTGGGCTGACGGGCCGGGCAAGAGCGCAGGCTGTGGCCCTCGCGTCAGCTGAGGCAGGTCAGGAAACATCTGGGTGACTGAAAGCAACAGATGTCGTAGCCTGATAAGGGAACAACTCTCCACCCCACGGAATCGGTCTCTTTCACGTCCAGGTGGGTCTTAACCTTGACTGAGACTCTCCGAAGGACTAAATAATCATGGCAAGTGCTTCTTTTCAACAGAAGGGACAAACACCTGGTCAGACTGAGTGAATATGACTTGCAGCTATTGTTTGGTTATTATTGTTCGTTTGTGGGTTTGATCCATTGTCTGGAGGGGGTCTCTGGAGAATCCGTCAAAAAGCGATTAAGCTCTGCCTGCGTCATCTCCTGTTTCGCTTGGGATAGTTTGAAGTTACAAGAAGTCCAATCTATGACTCAGTGGTCGGTCATTTATTCATGTCTCCGTTTGCTGACGATCAGCTTTGAACTGATTAAATTCACTTCAAGCCTTCTTGATTGACTCGGTGTGGAGGCTTTAAAAGAGAAGTTCACTTTTACAAACCATCTTGTTGGGATGTTTTTCTGGAGAACACAGATGATATTTTGAAGATTGTTTGTTTTTGTCTGTATATGAAAGTCAGTGCGGTCCAAAACAACATTGCACTCGTTTGTCTTTCATTGAATTGACAAATAAACACTGAGATTTTTTTTTTTTTTTTTTTTTTTCATTCAAGTTCTACAGAAGACAGAATGTCTTAAGTTACGGGTTTGGAAAATTCATTTTTTTGGGTGAACTGCCCTTTTAAAAATGGCATGAAACAGAAATTGCAACCGTATTTTCGTCCCTAAACTAATAAAGACTGATGTACCTATAGAATAATTGTTTTCTCATTAAAAACTGCAATTGTGAATTAAAAAGTGATAAAAAAATCCAAGAAATCTATTATTTCTAAATAATATATATATATATATATATATATATAAGAAAATGAGTGAGAAAATAATATGATTATTATAATTTCAACATTCTAAAATTCTAATATTGTAATTTTAATATTCTAATATTATGATTTTAATATTCTATTTTTTTTTTTTAATTTAATATTTTTAGCTGTCCAACACTGGGTTAAAATGTTGGGTTAAAAATAACCAAAGTAGGGTTAAAAATGGACAAACCCAGTGATTGGGTTGTTTTAAGTCAGTTATTTTTTAAAATGACCATATTGCTTGTTTAAAATGAACCCAAAATGGGCTGGAAATGAACATTTATTAAATTATTAAAATGTTCACCTTTTGATTATTATTGTTGCCTCTAATAATTGTGTGTCTGTTTTTCAATTTCCAATCTATTTTGTGTTAATTTTAAGTGAGCAATATAGTCATTTTTAAACAGAAACTGAGTAACATTTAACCCAACCGCTGGGTCAAAACAACCTTAACCTTACTTGAGTTAATTTTAATCAAGCATTTTTTTTTAGAGTGTAATTTCTTTGTTTTCCAGCATAAAACCATCAAACTTTATTTTGACGGAAAACCGCAGGGAGCCCTTGAAGCTTCTCTTTTGCTCATTAGCACTTCTCATTACAGTTATGTGAAGATAATTGACACATGTTGTGTTTCAAATGTACTTTATAAGCAGCTCATACTCATGTTGGAGCAGCATTTATCTCGAGCAAACGCCGGCGGTTCATGAGCTGCTCGTGTGTAAATGAACACAGTGTTGCACTTTGATTTCATTGTGTCTTTAAGATCTGGTCGTGGGCGATTTAAGACTAGTGTGTTTAAGCGGATGAACGAAAGTAACGTATCTGTCAGGCGTGACCAGTGTTAAAACAATACTGAAGAAAAGAGACAGAAAAGTTTCAGAAACTTTGTTGTGCTCTCAGACATCGCTGGCCTCATGGGACCAGCTGCATCTGTTCCTCCTCGGTTTTAAGAAGACCCTCATGGGATCCACCTATCAAACACATGTCTCTTTTCAGCCTGATAGTCCTTTTCGAATCACCCAGTAGATGAAGTCTTCGGATGTGAGAAGTTCTGCTTCGCTTCTATATCTTATCGAAAATTAAGCAAACAGGAAAATGTTATTTCCCACTTCAGTTTTAATGGCAACCATGGATTCTGATTTGGAAAAAAACTTGAGAAAAAAGACTTGATGATGTAGACTAACTCTCCTGAAAAAAAGGCGGTCATCATGTTAGTCAGTCTTGACTGACGTTGACATAAACCCCACCACTACTTGCGGTGATTATCCACGCAACCGGCTACACGACTCCCAGAGGGGCTGTGCCGGGGTGGGCAGTCTCACAAACAGGAAGTGGAGGAAACAGCAGTGAATGTAAGAGGAAATGAGGACGCAGGGAGAGGTGTTCGGCCACAATGCTGATGGAGGAAATAGTCGATTATAAATAGCCGAACGGCCTTCCCCACGCTGAGTGCCGGGTCATGGCCAGAACCTCAGACAATAGAGAAGCTGTCCTTGGGTTCACAGGGCTGATAGTCAGGCTGGGAAAGGCTCGGCTGTGTACGCCAGTGACAGCGACTAGAGCATTTATATGGATGACTGAGTCATTAGCTTTAGTCATAGTTACAATCCTCCTACATCCAATTATCATTATCAACAACAACAGAGATGTATGACTAAGTAGAAGAGCAGGAGAATAGTAAAAGTTCTTCAATGCATATTAAACAATTCATTAATATGTGAAGATTAAATTTCTCAAGAAATCTGAGGCATTTCATTATATTATGTTGCTTCTTGCATGTTTCGCAACTCGTGACACTAAAATCATGTTCGGTTTTATCAGAAACGCAGAGTTTTAATACTTTGGTTGTTTTACGCACCGCTTCAGTTCAGAAATTAAATATCTGGTGAGTTCGCTAAATGTTAATGTTCTATCCATGTCCACATACACATTTGACAGACGCTTTTATCCAGAAGCGATTTACAAGTGAGAAGTTACCCTTGGTGGGTGTAATGAGGAGACAGCGGAGTGGGATCCAAATGCAGCTTTATTAAGAGTGGACATAGTCAGTCAGGCAGTGGTCAAGGATTAGCAAACAGGTATGGCAGGGAATAAGCAGAATCGTAGTTGATATACAGGCAAATAGATCGAGGCGGGTGGCAGGCAAACAACAGTCAATAAATCCAAAGCAGTAAATCCAACGGGCAGGCAGAGAACAATCAGGAACACGGTTGAGACAACGGGAAAACAAGACGGGGAATAACGTTCAGAAATGATAACAAAAGTAGATCAAGACTTTGCGGTGTATATGAGCAGTGCTTATATGTGGTATGTGATATGGTTCAGGTGTGAGTGCAATCAGTCCAGGTATGAAGGCTTCTGGGAAATGGGTGAGTGGGTGTGTAGTGCATTGGGGTAAGTGAAGTCCGGGAGTGAGTGTGCATGTGTGTGTGAGTGAAAGTCCAAGGTAGTGGTTTTCACGGGCACTTCAGCTGACAATTGTAACAGTGGGGAATGAACCCGGGTCTCTGGTGTCTGAGCTAACTCCCCACCCTGAACACTAAACATACCTGATAGTGTTAACAAAAGCAAACGTGAGATAAAACACATTCGTTGAAGCGACCGTGTCATTTCAGCTTCTTCTACAAGTCTTTGAGCTGTTTTTGCCTCCTTGTTAGAGCGTCTGACTCCCATGCCGGAAAACCTGGGTTCAAGGCCCGCTCAGAGAGGGTCGAGCCAAACTATAGCTGAACAAACCACAAACTTGATTTGAATATACAAACAAAGGCTAATTTGGTGAAGTCAGACCTAAAAGTTGCTCATTTCAGTATCTACTTCCTCTTTAGTGAAGGAAGTGAATCTTGCTAAATTAACTATGCAAAAAGCTACAAAAATGTGTCTTGCTCTTCTCCAGGGATTTTAGCAAAGTCTGTCACGCGATACAGAGAGGCTGTGAGAACTTAAGTGGAGTCTTTCTTGTTAACTGAATAAAAACATAGTTATCAATCACATTTTACAGAAGTGTGAACTCTTCGAGTGAATTTGCCCATTGGTCACCCTTTGAACCCACAGCAGCCAAAGGGTGAGCCACTTCCTTTTGTGGTGAAATGATTAATTTTCTGTTTCTGTTGTGAACTTTTGTCCCGATGTCTGCAACTACACATGATGTTCCCAGAGCAATTTCAGTCCATTATATCAAGTGGCAGTTTCACAGATACATTTTGACAGGTACGGTTCTCACAGCATCTCAGAGTCTGTCTCAAATCAGCCATCAATTATTGCCTGTCTATTGTCTCTGACAAGTGGAGGCTGAGGACACAAGCGTGCAATGGCTTAGGAGATCATGTACCTTTCTTTGTGAGGGTTGTATCTTCACACTGTCACTTTGATGAATGGCCAGGTCATATGATAAGTTGATCCTGGATTGGAAGTGTAACTTCCACAAAGATAGTTCAGGAATTCATACAGAATATATTACATGATAAATGGCAATTTCTTCAACATTTGAGTACTGTTTGCTTATCTCAAATGATATTTTATGGTGCAGGTGCTGGTGCACAGCTAAAACAATGTGTTTTATGACATTTCCTTACTGGAGACATGCAGGGAAGTTACTACTGTACCTTAAAATTTAGAAATCGCAAACTACATGACATGCATTCAAAATATTCTTTGCATATGAATGCAAATTATGTACATTTTGCATTTGTATACTTTTCGCCTTTGACACTTACATTGCATTCAAAGTAGTTTCAGTTCATGCATTACCAGAGATTATCCATGATAAAGTTTATATGTCAATGTACCATCAATAATTACAATGCATTATGATGAATAAGATTGTACAACCTACATGATTCCGCTAAAGTCTCAAGTTTCCACTGCTATAGTGCTGTTCACTCATAAATATGAACACACCATGAATTTGCATAATCGACCTATTAATACTACCATAATCCAATTCAGAACTTCTATTAGTTTATAGACCAATTACGTCACAGTTACGTCACTTGCAGATGCGCGAGCATGGTGGAGGCAGAAAAACAGTGGTGGCAAGTGGAGGAAAATGTGCAATATCCGCAGAATAAGAGAAAAATGTCTTTGGATGTCAGAATCGGAATACAAAAATATTGACTTCATTTTTCTAAAATACCGCCGTTGAAAACGCCCTTTGAAGCATTTATGTTGCGACTGGATCTGATGAAACAGGCAATGATTACTATTAAAGCATTAATTTGATGTAAACAGAAAGCCTACATAATACTCAAAGATATGCAGTTCATAAGGGACAGTTACAGCATGAAATAATTTTTAAACATATAACATTTTTAACTTTGGTAGCAATTTTTTAAGGTTCATTAGTTAACATGAACAAGCAATGAATAGCGCTTATACAGCATTTATTATTATATATTACTATTATTATTATTATACAGTATTAAAATCTTTAGTTAATGCACTGTGAACTAACATGAACAAACAATGAACAACTGTATTTTCATTAAATAATGTTAATGAAGATTAATAAATACAGTAACAGTAACAAATACATGTTTCACTAATGAACCTTATTTTAAAGTGTTACCATAACTTTTAAACATAACATTTTTATTTCAAAATTATGACTTTTTTCTTGCATTTGCGTGTTTATATCTCTCAGTTCAGATTTTGCAATTCACAATCGCGAGTTTATATCACAATTCTGACACGGGGGAAAGTCAGAATTGTGGGATATAAACTTGCAATGAGGAAAACAGAGTATATCTCAATTCTGTTTTTCCTTCTAATAAATATGAGATATAAACTCAGATTTGCGAGAACAAAAGTCGGAATTGTGAGATATGAACTCAAAATTAATGGTAATACTTTACTTGAAGGGGTGTGCATAAGACTGACATGACACCTTCATAATCGTGACATGTCACATGTCATGAATATGAATGAGGGTTTATAATAACTAACATGAAGTGTCATTCGCTTAATTATGTCATTTTTAATGCAAAGATGACATGGTTTGAGATGTCTTTGTTATGACATCTTGACACAAACTTGACGTAACAGATTAATTATAAAACTTAAGAAACTACGTTTGGGTTTTTTACTTTTTTACATTAAACTGTCATGTGGTTGGTTTTGACACCGGCTGAGACCATTATAACAGCGTCATGAATATTTTTCTTGACCTAAACTACAGTGGTACAAATTGAATTTGTCATTAAAATGTCATTAAGTGTTAATACTCTGTCAAATAATTTTATAATAGTGTCATGAATATTTTTCATTTCATAATGTCTTTTTCGAGTACCACTGAAGTTTAGGTAAAGAAAAACATTCATGACGCTGATATATGTCTTGGTAATGTCAAGTTGTCATGACATAGATACTGACAGGTTATGATGTATTGGTTTATGTCAAGATGTCATAACAAAGACATCTCAAACAATGTCATCTTTGCATTAAAAATGACATAAATGTGCGAATGACACTTCATGTCAGTTGTCATAAACATGCATGTTTCATATTCATGTTTCATGTCAGTCTTATCCACACCCCTTCAAGTAGTGTTATCAAATTAATTTTTTCAACCTTTTATTCTGTGACTTCCATAAACTGCAACGGTCATTTTCTGCAACCAGGTAGGCTCAGTCCATAAAATAAGTCATCGTTGTTTACAAACACATAATTGATCTATTAAAACATATATAAGTAAATTTTGCAGGTTCTAATCTGACTGCCGGGTTTGTACTATGTATTACTGACAGCATATATTAGGTTTTTAGGTCAAAGTCTCAGGTTTCCACTGCTATAGTGCTGTTCACTCATAAATATGATCATTTGGACATGACTTGAACACACCATAAATCAGCTTCATTGACTGACTTTAAAATGCACACATAATACCAACCTAAAAATCAATTTGAAGTGAGATGAGCAAAAAAGGAATACATGTCTCTGGAAACGCCAACTGATTTCATGCCATCTGGTCTGAAATCTGTTTTATTTTCCAGTACAGTCAGCATCGGGCCTCCAGCTTATCAAGATTTGGGGGGGAAAGTAACAAGAAAGAGTGGACAGTCTTTGCTTAGTAGCTCTTTACAGCCAAGGTCGTGATCCTCAGGCCTGTTAAAGACCCCCTTGGGGTTGAGGCTGTAACCGGATATTTAAAATAACAGTGAGCGGGTCCTGGTGGAGCCCTGCGCTGTGTGAGGAGGGAGCAGGAGAGGTGACAGGGCAGGAGAGGTCAAGACACTGGGCAACATACATCAGCCAGTGCCAGTGCAGAGCGAACAACTCCATCAAAGGAAGACAAAGACATTTCAGAGAGATAGAGAGAGAGAGAGAGAGAGAGAGAGAGAGAGAGAGAGAGAGAAAGAGAGAGAGAGAGAGAGAGAGAGAGAGAGAGAGAGGCCTATAGAAATGAGAGAGAGTACAAATAGATCAAACTCTTTAAAATACAACTGGAGTTTAGGATAGGAAAGATCTTCAAAGGCTGACACAGTGTCTGCTGTGTGCAAAATCAGAACTAGAGGAGAGAAGACCTGAGCAGGCATGGCAGTAAATATCTAGCCCTTCTTCATTCACACTCCTCCTCCTCATCCATACACGGCGCTGACAGCCAGAGCTCTAACTCATGTGTGCCGCTCGGGCCTCATACTCCCAGAGCGAGACACAGGGGTGATGGGGAGTTGCTATCCACCTTAAGGTGAAAGCCATATGTGCCCATCTGAGGTCATTCACACAGGCCAGTGAGTTACAGTTACCCTAATGTCAAGTCACCTTTATTTGTGTAGCGCTTCATACAAGCAGGGCTGGGTAGGTTACTTTTAAAATGTATTTCACTACAATACATGCTTTAAAATGTAATTTGTAACGTATTTCATTACATTACTCAAGTTTAGTAACTTAATCTAAATACTTTAGAATACTTTGGATTACTAATAAGTGTGGAACAAACACAAAAAAGGTAATTGCAAGTTTTTATCTCACAATTCTGACTTTTTCCCTCAGAATTGCGTGATATAAAGTTGCAATTGCGAGTTACAAAGTCAGAATTATGAGATATAAACTCGCAATATTGAGAATAGTCAGAAATATGAGATATAAACTCACAATATTGAGAAAAGTCAAAAATATGTGATATAAACTCACATAGCCTACTAAATTTGCGATTGCAATAAAAAAGTCAGTATTGCAATTCTGACTTTATAACTTGCAATTGTGAGTTTAAATCTCACAATTCTGAGAAAAAAAAGTCAGAATTGTGAAATGCAAAATCACAATTGAGAGGGGAAAAACAAATTGTGAGAAAAAATTGCAGTGACGAGTGAATTATAAAATGACTCACAAACAACTATCACAAAACATGAAAACAGTCGTGGATCATCCAGGTCATGACACGACAGTTAAGTTGACATTTTGGCAATTTTTTTTTTTTAAATTCAGTCATTTTGTCTTGTTCAGGACAGTACTAAATAAAAATAACAACATTTGTATGATCCATCTTAAAAGTATTAAATGTTGATGAAACTTAACTCCACTTTTTCAGACTGTCAGAGTCAGAGAATCACCACTTTCTCTTTAAATGACATTAAAATTCAAAGTAATCGCTTTGGTAATCTAAAATACTTTTCAGATGTAACTGTAATCTGATTACCACCCATTTAAAATGTAACTGTAATGAAATACAGTTACTCAAATTTTGTATTTTAAATACGCAACTAAGTTACTTGTATTTTGTTACTCCCCAACCCTGCATTCAAGTTTATGTGAGTGAGTTTAGTGTTTAGTGAGTTTATATATCACAGTTCAAAGCAACTTAACGGGGATAAACAGATAAATAATGATCAATGATGCAAACAGAGTTCAGTTCTGCTCTAGAAAGATCTAGAAATCAGTTCAGTGTTGATTCAGTTCCGTTCAATAACTGTGTAAAGATCATCAAATATGGAGCTCGGGAGAAAACAATGATGTCATCGTCGATAGTGTCAGGGTAGTCAAACTAACAATTTTGCTGAATATTAAGTGTCTCCAACTAAGCAAGCCAGACGTAAGAGTGGCGAGGAGCCCAAACTCTATCGGTGACAGAAATGGAGAAACAAGCAAAAATCTTAGGAGAAATCAGGCTCAGTCGAATGAACATGGCGGTAACTCAGGGATGGACTTGAGATGACATTATTGTACAAAAAATGCAACCTGATCAGGAGCATGAAAGTTTATGGATCTTCCAGGTTTCCTGAGTATTGAGATCATATACGCTACCAGGCAAAAGTCAAGTCAGTCAACTCCAACTCTGCAAATCCAGGAAAAAAAATAATTTATATTCAATTTACATTCATCTACAAAAGCTCTCTGCTGAAAATAGCTGGTAAAAAAAAAAAAAAAAAAAAAATATATATATATATATATATATATATATATATATATATACATATATATACCCCAAGCTGTGTAATATAAAATGCTTAAACTTAGCTGATGCTCAAAATCAAAAAAAAAACTTCTAAAACAAGCCAATAGATCAGCCTGACCTGTTTTTTTTTCCCTGCAGAATATCAAACGTTTTTAAGTTCATAAGAAACCTTGAGTTAAGTGTGTCCAAACTTTTGACTGTGCACTTCTGCAAAGGTAGTCTTTAATCTTGTGTTATGCAATATTCTCTCTAATATAATTTGAGCTCTTTAACAACTCGAAAACTAGATTGATCTGAGGCCAATAGTGGTTAGTGCAAAACACCCTATAAGTGCTGTCTGCAGTGGAAAGTAAAAGGTCAGGGCTAGCGGCAGTTTGCTGACAGCTTGCGATTCGAAAACAGACAATGTGTTGAAACAAGCACAGAGAGTGTGAATGTGTGCATGTGTTATCAATGTTTTTTAGAAATTAAAAAAGAGAGCAAAATCAGTTTGCATTGGAGAGGGAGAGAGCAAAGACAAGGTTGAAGAGAATGACTTTTTTTTTTTTGGTGGACGAACAGAAAGAAGAACAAAGCAGCTCACACCTTTACAGAAAGTGATAAACAAATCCACAGATCCCCTGAGCGTGTGCGGCGGGGGGAACCGCACGGTCCTCGTGTTCTCCCACTGCACATTAGCATATTTATAGACCCTTTGAAAACCCAAAGGCACCATAAGCACCACATCAGTGGCCTACAACACACATTCACACACCTCACACACACACACACACACACACACACACACACATGCATAAGCAGAGACATGCAAACATACACACACGAAAGAAAGACAAGGCACCTGTTGTGCAAACCACAATGTTTACTGAGGGCCAAATTAGAGCGTCTCCCTGGCAACAACAGCAGATTGAATCACCTCCCACGGCTCTGGCCTAGAAAAAAAAAAATACCTGCATGGAAAAAAATTGTGGGCATGAAAGGTGAACAAACCAAAATCCCAGATCAGTAGAAAAACATCGCATTGCATTGTTACAATGCAAACATAAGCCAAAATGTGCACTATGCATTAGGTGCAATGTTTATGACGTTCTGCAGTTTCTGCAATCATCCATCTTTGAGTTTTATATTCATAAAAATGTTTAACGATGCATGCTAAACAAATCTATCTTTGCTTGACTTAATTTAGCACAAAAAAAGAAAAAAAGAAACTCACTGGGGCCCCTTTTTTAAAGTCTGCATCTGTTTTAACCTGCTTTCATGTGTGTGAAGAGCTCCTCTAGCGGTGCCTTCTGGAATTACACCGTGCACAGGTTGTATGCATGAGGTTTCTGACTTTTCAGAAATCTGAATATGTGTCAGCAGTATATATGACATAACGTTATGCAAAAAATTCTCAGCTACAAATAAAATTGTTGCTATTATTTTCATTAAGTCCTAGAATTCGTTTTATGTCAATAATTCTGATAAATTTAATAAGAGTACAATTCATTAAACAAATTAAAGAACTAATTCAGTAAATAATATTGTTCAGTAAACTGGTGACGTTCAAGAGCAAAATATTCGGGGTTAAAGGAGAATCATGACTTTGTCACTAGTGCTATTTGTGTCTGGAGTGTTTTGGGACCCTCTGTTCTTCTGTAATAAAACTCTAATTGGAAGCATGTGTGTGTGTATGTGTGTGTGTGCCATGCTGGGGGTGGAGAAATACTCATATTGTGAATGAGTGTAAGTCCTATGAGAAAAAGCGTAAAAGAGTTTAGTTCTTTCTTGGGTTTGAGTGTGTGTGTTTTAATGCATGTGTGAATATGTGCCGGGGCATGAGAACACAAACCCCCACATAAACAATCAGATTGTGAAAGAGCCGGGAAGCTGGGAACCAATGTGGGGGTGTTAGACAACATGGGAGTGGGCTTGCGTTTTTAGCCCGAGAGCAGAGAAAAGAAAAGGTCCTATTACATTATGTATTATTAAAAAGAAAACAATTCAAAAAACATATTTCGAAACTAGAAGTATACTGTAAATCATGTAAATGTCATGTCTGTCACATTAAAGCTTTGATTAGTTTTCATTACATTATGTAATATAGATGAATCAGCAAAATAATACAGCAGAAAGCTTCTGTTTAGAGATTAAACATTAGTTGTGTTTGCTACTAATTGCAAGAATTGCCATTGCTCATATTTAGTATTAGGTATATGAACCTGGCAACCATCCAAACAACCCATATCACACTGGCAACCACATAGCAAAATAACTAAATAAATAACAAACCCACTTTATATTAGCTGGCCTTAACTAACATTTAAATGATTATTTTCATACAAAACACTTATTGTGTACATTCATGTTTTTACATTGTGTGACGAGCAGGGGGGGGGGGGGGGGGGGCAAGAGCCGTGAGGGAACAATGTGAGGTCGGTGACGCAAGTAATATTGAGCGTCAGCTGAGCGCTACACCGGTGTCGTATCTCTCATGGAGAAGCTCCAGAAGCATAAAAGAGGAGCGTCGACCGTGAAGCACGAGAGAGGACCAGGCCTGGATTTTTGAGCAACCGGTGGGACGGAGAGCTCGCTGCCTTGCTCCCGGGACGAGGTGGGGTGGCTGCCATCCGAGAGGGAGCGGAGGAGTTGCCGCCGTTCGCCGTGGGCCGGAGCCTGCTGCCTGCCACCATGATGGGGACTCGCAGGGAACGGGGGACTCGCTGCTGGCTACCCTCAGCCGGAGGAGCCACCGCCAGCCGCCAGGGGGCGGGGAAGGATCGAGCCGTTCACCGAGCGTCCAGTACCATCGCATGGCACCGCGAGGAAGAGTCTCTCGGCTGGCTGAGTACCGAACGGTAGTGTGTCTGGGAACTGGACCAAGATTTTTTTTTTTCGTCTTTGTCGCTCCTTGTGCTTCCGTCTCCTTTTCTCTCGTCTCTTCTGTCCTTACCCCCAAGCGCTGCAGCCGCCGAGACTGGCCCCCGGGGGGGAGTAGAGCGCAGTCTCTGGAGTTTTCACATTGTGTGACGAGCAGGGCGGGCGAGTGAGGGAATGGCGCGAGGCCGGTGACGCAATTGATAATGAGCATCAGCTGCGCGCTGCACCGGTCTCGTATCTCTTACGGAGGAGCTCCGGAAGCATAAAAGAGGAGCGACAACAGTGAAGGACAAGAGGGGACCAGGCCTGGATTTTATGTTGTGTTTTATTGTGTTTGTGTGGGGGGCAGTCTCCGTGAGGAAGATTAGTTCCTCAGGGAGACTGCCGCCATTTTACTTTCGTTTAGTTTTTTGTTTATTTATTTGATTAAAAGTTATGTTGAACGTTCGCTGGTTCCCGCCTCCTTCTTCCCGTACTTAACAACAGTGTTACATATTGTATGCCTACTTATATTTTGAAAAATAACTAAGTAATTACAGCTGTAATTAATTTCTGTGATTTATATTTATAAATACCCACTCTTAAACCTACTCATACCACCAAACCTCTCCCCAGCCTTACCTGTATCCCACCTCAACAGCAGCAAAAGTGTTTTGCAATACAATATGAACACAATGAGTACATTTTACTTATTCTTTGATGGATGTACTCAGTAGTTATGAACAGCTAATATAAAGTGTGACATACAAATCTAATTGCTCTTGGTGTAAATAAAATAAATAAAACAACAACAACATATATTTTTATATTTAGTAGTTAAAAAAATAATAATAAATCAAAAGTAAAGAATAAGCATACTATCTCGAGCTGATACAGACCATTTGCAAACCCAAAACCATTGAAATCCTGCTGAACTAATGGAAATGCTCTGTAATATTATTGGAAATCTGTTTATTTTACTTAATTATTATAATGCCCCTTTTACAAGATGTAATATCAGTCTCTGGTTTCCACAGAATGTGTCTGTGAAGTTTCAACTCAAAATAACTCACATTCAAATAGACATAATAAATGATATGTGAGCAAAAACACAATTTTTGCGTGTGTCTCTTTAAATGCAAATGAGCTGCTGCTCCCTGCACCCTTTCCAGAAGAGTGTTCATTTCAAATTTTTACATTGTTCAAATCGGAGTCGACACTGATGGAGAGACTCAGGAACTTTTAGACGTTTCTGAACGGTTAGTGGATAAATTGATGTAGTTCCTGTGGAGTTGATCAACTCATCACTAGCATGTGTCGTCATGTTCATCTTTTTTCCTTGAATTGACCCTCGTTTGTGAAGCAGTCCGGCGTAAAATGACGGCATCAACAACACACTACTACAACAACTCTTCCTCTTCTCTAAACCAGCCCAACATTGCGCCCCCCCTTTGTTGCATGTTCTCGGAGGCGTGGTTTATGTAAATTTTATGGTTAGTGATGTCATCAACCTGGGAAGAAGCTCGTTGTAGTCCCTACCAGCCATTTGTTGTAGTCCTTAAACAGAGAATACTTTAAAAGAAAATATCTCTCTTAGTATTGAACTTTGAGCATCATAACTTTGCAGATGTTGTTTATGCTCAAACAGCAACATTAGACACTAACTAAAGTTAAAAAAAGTGAAATCATAACCACCCCTTTAAAACACAGTGATTGCTCATTCAAGTCGTCTCGACTGGAGAGGCAGAAAAAACACCACAGTGACCTTCCACCTCTGTCTCTTTCTCTCCCGTCCTCAATCTCTCATTTGTTCTGTCTCTATCCTCGCTGATTTACACAGCTTCATAAAACTGGCCCAAACAGTTTAGAGAAAGTCAAATCTCCTGTTTTCATCATTGGCTCAGTGCCAGGAAAGTAATGGTTACAGCACGAGAGAGCTAGAGAGAGAGAGACAGAGAGAGAGAGAGAGAGAGAGAGAGGTTTTTAAAGGTAGAAAGGTAGTGAATGAAAAAAGGTAGCGCAATAAAAGACGTGAGTGATATAAATAGTGAGGCGAGGAGGCGAGGCAGAGGGAAAATGAGACAGGGTTTAAAGTGGAGCACAACGCTGGGTCCGGAAGCGCACTCCCCTCACCTTCACTGTACTCACACGCACCTGAACCCTGGGTCTCATCACCGCTACCTGGCAGGGCTTAAGCTTTGGCTGAGCTCTGGCTCGTATCACACACACGATGGCTCTGTAATGGAGAGCAGCTGGGGGAAAGCAGACAGCCTCGTTCATAATCCACAAAAGCCTTCATCCTAATGAAGGCAGGGAGAGAGAAACATTAAGAAAAGAAGCACATATACTAGATACATCCACTTGAAGTTATTAGAGCGCATCAACCTGCTAGCTGGAAATGAACGTCTCTTTATTGTGTCTCCTGTTGGACTCCCCCGGGGCTGCTTTGGCCTTCGGGTCACAAAAAGAGCTGAGCAAAACAAACAGTCAAGATTTGGAGTTTCCAGACTCAAGACTCACATCTTCACACTTGGTTCAATCGTTTGGGCTGAACTCAAGTCTGATTCCTTAATTGGACACGTGTCATATTTGATTGGTACACAGAGTGGCACTTGTGTTTCTCTCTCTCTCTCTCTCTCTCTCTCTCTCTCTCTCTCTGTATATATATATATATATATATATATATATATATGCATTTTCACTGGCCACAATTTTGACATTGATATCATGGAGGGAAACTGCCATATAGATATTTTTAATATTATATCACAGTTTGACAACAGGTATATTAGGCTGATGTCACTTTAAGAGCTGATGGACGGATCCATTATACTCTTACACATGCGTTTTCTGTTTATTTTCACTTAAAGGCACAATATGTGAGATTTTGGGATTAAATTATCCAAAAACCACTAGAACTGTTATATATAGTTTGTTGACTTGTGTACTTAAATTATCCCAGATGTTTCCAAGAATGTTTAAATCCAGAAAAATAACCAGGACACGGAGCGTGCCCGTGGGTCACCTATCATTGGCATTCTATCTGCGTTACCCTTGATTTCTGGTTTCATTATGTAGAAAGCATGGAAACACTAAAATGCTTTAATATATTATTTTTTATTAGACAAGGGAACAATTGTTTGAATACATTCTTTTCCACCGGCTGTGAGGTGAAAACGACATCTCCCGTGATTCCACACTCAATCTAGGCATCATCTACGCCTTTGTTTTGAATAGACGACCTCTAGTGGTGAAAAATGACACATTGTGCCTTTAAAACATAACTGATTGTGTTTACATGAATACTTAAGACCAACACTTTGTGTATATTTTACGGCGGTTTTATGCTCATGCATGGGTGTTAGCACAAAATCTGCGGGAATGAGTAAAATTATGCTCAATATGCACAATCCCTTTTGTGACTTTCATGATGTAATGCTGCTTTCAGTGTCAGGATGAAGTCTGCTGTGGAGTGTGTATCGTCTGCAAAAGTGTGTATATCGAGGGCTCATATCAACCGCAAAGAGAGCATTCTAAATTGCATCTTCATCATTAAAATGTGTAATTACAAATGTAAATGCATGACATACAAGTTACGGTTACACTTTATTTTAAGGTGTCTTTGTTACACTGTAATTATATATTTGAGTATTGAGTATTATTCAGTAACTACATGTACTTGCTATAGGGTTAGGGTTGGTTTAGGGTTAGTTTCATGTTATTATGCATAATTTATAGTTATTACTATAGTAATAACATGTAACATATGTAACAATGACACTGTAAAATAAAGTGTTACCCAAGTTACAAAAGAAATTACATGCAAGGTTTAAATTAAAGGCCAGATTTACTAACAGTGCAAACCCTATTTTGCCGTTAAAACAATACTGTCAGGATTTACTAAATACACGTAGTTAAAAATTAGCGCTGGAAAGATGTGGACGGGGTTAGTTTTGCAGCTGACTTTAATGCATATGCATTCTCAGACGAAAAATTTGTGGGGAGGGAGTATTTAAATGAATCATGCAAGGTGATTTACTAAGGTTTGCGGCAAGTCATTTTTCTGATATTTACCACTCAAAAAAGCATGTCTTAAACTACACTAATTTGCGCTGCTATTGGTAGATTGTGCTGGTCATCATGAAAATAACCTGGCTGCGTCTGCTCTTTTTCATTTGTGCGTCGGAACAGGCACAGTACCTTCTACTCCCAACGGAACTGTGCTCTCAGGCTAATTTGCCCTGTTTACTAAATCTGGGACTTAGTATATTTAAGTTTAACTTGAAATTACATATGAAGATGTACTTAAAGTCCTACTTAAATGGGTCAAAAAGCACTCTTAAGTTCAACTAATTGACCCTTCGCAAAGACCCGCCCCCTTTAGTTACTGTTGCTATGTCTGACAAGCCATGCGCTCTCACGCCACACATCATGTTCTCACGCAGTGAAAAATACATCCTGGAGCAAAGAGGACACTGACAACCTATGAAACAGTTTCATATTTAAAATGCTGTAATATTTTAATGAAGTTTAAACAATAAATAGCGCATAGTGTCTCTTTAATGTTTCGTGACAGATCGCTGTAGCTCCTCGTGAACCGATCATCTCTTCATACTAGTTCATTTATAGCATCAAATAAACATGAATGAACATCAGAAGAAATGATGTTTCAAGTGTGGAAAGACACACAATTTTTCAAGTTCAAGTTCACCAACGTTAATCTACTAACTCCCTTGACTGCTTTGCCAGACAAAATGGCAGATTCTGGGTTATGATTGGTCAGATCGCCTGTCAATCAAACTGCAGGCTCAGTTGTATTTAAATTTTAACGACAATACATTTTCCTTTGAAAATAACATCCTAAAGTCCACTTCAGGGAACATTCAGGTGATTTGAGGAACTACTTTTACACCAACCAAATGAATCGAAAACTGATCAAAAACAGACTAGGGCTGTGATGGAAGCTTTAAAAGCTGACTCTCGTGATGACATTTAAACAGCCTTTTTTATTGCTGAAATCATTTCCACTGTGCTTATATCCGAAGTATACATCCTCAGTTTAACCAGTCTAATAAAGTGTGTGTTTATAGTTGTTCTGTGGTATCCGGTGCTTGTCTGGAGATTGATTATACAGTAGTAGAATAACCAACAACATTCAGTTTTTGTTTCACTAAAACACAGATCATTGCAGATAGATCTGTTTGTGTGGCTTCAGACACGCTAGCAGCTGAATAGATGAGATGACTTGACAGGATTTTTTTTATTTATATGCGATCCATCAGCTAAATGCTTATTTCCATTGCTTGTCCATTACAGCTAAACAGAACCTTATTGTAAAGTGTTACCATAATACGAAAGGCATAATCTATGTATATACCTGATTTCACACAGCTTATTCATGGTTAAATTCTCATCTGAAATCTGAAAAACCATCTGTGACAGCCGCTTTCAGCGTTATGAAATCAGTAAGTGCTCATGTGGTGATGTTTAACATACCCACAGCGCTCTTCCTCAGCTGCCCATGAGAACTCACCACAAGCAGTGTGCTTCTCTTATTAGCATGGCGAGGCCATGAGGATATTGATGTTAAGTTCAGCTGGAGTTTAACCAATGTTTCCACAGTGTGTGTGTGTGCGCATGAGATTCACCCTCAGGGTGAGCGGAGCTCAGGGCCCGAGCTAGCAAGAGACAACTTGGTGTCCCAGTGGGTGACTTCCTGTTAGAGGGGTCTTCTCATGGCCGTAACATGATCCCTCCTTCCAAAAATAAAAACGGACACCGCAGGAGCTGATGGGTGCACAGTGAAGCAGTAACTCTGGCCAGTTCCTGCCTAACAGGCGGTCTGATTTTGCAGATATAAGGGTTGACTATTTAAAATGACTATTTGCTGTCAGTCATTACGGCCACGATTATAGAATTTAGATCAATATTTATAAAGCCTCCCACCGCCGGTCAAAAGTTTGGACTAATTACAGTGTTTAATGTTTATGAATGAGTGTCTTATGGGGAAAGCAGACGCACTCTGTCAGTTTAAATCTAGACTAAAAACGCATCTCTTTAACCTGGCATACACATGACACATTCTCAATTTTTGTCTTCATATCCGTTAAAGGATTGCTAGGCTGCATAGACCAGATCAGCCGGAACTGGGAACACTTCCTATAACACCGGATGTACTCGTTACATCAGAAGAAGAATGGTGTCTACGCTAATTTTGTTTCTCTGCTTATCCCGAGGTTTACCAATTAACGTGATTGGCTGGATCCGGGCCGTGTCCGGGTCGGATCAGGAACCTGCGCCTTTGCGCGGCAGCAGCGTGGCCCTGGGGTGTCGGCGGAGACTGTGTGAACTAGATCATCCCTAGTGAGGGCCTTACCGACTCATCAGCCAGTGGCACAGATCCCCATCAAACCGTCCCATACCGGCGTGATTAAAAAGATCTTAAACTAGATGGAACTGGATTAAATATTTTGACTGTTGCGACTTCAATCGGGCTTATGATCTGTAACTCTGCCTGAGAATCGGGCAAGTGTCCACTGTTGTCCAGAGGAGAACTGGCCTCTGACTAAGCCTGGTTTCTCCCAAGGTTTTTTTTTTCTCCATTTTGTTGTAGTTTTAAGTTGGGGACACTTGCTTGATATTCAGCAGTGTTTTTGATATGCCTGCATTGGCGTCGTTGTATGCGAACTGAGCTGAGCCGGACGATTACACCACTGTTTTCTCCAGTGCTGATATACATAAATTAACAAGATTAATAACTATTGATCTTTGCAACGGAATGAATCAATAATATATAGAATAAGCTGGACAATGACACCATTTTCTTTGGAAGAAAAACCAAAAATGATTTGCCAATTATTAATGTAAAGCTGCTTTGCCACAATTTGCATTGTAAAAAGCGCTATATAAATAAAGGTGACTTGACTTGACTTATGCTTACCAACGCTGCATTTATTTGATCAAAAATACAGTAAAAACAGTATATATATATATATATATATATATATATATATATATATATATATATAAAACAGTAAGATATTACAATTTAAAATAATTTGAATATATTTTATGCACACACAAATATTAAACAGAACAACCGTTTTCAATATTGATGATCAGACATTCTTCAAAGAATCAAAAATCAAGAATCAAATCAGCATCTTAGAACGATTTCTGAAGGATCATGTGACATTTCAAAATATATTCACGTAGAAAAGAAGTCCTTTTAAATTTTAATAATATTTCACAATTTTACAGTATTTATAATCAAATAAATGCAACCTTGGTGAGGAGAAGAGACTTCTTTGAAAAACATTTAAAAATTTGAATGTAACGTTTGTATGTAATTGCACTTTAAATATGAAAAAATAAATAAATCAAACAACTCTTTGTTTCCCCCCAGAAAATTTTGGCGGAGTGCAAATAAAACTGCTCAAATCGTTGTTCCATAAATTTACTTGGCCAAAATCAAATGCTCGATTAAATTTTGTATCCCAGCTTGATTTTCTCTCATGATCCTTCTGTAGAAATGCAATCAATATGCAATGTATACGATGTTGAAATTACAAGTTCAGCATAATTATGGAACAGTTCACATCTGGACAGCAGAGCCATCAGCACAACAAACGTTAGTAGTCTTCTTCGTATCATCATGCACGCCGTTACTCAATCAAATTCCATTTGGACTAAATCTTCTCCGCTCATCCAACACGATTTATCACACACGCCTCAAGGCGATCATTACCTAAGACACCCTTTCATCAATCTCACCAGCTTTGATAAAGAAATGAAATCTGCTTCTCAACAGACTCACGGAGCTGATGTTTGAGGGTCAGTGTTTGGAAGGGTGTGGTAGATTCTCTGTTTGAGAGATAAGCTGGCAAAGATAGTTGGCCATTTTTGAAATCTATGGCTTTTAATAGGGTGGGTGCTTCCATCGGCCCCTGTCTGGTCAAGCAGAGAGGCATATTTGCGCAGGACGGCCTGTGTTGTTTTAGGGCCGTGGATCCACACAGATTACAGACGCTGTTCCGGGTCATTGAGAAGTCATGCAGAGTGAGCTTTTTTTCCCATGGCTATAAAAAACCACTGAACACAGATAAACCAAGAAGGTGGAGTACTAAAACCGATAGAGGCAATCAGAAGTGATTTTATAAAGAAACCAAGGATGAGAATGAGAAGCAGAGAAGTGTAAAAGACGTAGTTCAACCTAAAATGAAATTAAATGTCATTTCAGTCATCTTCAGCACAAAAAGTAAGATATTTTTAATATTATAATCATAAATTTACATGAGTCAAGTTTGTTTACCATATTTGATGCAAGTATATTGATTGTTTACAGTGATATAAAGCATGAATCACAGAAGTAATTTTTTTTTCCTTTTTGAATATATTTTAAATTGTAAAAACACTGGACCGACAAACAATTTGTCCACCCCGGACGTGATGCGACTGTGAGACGCGATGAAGTCAATAAAAAATCACAGCCAATCAGAAGAGGATGAGTATAGATGAGTACAAAATCAAATTCATTAATATCACACCATATAAATATAATATGAGCATTACATTTGTAACTGTATTTATGAATCTTCATTAACGTTAGTTTATGAAAACACAGTTGTTCATTGTTTGTTCATGTTAGTTCACAGTGCATCAACAAGATTTTAATGTTGAAATCAACATTGCTGTGTAAATGCAGTTCTTTATTAGTTCATGTTAACTAACTAATATTATCTAATGAACCTTATTGTAAAGTGTTACCACTTAATTATTCCAAAGTTTCGACCAATAGTGTAAAGCAAGACCAACAACAATGACAGCGATGAATGCATGATCATATTGTTATCAACAAGCAAGAAATTAGTCATATTCAAATCATTTCTTCTTACGCCATAAGCAGCAGGGTTAAAAAAACGCTCAAAGTAAATTAAAAGAACCATTGATTTCTCTAATCAGTTTGTTTGAGCATCCTGACCAGCCAGATGCAACACTTTTGAGTCAACCCACGGCACAAATTTTTGAATCATTTGCAGAAAATCTTTTTGAAGGAGAAAACAAAACACTGAAACATATTAAAGAGATAAAAATAAAAAAAAAACCTGAATTTGAAAGGGTCAATGACCTGCTGCTGGTAAGTATGTTTACTGGAGCTTGCTTTCACTGACATATTAACCCTTTAGGAGGCGTATAAATGTGATATTTGGTTCTCTGTAACTGTATGCGCTGTAAATAAATGTGGAAACAAGCAACAATCACAACACAGATGTGTCACCCACAAACCCAATGAAGTTTACTCTCTGCTTTAATAGCGAGAAAGAACATTCAAACATGTCATGAGCATCTTGAGCACGACTTGTTTTATTGCTCAATGTGCGCTTCATTCTGAAGTGACAAATAGCTTTACTCGGGGAGGAGAAATGTCTGAAAGTGGCTGGCAGAGACTCAAAAATGTGCAGAGACGCAGCAGGGAGAACGTGTGTGGTTTGGGTTTTTTGTTGTGAAGTGCTCTCATGTTCTCAGAACCCAAGAGCGCTACATGGAAGACACAAAGGGAAAGTGTGAAGAGTTTAGCTGCCTACAAAGAGCACGGCTCGTCATCGCCCCCATCTGACCGAAGGCGGTACCGCAGACTGAACGAGCCACTTCTAATCGAATGCATGCACTGAACGTGAAACTATATTCGACTTTACAAGTCAAACCGTAAATTTTCAGAGCATTTACGCAGACTTAGTTGCAACCTCAGGCATTTCACCGTTCAGCACAAAAATATGGTCGGAGGAATAACACTTTACTCTCTTTGCTCTCACCAGCTCACATAAAACAAATGAAAATCAGTTTACAACCACAGCTATGCACATGGCAGATCCAGCAGCCACAGCACCAGAGCTGGCGTGTCTGCCTGACTAATGACATTGATTTCCATCTGGAGTTTTGTCACTCCAAGTCTGTTTTTTTCCCTCTGCGCGAGCTGGTTGCTTTCCATGGGCACAAGTGCAGACGCTGCAATTCTGGGGTACAATGTGCCTTTCATTTGGCCTGTTACTCCCAAACTCAGAGCACATGTGGTCCAAATATGCAGCTAACAGCTCCAACACAAACATGCCGCTCTCCATCCAGTCTGGTGCTGCCCGAGCACACTTCTCTCTCTCTCTCTCTCTCTCTCTCTCTCTCTCTCTCGCCTTGTAGTATGTCTGATACACGCTTATACACACACATGCATCACACATCGCCTTCACTGCTACATCTAAAAGGCATGCGTATCTCTCTCTTATGCATAGAGAGGAAGCACCGCAAAGGCCAGACACTCCATTCAAAAGTCATATTATTTGGACACAATTTTGGATGTATTTAGGGAATTGGTTTACTGAAAATATATGACAGAAGACTCATTAGAACTGATTTATGGAAACCAAATGATTAATAGTTAAACAGTGATAAACATGTTTTCATATTTAGCTTACAGATGCCCCTATTACCCCCTTAACGTAAAAAATGACATCAAGTAAACCAAAGTTGTTTCAATCCAGTAAATGTTCGTCTTGAAATATTAATAACAATTCTTACATTTACTAAGCAAAAATTAGTAACGATTTCCCTGCAAAAAAAAAAATCATATGAACCACTCCCTTAAGATTTTTAGAGTTACGCTAAAAGGCCTTTCACTTGCTAAAAAGGTGAAATATCAATCAGACGACAGGAAGCATTCAGTGCAACAGCTTTTTTCAGTTAAGGCCTTAGAAATTTCCGTAAAACAAAAAGCGTATTCGATAGCACCAGGCTGTAAAACACTTTTTGGTCTCCTGTTCTGTCATCATTGCTTTGTACAAATGTTAGTTTTGATTATTATTATGTAGCTTTCTTATTTTGAGTGTGATGAACTTAAACCAGGCAATCGGCTCCAATTTAATTCAAACTGAATGAGTGGAATGAACTTAAAATCTTTCAGTTGAGTTTACTCTAACTAAACCAATGCTAAAATATAAGTAAATTTAACTTCATGTATATGAGATTACAGGGTAACACTTTATTTTGTCATTGTTGCATGTTACATGTAACTATAGAAATAACGGTAGCATTTTACAGTCCCTATATACTTATTATACAAATTATAATAACTGGGTAATAACTTCTAACCCTGAAGCTACAGCTAAACCTATAACCTTAACCCATGTAGTTTCCTTATATTACTCAGTATTTTAATAGGCAAATTCACTGTAAGTACGTGTACTGTGAAATAAAGTGAAACCGAAATAATAATAAATTATGCATAATTACATGCGACTAACCCTAAACCAAACCAAAGCCTTATCCTATCCATAGTAAATGCAAGTTTCGCAATATTACTCAGTAGTTAAATGTATAATTACAGTGTAACAAAGACACCTTAAAATAAAGTGCACCGATTACAGTACAGTTTAAAATTTTAATTGTTTCAGGCAATCGGTGTCCTCAAATGATTTGAGCCACCGTATCAGGATTTACAGTGTAACCGGAAACGTTATCTTTAAGAAGGTTACGCTACGCATCTGTAAGAAAACAAGTATTTTATATAAAGCTGGCATGTATAACAGTTCGCCCAACTTCCGTTTGTCCGTGTAACAGAATGTCCTGCTCAAAGTTCATATCTTTGATTGAGCCACAGTTTCACACTCTTAATCAACATACAAATTAATAGATGTCTTAGTTAGGATTGGATAAATATTTATTTTATATTAAAACAATGCACCGACCACCTATAAAGAGAGTTATTAAATAGGAAGCTCAAAAGTACACAGCCATGTCTGGCTATTGCTGTTTTGCTCACGCAGGAACAAATTGCACAAACTAACCTCGGAAACCTCTCTGGCCACTCATTGTGAAGAACATTTTTGGTTTGTAAGTGTGTTACCATGTTAAAACATCACCATTTAGCCACTGTGCAAAGGCCAAATCATTGTGATAAATTGGTGACAGAAAGCAGCCTTAAAACCCCTGTACAAACTGTCTCTTTAAAATAATCCTTTCCAACTGGGATGGAACTGTATTCTCAACAGAAAACATATTTGAGACAGCATGAAAAATAGGAGCAATAACTGTTTAAAAAGCAGATAAGCAGTGTTTTTATTGACTTCATACCAAAAATGGGAGCATATTTACAAAAATCTTAAGAAAGTATTTAAGAAATTTCAAAATCATGAGAATGTTACACTTGAAAGATTCTTAAGAGAATTCTTAAGAAGTTGTAATAACCCAACTTTTTTTTTTTTAAGTGTAACTTTAAGAAGTTATTTACAATGCATTTTAGAAGATTCTTTATGAAAAAAAAAAAGGAGGATAAAATGGCAGTTGAGAATATTTTAAGAATGCCAGGCCCTTGGTCTTTTTGGTCACATTCTCTAAATATGAATGTGTTATAACAGTGTAATTAACATGCAATGACATAGTTATAACACAAAATTCATCGCAATTGAAAAATATATTGTCAACAGAAACTTAGACATCCCTAGATTTTGTTGTATCGGAGATTGATAGTGCACTATTAATGGAATTCAACATCACTGAATGCACTTCTGGCAGTAGTTATTTCTGATTTGGCCAAAGCCACTGTCTGTAATGACTCTGAAAGCAAAAATTAAAATAAAACGTCTTTAAACAACAATTGTTCTGGCCAGATTACTCCCAGACCTTCTGATGGTAAGCCAACCCATAAAACTTCCATTCCATGTTCATTGAAAAGTAGCCTTTTTCAGGTTCATGAGAGTGGGCTGAAAGACTGTGGGAGAATAATAGATAGATAGATAGAGAGAGAGAGAGAGAGAGAGAGAGAGAGAGAGAGAGAGGGAGAGAGGGAGAGAGAGACAGGTAAAGAGGGAAAGAGAGAGACAGACTGTTTCCAAGAGCGGGTGGGACGGCAGCCAGTGGAGCTCACAGCAGCCAGCTGCTTGACAGAAACAATGAAATGTCATATCATTCTATAAATACTCCAACCAGATGGTTTTCATAAATATCAGACCGTTATTAAGCTGTGCCACAGATTATGCCCTGCTTATCAACCAGTCTGCAATTAATAACGTTTCAGGGGACAGGCCGGCCATTAGAAACAGAATGTCCAGTACGGGAGAGGGCAATGCTAACGTATGTTTTAGTGTTTGTGACGCGCAGAGGTATTCCAATGCTCTGACTAAAAACTCCTCAGGGAGAAGCTTGTGTTTTTCTTTGGTGAACTTGGAGGAATTTGCACACACGCAAACTGCAAGCTCACATATACACGAACGACATTAGCTGTAAAGGTTCTACGAGCTCTGTAAGCTGTAAAGGTAGCGCAGACTGAGGTCATGAGCGTTGGGTTACAGCACGATTCGATATAAAACCACAGACTCTCCGAGGGTTTTGTCATTCTAAATCTAGAGGTCTGACCATCAATATTCCTGTCTAGGAGTTAATTTTTTAGGGTGCTGTCACAACAGAAAATGCACACAATGGTAGTGGGTCGATGACCGGTAAGAGTGTCCATTGTAAAAAAAAAAAAAAAAAAACTTTGCTTTTTACTTAATTCTGCATTCACATCGGATTTATGTGGTTTAAAGGGGCTATAAGTAAGAGTTTTTATTATTTTTATTGCTGATGTGTGAACAGCTTGTAGCAAAACTCAAAAAACGAGTCCTCCCCCAAATTCCTGTTTAGACTGATTGTGATGTGAATGTTTTCGCCTGGAAAATCAAAAGTATGTAATGTTTACGCGCAAACGAATGCTTATACAATGTTCAGGATAACACCAAAAGAGCCATTCTGTACATTTATGTCAATGCATCATGCAAAGAAAAGAGATTAATTTAGTCTCACATAGCCAGATATATATTAGTCTTTAGTCTCCGATATATACGTTATAATCAAACTATCATAGCGGTGCATTTTAATGACCTCATCTGTCGACATGATGCTGATGAATTGACATATCCACATTGCTATGTTCAGATACTTTCTGTTTTCTCAGCATTGTCATTTTTGTTGCGTTTATTTTGTTATTTAGAGGAAAGAGCACAGCACATATTTACATATTCATCTAAGCATTACTCTCAGAAACATGGATGGCATCGATATGTTCGTTTGCAGTATATCGCCGCAAAGGTATTTCCAACTTCTTTTTACTTTAAAGCTAAGAACAAAAAAGAACTTCGTTGTAAGAATATCAAGGTTTTGAATCACATTATGTGTGCAAGAGTTCAAGTTGTTGCAATTCACTTAATGGCCACTGGTGTCGCTAATAACAAGGGTTTCTAAATACTAAAGTAAAAAGTATAAGAATATATTTTCCTTATACCTTGAAAATACATTTCTTTTTTAAAAAAAATCCATATATATAGTTTTTTCAAGGTTGTCAAAATGAATTTTAGTTCATAAATTTAAAACATAGGAACTCATGTATGAATTGTATTTTTGAAGTCGACATGAAGCGGAAGTTGCGATTAGTCTTTTCTTCCCTATTGTGACATATAAGTGAAATGGCTCCTTGAACAAGAAAATAATGTAAGACTGGACTTGATTTTGTCCACGGAAAATTGACTGGATGGTTGTGGTTTGCTATTGGTGGATGTCATGTGAGTGACATGTTGTCCCGCCCTCCCGCCAGTAAATCAGAGAAGAGATGTCAATGCAAGATGGAGGAAAAGTTATTTTGACAAAAGATTATGAGGCACACGAAAAAGATGTGCACAGAAAATATTTGTAACAATACTAATAATAAGTAATGCCAATTTTATGTAGTTTTTCACAAGTTAATAGATCCGTAAATGGATAAATAAGCAAGCAAACTTCATGTCATTGACTCTGGTCCAAAGAGTTATTGTCTTAAAAAAAAAGTTGCTTTGAGTTTATCCCACATTGTGCTCAGCAGCACAACAGAACTGACCTAAGCTGTCAGATAATAACAGCAGCCTGTCTTTATGCCTCTCTCTCCGTCTCTCCAGCTGTTTCCTGAAGCAGTAGCAGAGTCCCAGACCTGTCTAACATTCCCCATTCAACATGCTACTGGTCACCTCACAGCACTTCCTGTTTGCGTTTAGTCATTTCCTGTTCTCCTTGCAGGGGAGTCTGTTGGTTTTAGCAAAACCCTTGGTGAGGCTGGAGAATTGTTTCCTCTCTCTCTTACACAATACTGTCTGACGTCTAAACACACTGAGCTGTTACATGCTCTGGAAAAATCACATGTTGTTTCATTCATGAAAGCAATTCCAGAAATCACAAAACACCGTGTAAAGCTCTCGTAAATACCGAGTCACTGATTTAACAAACATGATAAATCTTGGTTAATTATGGAACAGAATACAATAAGAATTGGGAATTTACAACTGAATCAATGTACTTTACTTTTATTTGAATCGAACGTGTTTAATGAGGAATGAAACCGTTGTTTTCCCTATAACAGTCACACATGCCTAATCATTGTGCATGAGCTCTGGTCAAAAGTCCCCCCATTGCTTTATTTTGGCAAGGGTTTTGCTATAGTATGCAAACTATTTTAAGGGGGGGTTTGCCAGCCAAAGTCAGCATTATTTAAGCCAGAGTTTCAATCATCAGACACAGAAAAACTAACAATATATTGTAATTAACACTTTTAATAAGACTTTCGTTTATCTTCAAAACACAAATGAAGATGTTTTTTGATGAAATCAGAGATTTCCGACAGCTATGCAACTGACACTTCAACGCTTCAAAAAGTTTATACAGAGATCGTAACAATAATCCATATGAATTGAGCGGTATAGTCCAGATTTTCCGAAGAGACTCGATTGCTTTACATGATGAACAAATTGAATTTAGGCTTTTATTCACATATTGCCTTTGTTGCCTTTGGCTTGCTTAAGTTGGGGACACTTGCTTGATATTCAGCAGTGTTTTTGATATGCCTGCATTGGCGCCGTTGTATGTGAACTGAGCTGAGCCGGACGATTACGCCACTGACTAATAACTATTTATCTTTGCAACAGAATGAATCAATAATATATAGAATAAGCTGAACAATGACACCATTTTCTTTGGGAGCTAAAAATGATTTGCCAATTATTACTGTAAAGCTGCTTTGCCACAATTTGCATTGTAAAAAGCGCTATATAAGCAAAGGTGACGTGACTTGACTGTAAACATTCATCAGTGGACATAAACAGACACTCAACCGAACCTGCTCGATGTGGGAGAACAAACCTCTTGAGGAAGCTCAAACGTGCTGCGTAACACCAAAATGAATCTCAAAATGTTGACTAAACCACTCAATTCATACAGATCAGTTTTACGATCTCTTTATGAACTTTTTGAAGCTTTACAGTGGTCTATGGAGGGACAGAAAGCTCTCAGATGTCATTAAAAAGATCTTCATTTGTGTTCCAAAGATGAACGAAAGTCTTGCAGGTTTGGATCAACATCGAGGGTGAGTAAATGATGACAGAATTTTCATTTTTGGGTGAACGAAACCTTTAAGTAAGCCAGACACGACAGTGGCAAGGAACCCAAACTCCATCGGTGACAGAAATTGAGATAAAAACCTTTGGAGAAACCAGGCTCTGCAGTGACGGGCAATATAATATTTCATCCAGTTCCGAGTTCCAAGTTTGGGTACATCACACCAGCATATGGAGGTAGTTGAAGCTGTTCGTAGGGGTTTGTGAAGAGGACTTGTTTGGTTCTATTAACATAAATTTTAAAGGTTAGTTCACCCAAAAATGAAATTTCTGTCATTACTTACTCACCCTCATGTCATTCCACACACATTCCACACACTTTGTTCATCTTCAGAAAACACATTAAGATATTTTTGATGAAATCCAAGACATATGCAGCAACCTTTTGAGGTCAAGAAAAGTAGTAAAAACATGGTTAAATGGTTAGATGGTTAGATGGTTAAAATAGACAACGTGACTGCAACGGTTCAACTTTAATGTTATGAAGCGACAAGAATACTTTTTGTGTGCAAAAACAAAAAAAAAAGATAATGGCTTTATTCAACAATTTGAACCATTGTCATGCGTAGTTGACGTAGTGAACTCTTCTTTGTTTACATCCGAACGTCGACTCAGTATTGGCCGATGGTGATGCAGGAGCCGGCCAACAACGAGACGGCGTTTGGACATAAACAAGGAAGCCTACACCGAGTTCACTACATCAACTACGCATGACAATGGTTCAAATTGTCGAATAAAGTCATTATATTTGTTTTGTTTTTGTACACAAAAAGTATTCTCTGAACCGCTGTAGTCACGTTGACTATTTTAACCATGTTTTTACTACTTTTCTGGACCTCAAAAGGTACAACGTTGCCGCGTGTGTCCAGTTCAGATTCCCTCGGATTTCATCAAAAATGTCTTAATTTGTGTTCTGAAGATGAATGAAGATCTTACAGGTGAGGAACGACATGAGGGTGAGGAACTAATGACAGAAATTTCATTTTAGGGTAAACTAACCCTTTAAATTTAGGCATCAAATTTTTTTTTTTGTTCCTGAGTGCACTGCTGGTTACGCTCAAGGCTTGTTCCATTGACTAATTCCAATCTCTTTGTTGTTCTCAAAAGCGATGAGGAGAGTTGGTAAAGCCATTAACTCAGCAGGGTGTTGAATTGTTGGGGCAGTTAATGTTCAGCCGGTGACAGGCAACGCTGCACAGACAGAATGCTTTGATAAATGTCGCTGAAAATCGGCTGAAAACTTGGTCAGTGAGCATCTTGAGTCATTACTCTTGCACTTCTAGCAAGGTCTTCCTTAATAAAATGGCATCATATTTGATTAGCGTTCTGTCCGGCTTTAACACTCTATCTAATGGTGACAAATCAAACAATTTCAAAGCAAGCTCACGTCATCTGACCTCGAAATAACGCAGCTCGTTCTACAATATCTACAGACCGTTAGAATAACTGTTTATAACAAGGCTGGCAGAAACATCAAAGTGCCTTAAATGAGATGGTTAGTAAACAGATCGGCCCTGAAGTACGCACCACACTGGCCAAGATGGAGGGGGTGGAGCCAGAGTACATTCGTCTGTCAAACGGAGCATGTTTGAGACAATTAGGCTGATGCCAGATAGCAGCATTATCGCAGCTCTCCATCAAGCTCTCTGTTTATCTAAAATTGCAATTTGGAAATAACTTTGGTACAATTAGGCCTGGGAGTGGCTCTACACATACCCAGCCCTAAACAAGAGAGCTGTGTTTTGCCATCTTTGCACGCTGCAGGACCTTTTGAGATGGAGATAGTGGCACTTTATCGCCGCAGACTTTGAAAATCCCTCCTCATCTGATGTTGATCATGTTTTGGAGTCTTTTCATATTTCAAAGATCCCAATTAGCATGTTTAGCAAGTATCAGGTGACTTTTCCAAACGTTATGAGAACTGTTTTTGAACAATATATAAACATCCTTAATGAAAAAAGTCACATTTCTAATGTTTGAGGTCCAATTAAAACATGAACTTTCACATTATTATATTTCTTAATTAGTGTACGCATTGCAGACATTTCCACTAGCCATACCATAAAATCTTGTAGTTGTGAATAAAACAAAGATTATTGGATTATATTTTACAAGAAAATCAGTCTCTTTACTTTAAAAAGTTACATTTAATGTTTCTTGCGGTTTACTTTTTATTATTTGTGAAATCAACCAGAGTGAAAATTGTTTCAAAGTGAATCCCACACTTTTTTTTTCTAAAATGTGTTTTTTGGTGAGACTAGTGTTGTCAAAAGTACTGACCGCAATACCAAGTCGGTACTGAAATATTAAAAATATGACGCTTTGAACACCTCTGATTGGACTTTTTGTTCGCACATTCATCAGATTTGTCTGTGATTGGCTACAATGTTCAACGCTTCAAAAACATGCTGTAAATAGACATCCGTGACGCTCTTCACTGAGCGCTTGCACAGATACACAAGGGAGTGTTTGAAATCAGATGTCTAACAGTGGGCCGGTCTTTTTTCAAACGCTCCCACTTTCAAATTGAAACGTTGATCATTGCAGCCAATCACAGACATATCTGATGAGCACGTGAACACAGTGGCCAATCAGAAGTCTTTATGAATCTGCTCAACAGCGCTCAAAAAAATTCAGTACCCACTTGGTATTGGGTCGGTACTTTTGACGACACTAGGAGAGACCAAATTGATCCCAAACAAAACAACATCATATTGGACAAGTCGATTTTCTGAAAAGAGTTGGTCTATTTTATGATAAAAAAGTGTCTATGCTAACTGCACAATATGTCTTTTGTATTTTGAAAAGAAATGTCATTTGAGTCATCTCCATCCAAATCCAATCTACCTCAACTGAACATGAGGCTTAAGAATAAACTGAACCATGGGATTGTTTCTCTCAGAATAAACTCAGATATTCCACCTTCTCTCAGCAGGAGCATCAGAAGAAAAGCAGGTGCCTTGAACGACCTGCTAATGCGATTAAAAGCCCCATGAGGGGTCATCAACCGAACAGGCCTTATCGGATCACACGAGATGGGAATTTGTGGCCAGAAACAAATGTGATTCGGTCTTTTATTTGTCCGTGAGACGGTTGTGCAGATAGCTCTGGGTGCTTCACACTGAAACGCATCTGGTAGAAACATTGGACTTAAAATATTCCTGCTGTTGTGTTGTGGGCCTATATCATAAATCCATGGGTAAAATGAGGCCATCTTTAGAACTTTTAAGAACTTCTGAAGTAACGACACACATAGAATAGTAACATTTAATTTTTGATAATGATTATTTAGACTTGTTTATGTGCCACGCAGTGTGTGGAAAGAAGACTTACGGATTTTAAGAGGGCTTTGGCTGCCATCTGCTGGCCATAATCTGAAAATACAAAATGGTACCAGATGTGGTACAGACCATAAACATCTTCCATTTAACTTAGGAGAATAACATAATACGAAGATTGACATTCTGATGTGCTCTAAGTGGGTGAGTTTAAGATGTAAAGCGCATTAAGAGATCTTTTTTTAACACGAAATAACATTCATATCAGAATGTCTCTCTCTCTATATATACACACAAACACTTTTTTTTTAGCACATTCTGATGCTCTATAATGTGGCATGTGCATTTGATTAAACATATTTTTTTAACACATACACATCATTGAAATCATATTCAAAAGGAGGCCCAACTTGGGAATAGTTTTGCATTTACATACACCTCTCCATTCAACTTGCCTGCACCCAGATCTTTTGGATCCACAAATAGCATGTGGAAGGAAGCTTTCCTGTACACATAGCCAAGTGAAGGAAAAGAGATGAAAAGGGAGAGAAAGTGAAGAGGAGGGGAAGAGGGGGGAAATAAGAAAGCATAGGAGCTGCTGGCAAGCCATGGTGCTTTTAATTGGATCCAAGTGTCCCAGATTTTCTCCCATTGGAGAGCTCCTCTGGTCCTCCTCTTTGGAGCTCCTCTGGAACGGCCTCCGTAACAGCATGGACTCCATTTGCCCCTGGATTCTTTATTGTTATTAGGCAATTTCCTGGGGAACTTCTGGACGGCAGTACAGTGCGGGTAATGGATCAGCTTTAGTGGTGACCCCGTTGATGAGGTGGGCCAGGCCCGCAAACTCAAAAACACCCACACAACAGCTGCTGCCTCTTACATCACTGACAGTGTGCTCGCAATAATTTAAGAAAATCATAAAAAAACTTCAAGTATAAAATATACTGATAACAAGAATAAAACATTCAGCTTCTCTATGAATGGGTTATCACAAACACTGCCAAATTAAATTTCAGACAGTATGCAGAAAACATCGGCCCTTAAATTATTATATTAGGTAAAAAAAAAAAAAAAAAGTAACAGTGGCAAAATATAAACCATTCTCAGTTGTATTGAATTCCAAGGAATAATATTCAGTAATTATTCTTCTGTTTGATCACAATATGTCGAACAAAAAAGCTTTTTTTTTTTTTTTCGTTAGAAATATTTGAAAGAGAAATTGTGTTCACTAACATTAAATCTCCTCACAGACAGCCTGGATTTGTCATCCAGCTCAAGAACTCAAAGAGCTTCAAATCACCACCACCTTTATTCTACTCCTGACTGCATCACCCCTGAAGCCAAGAAGTGAGATCTCCCAGTCATTAAGAACCATCCGTCATGGATACAGGAGCAAGAAGAGCTCAATCAGAAAGACTGATATACACCTGTCAGCCACAGTTTCAGCAATTAAGTAAATTCTTAGTTCTGAATACTTGGCAACTGCGCGCAAATAAGAGTGTTCATGATAAATGGAGAAAAAAAAAAGTCTAGATTAAAACACAAAACTACACTCTTTGAGAACATTTTTATACTACATTATAATACATGGAGAGGGAGTCGGGCTTGTAAACTGAAGGTTGCTGGTTCGATTCCAACGCCGGCAGGAATTGAAGGTGGGGATTGTGAATGAACAGCACTCTCTCCACCTTTGATACCATGACTAAGGTTCCCTTGAGTAAGGCACCTAACCCCTAATTGCTCCCTTTGTAAGTCGCTTTGGATAAAAGCATCTGCCAAATGAATAAATGTAAATGTGGTGTAACCAAAAAATATGATTCCTTTACATATTTAATAACTGAATGTACACACACTAATAATTACCTGCTCCCCAAAAACAAACAAAAACATCAACACACACATACTCAAATTATGTATTCATATATGCATTGCATTCTTAGGGAGTAACGCTGGGGCTGGCTGGCAACTTTTTTTAAATAACGCTGACGGGTAAGAGTTAACAATTTCAAACGATTAAAAAAAAAAAAAAAACCTAGATTCATTTTAAAAGTTGTCTGACTTTTTTAATGTCTGAAACTAAAGCTTAGAGACAGGTGCAATGCTAATGTTGAGTTTAACTGACTATCAAAGCTGTGAAAACAAGTGCAGTCAATGGAAAAACCTGTTATCTCGGACTGACCACTCACTTTGCTTTCAGGAGTTGTTTTGGCTGGTTCATAATGGAGCGACACAGAGAGAACCCAACAACCAAACAAACCAAACCCAACATCATTCCCCAGGTTTGTCTCATTCATCACAGAGAGGGGCCAGACCTGTGAATGCACATTCACAGACCCCCAACCCTCCTGCTGGGAGGGAGCAGACCACCATGCTGCAGCCTCCACGTCTCTGGATCTCCTCCCTTCCTGTTTCCCTACTGCATGGCCCTGATAAGTCGTCTTCGATGGGAGGAACAGCGATGGCCTTTGCCTGAGTCAACGGAAATAGAGGAAACAGAATTCCTTACATGACAACAAGAAACACAATGGAGAGAGGAAACAATGATATGGAGAGGATGAGACAGAATGAGACAAGAACAGATAGAAAGAACAGGCGTTGGTCAAGAATTTAACAGTTTGTCCAAGTCATGAGTGGGGAAATAAAGTTCCTACTTAATTCCAGTGGTCCTCAAATGGTTTTGCTTCAAGACCAGATTTTATGTCAAGTAGTGACCCAAGTCGAGTTTTTTTTATTATTATTTTTTTTAAATAATAATAATATGAGTATGTGCAACTTGTGAGAAAAGTGAAAAAGCTGACAATGGTGATATCAAATGTGAAAATGTTACAGTATAACCCCACCTAAAGTATATATTTTTTAGATTATAAAATAATCTAACCTTGTATTTAATTAAAATGTTATCATGAGTAGTGCTGTCAAATCGATTAATCGCGATTAATCGCATCTAACATAAAAGTTTAAATATAAGTATGTGTATATGCATATATATATATATATATATATATATATATATATATATATATATATATATAGTATGTATACACACAGACACGCACATATACGTTCACATTATATGTTCACAAACTTTTATGTCAGATGCGATTAATCACGATTAATCGTTTAGTAATGTATTTCATATTCAGATAACACATTCGCTGCTCTCATGAATGTGTCCAAAAAAGGTGCTTTTAAGAGTGAAAATATGGATTGACAATATAATATACTGGAAATAATCTCTGGTTGTTAACAAATTAATCAATAATTCATCTTTGACCATTTATTTGTTATACTTTGCAGCTAAAACAACTAAGGCTCATTGGATGTACATGGTGACATTTCCACAAAATGTAACATTTACAAATCATGCACTATAGTAAAAGTGTTATGAGGTCATAGCATAGTATTGTGCAAGTAACCATGTGAAAGTAAATCTTTATTAATTGATGATTTGGAAAAGTTGTTGGTGTTTTACTGCCGCAAGTGCTAGAAACTGCAGTGAACTGCATGCATAGCCTAGGTACGTTTTTGCATTTTTGCAAAATGTAGGCAGAGGCACGTAGAGGCTGGATTGTTATTAGCACTTCTTTTCCATGCTGTTCACGGCTCTATAAGAACAGACTTCTGACCCACCAGTTGAGGACCACTGCTTTAGGCCGCCCTCTTTAAAAAATGTAAGCTGTTAAAATATATTCTAATTAAAAAGCTCTCAGTGCTGAATGCTTGTATGTCTGTGGGGAACCGGGTTTATGTAGGAAGGTAATGTGTGGCCATAGAAGAATTCCTCAATGACCGATATTGTACTGAAGTTGTATATGAGTCTGTGCCTGTGGATGCAATCAGAAACCAGGAAACTACTAAAGCCTTGGACGGTTAACACTTCTGCAGTGGGAGACAAAGAATGAACATATATGTGTGCGTGTGTATGTGTGCGTGTACGTGTGTGTGGCCGTTAGCCTCACTACCATCTGCTTCTGTGTGAGCTGTACAGCTGCAGTGACTGTGCTGCCACCACTTGGTGCTTTCGTTCCGTTCACTCTCTGATTTATTGTCTGGATTTTTATCAGACGGCCGCATGCCGGGGCCTGCGGTACACCTCGCCTCCACCGCGAGGACAGGCAGTTAGGCCTCCCCTGAACGCCATGCCAAACCTCCACTCACTCCCACACACACTGTAGCACACCAGCCCTGAGCCTGAGCCTGTGCTGCAGTACTGCTGCATGCTGGGTATACAGCCGTTTTCAAATAGAAATCAATCGCTGTATGTGTGTTCATGACATCATGCGATGTGAATTTCGGCAGAACAATAAGCAAAAAAAAAATAGGTATAGGAGACAATTGTGTGTTACAAACCTCTAGCAAATGCGAAATAACTGAACAGAAGTGTTTATATTAACTCCAAAAGGCCAAAAATCTGAATGCGTCTATATCTAAATAAGTTTGCCACGCCCCAGACCTGATTGGTTCTTTGTTTTGAAACGGACACTGATTGGCTGCGCTACATGTCAATATAACATTTTGCTTAGGTATTGCTACAGATTTCCCAAACCAATTAAATTCGGATTCACAAGCTCTCGAATCGATCTGATTCCGATTCAAATCAGTAACTATTCGATAAAAAATTAGCTTATAATATACAGGAATCAGGCTTCACTGGTAACGCTGTATGTATTTTGTTGTACACAATGTTTTCATGAGTGCAAACACATTCTTAACAGAGATAAAATATGCTTTTCATCCAGCCTTAATTCATAACTTGACTTGCCTTGACTATAAAGCACTCATGATGTCAGACGCATATAAAACAATGAGACATCAATTTAATCTGCACAATAATTGAAGAAAAAAAAAAAAAACTAGTGGAACGGTGTGTGGTCGGCTAACTTGTAGAAGTTTAAGTCGTTCCGTGGTGATTCATTGTTTTAGCACTTCACTTCAACTTTTAGTCTTTTTCTAACCATAGCCTCCAAAATATCTGAATGTCAGCAGGAACATTATGCTTCTACGCCTCTTTATTGTGTGATATTATTAAATAAATCCACCATATGCTTTCACTGTGCATGAAAACTGTCAATCATATATAGTTCTACAATGATAACTATGTGTGTTTGACCTTACAACCCTGCCAGCGATCAGATTCCTGTGGGATATTGTTGCCTCCACCTCCATCTCTCTCTCTCTCTCTCTCTCTCTGGCTACTCCTGTCGCTGAGGTAATGTCTGAATTTGTAATCTGTCTCTATGCCTCTCTGAGAGGACAGATTTTTCTCGCAAAGAGTGTCTAAAAGCTTACACCAGACCTTCCTTCAAAATCAACACTGAAAGCCAGCCTTTGAAACAGAAATTGGATCCTTCCTGCATATAAATGCACCATTAGACACCCAGCATAAACTCCCACTGAAACATAGTTCATTTGTGAGGGGAATGGTATTAAGCAAAGATATTATTCCAGATTTGAAAGCAAACAAGCGAACAGGACAAGCACTGTTTTCTACAGTGGTCTCTAATCCAGACCACAGCAATTGTCCTGGTCAGCACTGACGAGGGAATAAAGAGAGCCTCTAATTTGAGTTTGGTTAGAGAACCACAACATGTAAACACATCATAACTCACAATGATCTACTAACCACACCACCAACCGGATGGCCTTTGAAATGTTTTATCTATTTATCAATGGATTGTTTAAGATGATTTACAAGGAGATGCAAGTGACAGATTTATATATTACTTAAAATATAATATATTATATTAAATAAGCAAGACAGTTGACGTTCGAGTATCGCGCAGCCGTGCTGATGTTCAACAACAAACATCATGATTGTGAGTGTGATAACACGGCTCAATAAATAATAAATGGATGTTGAGGAACTTACATGTTAGACACAGTATTCCCAGTTACTTTGTCTAGTTTTTCTCCACCAATGTATAGCCCTGTCCCAAATCGCACTCTAAACACTCGCGGTCTTCCAAAGAGTTTGCACTTTCGTGACGTAATGCTGCTTTGACTGTCCGGAAGAAGTCTCTTGCGGAGCTCACACCAGTGTGGGCAAAAGTGTACATCAAGGCCGCATATCCACCTTCTGAGACCTAAAATTGATAAATGGGACACCCTACAGTCTCGTGGACTGCGCATGCGGCAGCTATTGTAAGTCCACAAGATCGAAAGTGCTATGAAGTGTGCCATTTGGGACAAGGCCTATATTGTTCCAAACGGAGTCAAAGCAGAATCAACAACAGCTGAACAAAAAAGAGTAGTGCTATTTGTTATTCCGGAGTGAATACGTGTTTTGAACGAATCGGTTGCTTGAATGATTCAATGACTCACTTGTGGACTTGTGACCACTTTACTGGCATATGTTTTCTTAAGATGAAATCAAAATGGAATATTATGGAAGCTTGTTTCCGCCAATGAATAACAAAACAAAAACATAATAATAATTTCGACTTTTTATATCACAATTCTGACTTTTTTTCCCTGCAGAATTTACTTTATATCTCGCAATTGCGAGTCTATATCTCACAATTATGAGTTTAAATCCCACAATTGCAAGTTATAAAGTTATAATTGCGGGATATAAGCTCGCAATAAGAAAATGAATTGTGAGCTGACTTTTTGTCTCAGAATTGCACTTTATTACTCACAAGTGCGTGTTTATATCTTAAAATTCTGAGAAAAAAAATAAAGTGATGAGTCATGAGAAATAAAGCCAGAATTGTGAAATAAAAAGTCACAGTTATCTTTTAAATTGATTTTATTCTGTGGAGGAAACAAGTGATTTTGAAACTGATTTTGTGTTAAGATCTTTAATTTCCTTCAAAAGCTCATATATTAAACCTGAAAAGGTCTCAGCCCTGAATTTTAATGAGCACTTACAATAGTTTGAAGTGCTCAAGCACAGAATTGCATTGCTAAATTCATGAGTCTGTGAATCTTCTTAGCTGGAGGTTGATGGGCTTGAGCTGTATTTTCATTAGGCCTATCCAATTGAAATGATCCAGAATTCCATGCATTTCTAAACTCAAGTGGGATAAACTGCAGAGGCCGAATAATTCAGTCCTGCTTTATTATTTTAGTTATTTATTTTTTCTCTGAGACCATACAGATAGAAAGAAAAGCCATATATAGTGCTGTGGGATTATTGTTCTGTTCCAAAAAAAAAAAAAAAAGGGAAATTATTATAATTATTAGATTCCAAGGCTATGGCATAAACTTTGGAAGAAAGGGAGCGCTTACAGTCCCTTCTCTTTTATTTATTTATTATTATTTTATTTAATCCTAGTGTCATATTCTAAAGCAAACAGTCCCTGTTTGGAAGAGAGACAAATATATTCCCCCTCCTCCGCGAGAAACATTCAGCATCACAGCTTATGTTTGAAATCTGTTAGTCTCATTGCAGCATCTGTGAAGCTCTCAAAAGGTGCTTCTGGCGAAAATAAGAAAAAAATAGGAAATTACACTGATTAAAACTGCAGCTTTGGATGGCTCTTGTCCCGAGCAGCATCCCCCCACTTTGTTGGGATGCTTTTAACATCAACAAACACTAATGGTTTAATTGCAGAGCATAAGGAGTTTTTTTATTATTTATATATTAGTTTTTGTAACTCCATCTGTTTGAAGCTGAGATATGAAAAGATGAGATAGATGCTCATATGGACCACTTATAACTGTCTATAAGAAGACCTGAACTCCTGAACTGAAAAACAGATGGTGGTCTATCAAAATTCTTTCAAACAAGCATACAAGAATAAACGTGAAGTCTTTCACGTCTCAATATTCTGTCAACAACAGCTTGGTTTGCAGACTTGTTTGTTCAATCAGAATGTTTCAAAACATTTGCAGGTTGAGAGGTGGAGTCGTAATCAGCAGAAAACTGTTTAGACAGCGAGTCAGACAAGCACCTCGCGTCAGTTTCGAAAGTAGAAGTTGTGCGTTTAGCGAACAAAGCAAGGTCGGAAGGTTCAGAGATTTCACTGATGGCAAATGTGTCTCGAATCTTTGCTGACGCCTACTGTAAATATCCCGAAAATATGATGACCGTGACTCCTGAAAAATGGCTTGACATGAAAATAAAATCTCTCCAACCTGAGCTTTGCAAATCAACACCCACACATCTGTCAGAAACAAGTCGTCCATAACTAATGCAGTTTTCCAAACAAACACCCCAACAGAACTGGATGTACCAACCAAAACATGACTTTTAGGCCAAAGATAATCATTTCCTCATTAATTTCTGATGATAAATGTAAACATTTTGGTACTTTTTCCACGCACAGATACTCAATCCGCTAGGGTCTGCCAGTAAAGTGGTAATTTTGGGTAATTGCTCAGGGGTTTGTTTTCTACCGGCGGTGGCGTGGGAATGTTGTACGATTGCCAGACTGGATTGATGAGGTCTTCCCTAACTGGCCTCCAGCGAAGCACCCTATGCCTGATCTCTGCTGGCTGACGGCCCCATTTCCTACCAAACAAGTCCTTACAACCTCAGCTTTGTCATTATGAGCCATGAAATTATGTAGATCGTCTCAGCTCTATTTTCCAGCTTTCTGCTTTCCAGCTTTTCCCCAACAGGTACACTTGCCAGTAATACCCTTGTGAAAAAGAATACTTTTAAAAAGAGCACTCATAACAGAATATACTTTAGTGTGAATTGAATATAATGTTACTTAAATGCATGTCATTTGTAATTAAATGAAAATTATAATTAGTTATAGTTAGAGATATTAAGAGTGTTTAAGTAGGACTTCAAAATTAAAACACGATTACAATGATTAAAATATCACGTCAGATGTACTGACAAACATTTTTGGTAAACTAAAATAGTCTTTAATGCCATTTAAACTTGTCATTGTATTAAAATATATTTGTAAAACATATAAATGTACACTACATTTAATATCGTTTATAATCAAGTACTTTACATGTGCTTTAGTATGTTAGGCAGCGCATCGAAATAAGTGTACTTCTTTAAAGCATGACAACATATTATTAAAACGTAATGATTCAAAATATACTTTAAAGTAAAACTTTTCATTTGACATTATTACAAATTACACTTTTCAAAAGTGAACTTAACTCGTTGCAATACAATTAAGTGCATTTCTTTTTCACAAGATTATTTACAGGCTGGAAAATATCTTATTATAATGCTAAATATATATTTAAATAGCTGTCTTAAAGTGAACCCCAGGTATTAAGACTACGTACATGATGTCTCTTATGGAAATATGTAGTAGAAAGCCCATCAAAGATTTACGTTATTTAAAAAAGTCCACATTGTTTCATACATATTTTGGACAATGTGGGGCGCCATTTTGTTTAGGTGCGCAGTGCGTTCTACGACGATGACATCAAATGGTCACTCGGTGCTACTAACACTACTCTGTTGGTATTTTTACCGCAACACAACTCAGAATATAATATACGATGACACTGTGCTGCTTTTGGTTGTAATTTTCAGTCGGAGGGCAACAAGAGAAGCGATGTAAGTCTTTACTGCTTTCCTAGCGATTAGAAGAGGAGAAAAGAATGAGAAGTTGTGAAGAATGTGGACGAATAAAACTCTCTAAAGGCCTGTGTCTTTGTTCTCTCCATTTTTATGTAATTTGTATTCCGAGTTGATTTGCGGAAAAAATATCAACACAGAGTAGCTCACCGAGTGCAACGTCATCAAAATGGCATCCCATTGTCCAAAATATGTATAAAACAATGTTTTTTTTTAAATAACATAAATCTTTCATGGGTTTTCTACTGCATATTTAAGTAAGAAACATCATTTACGTTATTTTAAGCCATACAAGTCTTAATATAGGTTCATTTTTCATTTAATAAGCTTTTCGTGCTACATTAATATTCTTCAGTGTGTTTTGCTGACGTATGGTGGTATACAACAGGCCCTTGACTCTCTCTCTCTCTCTCTCTCTTTTTCCGATTCGCTCCCTCTATCAGGCAAAAGAAACCCTAGCTGGCTGTTACAACCTCAGCCACTTCATTTGACATCTCTCCACATATTGGAACTGTTAGCAGAGGCCTAACCCTGTGACCTTGTGACCTCTCCTCCACTCACACATACACACAGCCTGTCTCAGAAAGCCTCCGGGGAGGTCATGGATTAGACATGAGCACAGAGTACTTTGGGGTTACGCTCTCTTCTTCCACACTACTGCTCTGGTTGCACATTGGTCTTCACATGCAGCACTGAGGGACAGAAGGATACGTAGGCCCTTAAGCAGACTTGGATAGTTTTGGATAGCCTTCAGACGCACTTCAGTATTGGGTGCTGTGTCCTATTGCATGACCGAATGTTTATGCGATTTTGGTCTGTTCCCGGAAACTCTTTGGTCTCAAGCAGCTTGGAGAAAACTCAGCTTCTGTCTCTCTAAACCAATGCATGAAAGAGCCAGAAGTGCAATGACCATGCAGAAGAAAGATGTTAAAGGCATAGTACAGGCAAAATTAAAACAAAAACCTAGAGCTAAAGCTTCCAAGCTTTAAAAGGAATGCATAAAAGTTTCCTCTCATGCTACATAATTCAAGTCTTCAGAAATAGATTCATCCAAGCCATTATTCACTTTCCTTTGCATGTTCATGAGAGATGACTGATCCGTTAACGAATCAGACTAATCTGGTTCTTGAGTTCTCAAGCGCAGATTATAAATGAATGAATAAAGACTTCATCACATGACTTGAAATTTAGCATATGAGCCATTGTTATGATACTTTAAATGGTGCTTTTGCAAAACTTGATAGCTTCGGTCTGCATTCATAGCAATAGTATGGAAAAGAAAACATTTTTTGGAACAAACTTTTCATTTTTGAGTGAACTGTATCTACTTCTCCTTGTTTTCTCACACTCTCTTTAGTCCAGTGAGCACATAGTCTTTCTCCTGAGCTCCAGCAGTCTAGCTTTTCTTACCTGAGGTTATAATACTTAGACTGTGAAATCATCTAGTCACCGCCGCCCCCAACTCCCTAAACTTTGCACCACTCTCATATAGCAGATCTTTAATATTTATGGTTGTACAGCCGAGGGAGCGGAAGGGGCTGAGGGGTGGAGGTCCACACTGCTGCTTTCTTTGCAGTGCTGGCGGAGTGAGGCCCAGGCTGGCGGTTTAGCAGCCAAAGCACAGGCATAGGCCTCCATGTTGAAATGATTAGGACACAGGAAGCTGAACCTGACACTGCTGACACCAGGCCTCACCGCCACATCCTGCCCACAAGACCCTCACTATGCCGGAGCAACCTTCATCATGACAGCCAGACGGTGATTTACACCTTCTGATAAGAGGAACTTGGACATGGAGACAGTGGGTGTGGAAAATTACACACTAGCAGAATCATCATGACCATTCAAGCGAATGAAAAAATTTGATCTTTCTGATCTGAAAAGATTTAGTATTTGATCTTTAAATTGTCGTTATTGTAGGTAAGAGAGATGTGTTAGTTGCTACAGGTTTCATGCAGTGCATATTCAAAAAAAAAAAGTAAAATATACACACATTCAAAAGCAATTGACACACATAAAAAAATAAAATTAAAAAAACATAAAATGAACACATAAATGAAATAATGAAATGGAAATAAATTAAATAAATACTTGATGACTTTTGTTCATTTGATGGTAAATAGTGCATCTAAAGTCTTTGTAGAGAATAAATAAATAAATAAAAAGGTTTATTGACATTACCACGTCCACCAATCACAGCTGCTGATTACAGGTTTGCGGGACATCACTGATCTTTACAAACAGCACGAGAGCAAGTTTAAAGGTGATGAACGTTAGCAGGCCTGTGTTCTGATCAGCATTCTTTTGTATCAGTGACATATTTTCTGCCCTTGGAGAATTTGGGTGTGAATAGTTTCATGGAAAAAAAAAAAAAAAGTTTCTTCTTGCCCCCACTTTTCCTGACTGCATTTTTCGTACTATAGAGGTCTAGTGCCACCTAATGGTGTGGGTTAAATTCATTTCATTTTATGCATTTGGGTCTAGAATAATGCATGAAGAAGAAAAATAAAATCATTGGCCTTGAAACTTTTTTTTTTTTTCTGGACAACACAACACTTGCAGTTTAGCTGACAAATCTAATATGAATATTAATGAACTCTTGTAACTTATTCTTGAGTACTGGGACTGGGTCTGCAAAAGACTGAGAAATAATTAATACAAAAATGTTTTTCATACCATTGATAAATAATGAAATGCTTTCTGATAAATGCAAGGACAGATCAAAATCATGTCTCAAGTCATGAATTATATGACAAAATCAAGGTTTTGTGGCTGTCAAAAACTAGTCACCAGATTGTGGAATGTGTGCTTATGTTTCTAAATCTGTAACTTATCCATTTGAGCCTTTTTAAACATTAAAAATGTTTGAACACTTCAGATCTTTGACCATGTATTTTTAACTGAGGGAGTGGGAAAAATATGAGTTTTTTTGCAAGTGCTATGAGAAAAGTGAAGATGGGACGACGTGCTGTTTCCATGACAGGGATCATAAGGATGATGCGAGTCTTGGTTTCGCTCCCAGATGGTCGTCTCTTGTGATTGTTTTCTTTAATAACACACTGCTACTGTTGCCATCGTGATGGCCGTTGGTTACAGACAGAGCTTTAGAGCACCACTACCTCATTAACATTTTTAACAGGCCTGTTTGTTTGTCTTTCCTACCCTCTGGTCATAATTATAACAGTCAATTAACCCGCAGAAAAAGGGCATAACAGTGAGGGAGCCAAACTATTAAACAGTGATTCACTAACTTTACTCATATTCACCTCATCCTGTCTAGATGGAAAATTACTGCTGGATAATTTGGCAAAAAAAAAAAAAAACCTTGAGAATGAAAAAAAGGCTTATTTTGGAAGATTATATGCTGAATGTTGATTTTTTTGTTTTGTTTCACTTTTTGTTTCACTTTTCCTTTAACTTTTGTTTAAATATAGCATAGTATTGTTTCTCAAGTACATTTATCTTGTTTTTTTTTAGATATTTAACTGAAAAAAGTATAAATCCCACACACTACTCAGACTTGCGTCATCAACAAACATACAGATTAACAAGATTTATGCAGATTAATAAAATTGCAAATTCTGTTCATAAATAGATAGACAGACAGACAGACGGATATTACAGACAGACAGACAGACAGACAGATAGATATTACTTACAGACAGACAGACAGACAGACAGACAGACAGACAGACAGACAGACAGACAGACAGACAGATAGATAGATAGATAGATAGATAGATAGATAGATAGATAGATAGATAGATAGATAGATAGATAGATAGATAGATAGATAGATAGATATTACAGACAGACATACAGACAGACAGACAGACAGACAGATATAGATAGATAGATAGATAGATAGATAGATAGATAGATAGATAGATAGATAGATAGATAGATAGATAGATAGATAGATAGATAGATAGATATTACAGACAGACAGACAGATAGATATTACTTACAGACAGACAGACAGACAGATAGATAGATAGATAGATAGATAGATAGATAGATAGATAGATAGATAGATAGATAGATAGATAGATAGATAGATAGATAGATAGATAGATAGATAGATATTACAGACAGACATACAGACAGACAGACAGACAGATATAGATAGATAGATAGATAGATAGATAGATAGATAGATAGATAGATAGATAGATAGATAGATAGATAGATAGATAGATAGATAGATAGATATTACAGACAGACATATAGACAGACAGATTTAAACACAATGAAAGATAAATATTAAATGCCTTTTATTAAAATAGATAAGTATAATCTGAAAAAGATAACGAAAAAATATGCATATACATAAATCATGTTGTTTATATTGTAGTGTTTTTGCTGTTGCTGTTTTATTTTTTTAAAGACACAATTTACATAATTAATTCGCTCTGTTCTTTCTCTTGGGCTGGCCAGCAGTTATATTTTTATCTCATGTCATGTCTCATGTAAATTTCCACTACATTCATCCATAAAGTGAAGCTTAGATCAAATCCCTCAGCCTACACCACACAGTCTGGAAAAATTTACAGTCTGCTTTGAGGCTTCATTAGCATATTTCTGTATCAGAAGCTTTCTAACTAATACAAAGGTGAAACTGTCTCTAAAGAAGAAAAAAAAATCATGCCTGCCAACACACCGGAGACCTGGAGAGACATCGAAAAACTACGGAGATTCTGTATCGCATACAAACAAAGTTTGGAAGAGAAGGAGGGAAATCGATAGTGCAGTACGCTTCATCTCCTGCTCCTCTTCAATTTACAGTAAATGACCAGAAAGCCAAAGCTGTGATCACATCACTTCCACACTCAGGGGTTTCATTTAACGTTCGCTAACTAGGATAAGAAAGCCAATTACATCTGCACATTCAATTCTTCAGAATAAAGCTTTTATAAGAAGCAGGTTTAGTAGGAAAGACAACTGAGCTTGTTGCTCTGACGACATTTGAGTAGCTTGAGGAAGGTCTCCATCTTGTGGGCGTCCTTCTTGAAGCAGATGAGTAGGTTGTAGTCCCTGAGGACAGACTCCAGCACCTCTGGAGACTGTCCGTCATTTGGGGCCAACGTCTGCTGGATGACGGACGAGGATGTCAGAATCCCTTCATCCAGCATCTGATGGGGATAAACCGGCGTGAAATGATGCACATACACAAGGCGGCAACGTGTGAGATGCTGTGTTTATATTGATTCACCTTGCGGATGAGGACCAGCACCCCCTGCTCAAGGCTGAGCAGTTTATCAGACACCCACTTGGTCTTGCTGAGCAGAGCGTCGGGGGCGTCGTCGTAACGATCGAGAGTAGTTTGCAGATAGAGCAGGGGTTCCATCCATGACTGCACCAGTATCAGAACCGAGTGAAGGAGCCATGTATCCTGCATAAAACACATCGACCACGTCGAATATATATATATGAGTTTGTAACAACATACTGTAACCTTCAGAACTTCATCAGCACAAAATGAGCATTTATCACTACGCTCTTAGAACATCTCAGTTTTAAAGGGGTTCTTCATTATGATTTCACTTTTTCAACTTCAGTTAGTGTGTAGTGTAGCTATTTGAGCAACAAATAACTTATTCAAACATTTGCAAATGAGAGTCAATTCAATGCACTTTTTGTGTGCGTGAGATTCTCCAGCTTTGTTGTTGTTGAGCTGTTAAAGCTCCGCCCTCTTTCATTATTTTTGTTCTGTTTTTGCGCTCAAAAAGTATTCTCATCCCTTCGTAACATTAAGGTTGAACCACTGCAGTCACATTGACTATTTTAACAATGTCTTTAGTACCTTTCTGGGCCTTGAAATTGGTTATGATGTTGCAGTCCATAGGGAGGCCAGAGAATACTCGGATTTCTTCAAAAATATCTTAATTTTTGTTCCAAAGTTGAACAAAGATCTTATGGATTTGTAACGACATGAGAGTGAGTAATTGGGTGAACTAACAGTTTAAAAGGTTCTAAAAATGAAACGCCAAACAGAAGCCTTTAAGGTTCTATATAGAACCTTTTCTTCTAAGCGGCCATTTACACAAAACGTCTTTTTGCCAACATTATCTGTAATGTATTTTACGAGGTGGCTAATTTGTATGAATTTGAACAACCTCACTAGTATGAATTCATACAATTTGTCTGAACCCCAGTGACGGGTAGGTTTAGGGGCAGGGTTAGGGGTAGGTCATTCGTACGAATTCATACACATTTGGGAACTCATAAAATACATACTATTTAGCGAAAAACGTACTCAGTCGTACAACTGAGGTCATACAACTCGTAAAAAATATGTACAATTCAGCAAAAAACTTACTTATTCGTACAACTGAGATCATACGACTCGTAAAAAATACGTACAAATCAGCAAAAAACTTATTTATTCCTACAAATGAGATCATACAACTTGTGAAAAATACGTATGATTTAGCAAAAAACGTACTTATTCGTACAACTGAGGTCGTACAACTGGTAAAATCTGTACGATTTAACAAAAAAACTTACTTAGCCGTACAACTGAGGTCATACAACTCTAAAATACGTACGATTAAGCAAATAATTTACTTATCCATACAACTGAGGTCGAATTCGTATGAATTAGCCGCCTCGTCAAATACTTATGAATTGGGTAGTTGTGGGAATCGGTTTGTTATTAACACGAGACACAGTCACTTCATTACTGTTTAAAAAAAAAAAAACATATATCGTATGAAAATGTGTGAAAAAAAAATGGTTGCACTTTATTTTATAGTATGTCCACTTACATGTACTCACCTAAGAAAGTACCGAATAACATAAAGTAACTACATGGGTTAAGGTTAGGTTCAGGGGTAGGTTCAGAATAAAGTGCTGCCAAAAAAATTAATATCACATTGTTAAATCGGTTCACACAAGAACGCGTTTTTTGATGTTAAAAATGTGAGATGTAGGTCAGTTATCTTTTTTGAAAACAAAAATATTGAATTTTTGTATAATAATATGTTCATTGTAGCCAAGTTTTGCAGATTTGTTAAAGTTTATCCATGTTTTTCGTCATTTAAAAATCATAAAATTTTTTATTAAAACAATTAAAAAAGAGGAGTGCCTTAAAACTCTCTAATTTACTGGCAACATATATGAATTAATCCCTCCTGAAATGCAATTTATTCAGTGTATAATTTGTTTTTCGGTATATATGAGAATATGCAGGTTGAAAAAGATATACACAAACCCAGTTTGCAAACAACAACCGATTAAGAGGTTTGTTACAGTACATCAGTTTGACTTTTCATTTCAGGATTCATTTTGTGAACCCATGTCAGTGCAAAGCAGACGTTGCGAAGAGGCTGTTATTGAAAGATGAGGCATCAGAAAATACATTGGACCTGAAAGGAAACATGCAAGCCTTGTTTCTACACGTGGAAAGGGCATTTACAAGCATAGTCGCAAAAAATGTCCTGTTTAATATTAAAGTTCAGAGAGAGGTGAAATGGCATGACAAAAAAAAAAAAAGTCTGTTTTTAAGTTCATTTTAAGTGGATCTCAGGTATAAACAAACAACAAACAAATAATAAAATAAATTATGTGACCCCATTCACAGACGGCAAACTTTAAATGCATGGAACTTTTTAAAACTGTCGACAGCGTTCATAAAGCAGCACAACCGAGGTTATGCGAGGTAATCCATTTTCAATGTTTTTGCAATGCTTTTTATACACAGTAGCTCCAGATGAATTTTCAGAAAATGTAAAACGTCTAAATCAAATGGAAATATGTGTCTGCTTTGGCTGCGTACAGTGGTGGCGTGACAAGACTCATTACCTCGGAAGAAGCTAAAGCGCTTCACGGGGAACATAGAAATCTATTTCAGCAGGTGGGAAAAAAAAGATGCATTGAAAAGAAAACAGCCTATTTGGTGATAGAGGCAATTCTGTTCTAAAGACAGGTTAGTCTCTCAGTTGAAAGAGCTGTCACACAATAGTGCATTAGACGAACAAGACAGTCTGTAGTCGCAGTCTTTCACACAATACCAGTTAAACAGAGCTCATTTGTTCAGGGCTGGAAAACATGGTTCGAGTGAAATGCTTTCCAGCGAACACTTAACCTGTATTCAAATGTATGGATGTGGATGCCGTTTAAGGAGATCTACCTGAATATTCTCAACATTTCATGTGGGATTTCAAGAATAACACCAACACAAAAATAAATCATATATTTTTCTTTGTTTTTCCTAATTAATATTTTGTCTTATTCCCCGGTCAAAATATATAAGTGACCCTAAAACATGATTAATTTACTGCACTGAATTAAGTTATTTTTTTCACCCCATTGGCTAATTGTTATTTCTTGTTTTTATATGTAAACCTCTTTACATTTTGTTTATAAAGAGAGAAAAAACATTTGTTAACTGGATAAAATAAACCTAATTCAAGATGAAAACTAAATTTATTCTTCTAAGAAATCTTAATCTCTCAAGTTAACAGTTTTAAGCATGTTTAGATTATTATTACAAGAAAGCAAGGCAAAATCAGATTATTATTATTGTTATTATTATTATTATTATTATTATTTATTTGGGTGAAATGTAGCTTAATTTAAAAGATGTACAAGTGTCACCATAAATCAAGATCCACAGAAACATAATCCACATATGTTAAATAACAGCAATCCCCCCAAAATAGAAGAAAATATCAAAATTAAGAAATGCATATGATACTTATCAAACAAGCTAAAACTCCTCTGGGGAGGCTGAAACCTCTCGAATTCAAGGCTTCTTTACAAGAAGAAAAAAAAAAAAAAGATATATATATATATATATATATATATTCATTCATTTAAGGTCACAAGTAAGTCTTGTTTTCTAAAAAAAAAAAAAACAAACCAAAAAAAAAAAAAACACCAACACACACACGTTGTGTTTTCATGTTTTATGGGGACATTCCCATAGGCGTAATGGTTTTTATACTGTACAAACTGTACATTCTGTCCCCCTACACTACCCCTACCCCTAAACCTGCCCATCACAGAAAATGTTCTGCTATTTTAGATTTTCAAAAAAGATAATTCTGTATGATTTATAAGCTTGTTTCCTCATGGGGACCAAAAAAATGTCCCCACAAGATCAAAATTTACTAGTATTACTATACCTGTGGGGACATTTGGTCCCCAAAACGTAGGGAATATACACACACACAAAAACAAAAAAACAAAAACAAAAAAAAAACATCTGACAATGGGGTCAACAAACTCTTAAGCTTAATTTCAAGGGATAACAAGATCGTTTTCCCCTACCCCTTTGAAAGATTTTTTTATTATTATTATTTTATTGTTTTTAATCAGGAAGTCACTTAATTTTGATATATTTTTCATATATATATATATATATATATATATATATATATATATATATATTTTTTTTTTTTTTTTTTTTTTTTTTTTTTTTGCTTCTCAAGTAAATTTATCTTGATACGCTAAAATAAGACAAAAATACCAATCGCAAGTCACATATGTGCATTGCATTTGTTTTGCACTAATCAGTTGTTCCACAAGGTGGCAACACTGGCACGTTTCACAATGAAACTAAAGAAACAGAACAATAACAAAATATCAGAGACTGCCACCACAACTGACGCCACAACTGTAGTTTAAAAGAATGAAAACACATTTTCACAGTCCATAACTTCTGGAGAAAAATAGCGCAGACACTGGACAAAGATGAAACTTTCTAGAGGCATGTGTCGACGGCCTGGACTCAAATGGAGTATACTTTGAAAGGCTATGCATTATAGACTCAAGATATCTTAGCTTGCTTGATGTGTAAGTTTTGATATTTCCTTCCTCCTTTCTGTTTTTTTTGCAGTGTATTTTCCATTTCAAATCAATGCAACACACAACACCAAGGCGACCCACTCCCATCTCCTCACCGATATCTGCTGAATCTCGCTCTTGGAGCCTGGGATCGGGAAGGGCTTGCTGTGGCACATGTTTCCTCCCTGATTTCTTAACGTATGCAGAGGGTACGGGACAAACATCTCCTCCTGTAGGACACACAGTAACAAGAGCTTACTGCATTGTTTGTTTATGTGTTTTAAGAGTCGAGTCTTTCCGTTTGACTAATTAAGTTTCAGATCAGTTCCAATAATTCACACATACTGAAAAGCCTTCCATATAAATATCTGAATGGAGATTTGAAACGAGAAATGAAATGAGTTTTCCCACTCCGAAGAGACAATCCACCTAAGAACGGTAAAATAATCTAACAAGACTGATAGACATCTCACAGTGTTTATAATGAATCTGATTATTCATTAAGATTATAGTCTCATTAATTCAAAGTCATGCACACAGCCGGCAATAATGAGGCAAGGTTGATTAAACGAGACAGAATAATGACATTAAATGAAAGAAAACTTGCTATCAGTCTGGCTAATAATAGCTCAGCTGATGAGATGAAATGTAATCGGTTATCTGATTCTGTTTATTATTATTTTTTTTAAGAAACAATAACATTTGATGCTCCACTTTAGACCTTTGGCTATAAGTAACTTTGCAACATTTCAACTATCTGAGTAGATTGTCTGCTTAATATCTGCTAACACTTTATGTTGATGCTCCTCAACAGACTGACGATAAGTGACTTTGCAATTCAATTTATTCTAACCATAAGCCTAAGATAACAGTCTACTAATACTCGTGAGAGTTTACAGGTTCAATGTTATTTAAGGTCAAGAGAATATCTAAAGGAGACCATCAAAATAAAGTAACCAAAAAGCATGCAGACATTTCATATATTCGCAAGCTATAACAGGGCTGGGTAGGTTACTTTTAAAATGTATTTCACTACAGATTACAAAATACTTAAGTACTAAACTACATAAGTAAGGTAATTGCAAGTTTTTACCTCACAATTCTCACAATTCAATTGTGAGATATAAAGTCAGAATTGTGTGATATAAAGTTGCAATTGCGAGTTATAAAGTCAGAATTATGAGATATAAAGTCAGAATTGCGTGATATAAAGTCAGAATTACGAGATATAAAAGTCAGAACTGTGAGATATAAAGTGGGAATTGTGAGATATAAAGTCAGAATTCTGAGATATAAAGTCAAAATTATGAGATATAAACTCGCAATATTGAGAAAAGTCAGAATTATGAGATATAAACTCACATACTAAATTCACAATTGCAAGAAAAAAGTCAGTATTGCAAGTTCATATCTCCCAATTCTGACTTTATAACTTGCAATTGTGAGTTTAAATCTCGCAATTCTGAGAAAAAGAAGTCAGAATTGTGAAATACAAACTCACAATTGTGAGGGAAAAAAACAAATTGTGAGAAAAAGTTGCAGTGACGAGTGAATTATAAAATGACTCACAAACAACTATCACAAAACATGAAAACAGTCGTGGATCATCAGGTCATGACAGGACAGTTCAGTTGACAGTTGGGCAATTTTTTTTTTGTCTTGTTCAGGACAGTACTAAATAAAAATAACAACATTTTTATGATCCCTCTTAAAAGTATTAAAATGTTGATGAAACTTAACTCCCCTTTTTCAGACTGTCAGAGTCAGAGAATCACCAATTGCTGTTTAAATGACATTAAAACTCAAAGTAATCACTTTGCTAATCTAAAATACTTTTCAGATGTAACTGTAATCTGATTACCACCCATTTCAAATGTAACTGTAATGAAATACAGTTACTCAAATTTTGTATTTTAAATACGTTACATGTATTTCGTTACTCCCCAACCCTGACAGTGAACATGTAAAAATGACAGTAAAGATCAACAGACTTTGATTGAGGGAGATGGTTCACTCACAAAAAGAGTGCACGACTCTTCAGAGACACGGTAGATGAGCTCTGCATGTTGGATGACGCGATCTAGAAGTTTCTCTTTGGAGATTGAAGTACAGTGGGAGAGAGATCCCGTCTCGTCCCTGCAGTCCAGAGGAACGGCATGAGAAACCCAGAGGCGCCACAGAGACACACAACACAGCCAGACCTGCAGAACTAATGAAACACACGCACACATGTGACAAGATGTCTTTGGAGAAGAAATTGAAAAGTCTGTTTAGGAAATAGTTTTGCTTTCTGTAGACTGCACATTTGAAATATGTTTAATAAGCGAGCATTGTGTTCTTTACAAATCTAATGCAGTTCTTTCAGGCTAAGGCCGTAGGCAGATTTCCTTGCAAAATAAGAATCTGGAGTCAATACCTTTAACCCTGTTCATTTTGCACAGATTGTTTTGGCTGCATTAGAGACACGCACTGCCTTTATATATCAGTCAGAGGTGAATATTCTAAAAGATCCATAGATTCATGAACTCACCTGCTTGAGTGTAAGAAGAGACGCGGCCTTCTCCTCAGACTCCTTCATATGCAGGCCTTTAGCCTAAGATGAGAAAGATACCTCAGAGAATATGAGAACGCCAACGAATGAATGAGTAATGCCACCAAAAATAATCCAATTTTTATTAATGAATGGGAAGTTACTAAAAATAGAGCTTCCCAAGACACATGCAACTTATTTATAGCTAAGCTGCGCCTTGTAAATAGTAGTAAAATTAGTAGTTACATGTGTTACATATGTCATACTTATGTTTTTGTTAATAACATATATATAATTTCACCACTATTAACAATTCTCACTATTAACTATATAATTAACACATAATTACTATATATATATATATATATATATATATATATATATAATTAAAATCATATTTTACAACAAAATGATGGAAAATTAATTGTATGCTACTTGTTGAAAAAATATTTTGTTACTGGAAATACTGTATTTCTGCTGTCAAACTATTGGGAAAGTTGGTAGTGTCGCAGTTTTTATGTATTCGCCAACACTGGTTTCTATATGATATTCTGTCAGAGGCCACCAAGCGCAGATAGTGATAAAATAGCGGTCACACTTTAGTTTAGGGTCCAATTCTCACTATTAACTAACTATTAAGCCTCAATAAACTCATAATTACTGCTTATTAATAGTTAGTAAAGTAGTTGTTAAGTTTAGGTGTGGGATGTAGAATATAGTAATGCAGAATAAGGCATTAATATGTGCTTTATAAGTACTAATGAACAGCCAACATCCTAGTAATATGCATGATAATAAGCAAATAGTTAATATAGTGAGCAGTGCTGGGGAATGTTACTTTTAAAAGTAATGCATTACAATATTGCATTACTCCCTTAAAAAAAGTAACTTATTTCATTACTTAGTTACTTTTTATGAAATGTAATGGGTTACATTACTTTTGCGTTACTTTTTCTCACCTGGGTTCTATTTTTGGCAAATGTAAAGGCTCTTTCACACCCAGAGTGAAATGAATAAGCCTCAGGCTGAAGGAATACCTGTACAGTAGAGGGCGCCACTCAAACAAAAATGTAATCTAAAGTGAATTTTGCTTATTGGTATGGTTAAATTAGGTTATTGAAGGTCAGCAGCAAAGACATTAGTTAATAAAGTGAGATTAAATAGATTACATTTCAGTGTTTGTATTCATTTTGAGGAGTACTGAATGTTTCCGTGTAAGTGAGATGAGTAAACGCATGTTCATGTTCCCACAGCCCACACAACGCGTCTGCACTTTATTTCTCTCAACGTGGGGACAGGAGAGCTGTCGGTCAATGAATATAAAAAAGTAACTTAGATATTTTGTTGTAAATTGAAAAAGTAATGTGTTACTTTAGTTACTTGAAAAGTAATCCGATTACGTAACTCGTTACTTGTAATGTATGTTTTTGTTTTTAATCTCCCTCTTAAGATTTTTTTATTTTTTAAGCTTGAGGCTCTGTTGCATCCTATTATCATCGTAATTTATTTCATTCTTTTTATTGGACATTTTATATGATTAATATGTCTTCAAAGCATTTTTCCTTGCCGTAGGGAAGCAGGCGATTGTGTTCCGGTTGCCGACGAGGTGATTTGTCTCTGTGATTTGCGAGTTCTTCAAAGATCTGCTCGTGTGTGTAGATGTTACAGGCTGGCAGCCAAAAGAATCTCTCTCAGAACATAATCCACATCGGGATACTGAAATAATGCCGTTGCAGGTGGGCGGCGGACTTCATTAAGTCCTGAACATTGCAATTCTCTTCTCGATTATTGATGTGTCCTACATATTTGAGTCTCCAAACCACTCAAATGTGGCTTAATCCAATTTGAGCATTAAAAGGGATGGATTGAGTCTGTAAATTTCAGAATTAAGCCCACTTTGTTGGGCTGATTCACATTACAGCGGAACCAACAGACAATATATTACAGCTGTATCACTGTGTTCATCTATTTATGTAAACCAAAGCACCTACTCTATAATAACAGTTAAATATATGTCATATTTTCAGGGCAAAGCCGGAATGTTCCAGAAAATCTTTTCATTTCAGTCCTCGGCAACAAACAACTTAATATCTTATTATTTGCGAAACTTGTCCTGCTCTTCTCTAAATTGACTTTAAGTGGGCTAAATTAATTGAACACTCTGTTCTATAATAACAGCCTCTATCGCAATCAGTTTTGTCCTTTCTTTGTCCTTTGGGACATTTGCAACGAATCAGTGATTTTTCGGGGTCACAGCAGTTCACTTCACTGTTTCAAAGGGTCTGTCTCAGTGCCAATGAGAGAGAAACTGTAGCTGTCTAAAGACTCACGCGTACACAGGTCGGACGTCAGAGAGCCGTTACTTATTCACACGTCTTCCTTCAGACACCTGCAGCACAAAGTGTTTTCTCACCTGTCCGACAGCCCACCCACCCAAACCATCCAAACCTCTTAATCTCTTAATCTCGGTGTCAGTTTTCATCTCATTAAAATGCATTTTTTTGGCAAAAGGTGTGCTGACATAAATACACTGCATAAATGATTATGTAAACATTTGTCTTAGTCTTGTTTTCCAGTACAAATATCTTACAGTCAAAACATTCTTAAAGTCCCCTTGCAATATTTTTATTAAACTCATCTTTGATAATCAACATTACATATGTAAATGTTTTTTTTGTCTATGAAAAGAATTTCTCCATGCCTTAAAACAGCTTGAATGTACACCCTCTACACCCTCGCTTCATTTAGTATCCCATGCATATGCAAATTAGCCCCGCCTCCACTCAAAATATTGGTTTAATTCAGAAACAAGAAACTTTCGTCGTGTCTTGAAGCATTTTAGAGACACCACCCAGACATATGAACAACATTAAAACCTTTAATTAAAAATTAATAAAAAAAAAAAAAAAATCAGTGGGCATTTAAAGCATTTACTTGAGAAGATATATAAGATATTTATATAAGATATTAAGTCTTGTTTTCTGGATATTTATCAATATTAAGTGGGGTTATGCTTAAAATAAGAAAAAAAAATGCCTAATTCAAAAGGAGTACAAAAAAAGTTTAGTTTTCTTATCCCATTGGCAGATTTTTTTTCTTGTTCTAAGCATAAACTCGCCTAGTTCTGACATATTTTTCAGAAAACAAGACTTAATATCTTCTGTCATTTTGCTTCTCAAGTCAAGTGTATTTTAGATATTTGTACTTGTAAGCCGTCTAAATATAAATACGTTGCAGTCACACATAAACATATTTAAATGGTCCACATTTACCTGTTATACTTTACTTCCCTTTCTTTTGTAGATAAATGTACGTAATAGTGTTTTGTATTAACTAGATCCTAAATGTTGTTTCTTCACAGTAAGATTTATGAAATATACAATAACCAACAGACGAACATGTCCAGTTGCTCATTTTTTGTCTCCCTTCTTGTTTTCTTTCAGAAAATAATCATATTCATAAAATCAGTTTACACTGTGATCAAGTTTTGTATTTATTTCCACAATAAAACCTTTTTGAAAATTAATAAAGCAAATTAACATCAGTCTTGAACATCAACACAAAAAATAATGCAATCAAGAGTAGCAAACTGTGCAATTATTTTATTAGCTCTAGCTATTATCTCCCAAAATATAATTACAAGGTCAAGCATGTCCTGCATGCAAAAAAGTTCAATGACAAAAGAGGTTCAACTCAAACACACAACCAGAACCCAAAATGGCCCAATGCCATGTCAACTCCAAAGAGACCAGACAGAGTCAGCACAAATCAAATCCTGAGGAGTTCACGCCAAATTGGACAGAATTTGATGGAGGTCTAACCAAAAAAAAAAAAAAAAGAAAAGAAAAAAGAAAAAAGAAGTTCATTAGGTGATCACTAGGTGGCTCCAAACAATACACTCAGTACAACGGTTCATGTCAAATTCAAAAAGGGCAGAACTGGATTCATAGAGAGATTCAAATTTGCTCTGCAGTTGATGACATTTATTGTTGGCCAGCCCGGAAGTTCACATCATTCCAACAAAAAACAAACTCAATTGGATTTTATCCATTGGCTTTTCTCTGTGAAACTGTACATCATGTACTCTGTACACCATGACAATCTTTACAAAATTACCATTTAATCTTTATGCCTAAAACCAATCGGCTAATAAATGAGCTTCACCACAGTCACATGACTTCAACTTCGACATTAAGCTTCCTAAAACTCTTTCAGTCTTTAATAAAAAACATTTGAACTCAAAGTTTGAGATTAAGTTGATAGCAACCCTAACCCACACCGAGGCTAGTGATAGATGAGTTAACCCGATGATAGGCAAGTAAAAGTCATAGAATAAAATGTGAAAATATCTTGTGTTAACCACAAACCTTATTTCAGGCATTCAACCAAAAACTCTTTCGAAAAACCCACTGACTTCAAGACGATGAAACCTTAAGAGCTAAAATGCAAATCATTTCCAGGTTTTGGCCTGCAAAAATACATCACCCTATTATGCAACAGCATATACTCAGGGCTGGGTAGGTTACTTTTAAAATGTATTTCACTACAGATTACAAAATACATGCTTTAAAAAGTCATTTGTACCGTATTTCGTTACATTACTCAAGTTTAGTAACTTAATCTAAATACTTTAGAATACTTTGGAATACTAATAAGTGTGGAACAAACACAAAAAAGGTAATTGCACGTTTTTATCTCACAATTCTGACTTTTTCCCTCAGAATTGCGTGATATAAAGTTGCAATTGAGAGTAATAAAGTCAGAATTATGAGATATAAACTCACAATATTGAGAAAAGTCAGATTTATGAGATATAAACTCACAATATTGAGAAAAGTCAGAATTATGAGATATAAACTCACAATATTGAGAAAAGTCAGAATTATGAGATATAAACTCACATACTAAATTCACAATTGCAAGAAAAAAAGTCAGTATTGCAAGTTCATATCTCCCAATTCTGACTTTATAATTTGCAATTGTGAGTTTAAATCTCGCAATTCTGAGAAAAAGAAGTCAGAATTGTGAAATGCAAACTCACAATTGTGAGGGGAAAACCTTAACTCCGCTTTTTCAGACTGTCAGAGTCAGAGAATCACCAATTGCTGTTTAAATGACATTAAAATTCAAAGTAATCACTTTGGTAATCTAAAATACTTTTCAGATGTAACTGTAATCTGATTACCACCCATTAAAAATGTAACTGCAATGAAATACAGTTACTCAAATTTTGTGTTTTAACCCTCTGGGGTCTGAGGCTGATTTGGGGTCCTGGAGTAGTTTTACATGCTCTGACATTTGTGCTTATTTCAGCTACTAATAACATACTATTGGCCAACATGTAATTTTGCTGTATTCAGCACAAACTCTGCTACAATAATATGTGAGCAAAATAGATGTACATGTTTGCATTATTTTAAAAATAAAGATTATGCGTGGTTAGTAAGTTTTGGCAAAAAAAATGCCCTTGCAATAAGGCCATAAAACACATACTGAATAGTTGTTCACAAGACTTTTGAGTTATCAAGCTTGTAGGCTAGAATTTTTACTACACAATGATTTGGAAATCATTCTGAATGCTTCAACACAAAGAGCAATATAATGATTTAAATTTTGTAAATCAGTTTTTGTGTCACCACTGCTGTATGCGTGGGAGTGGTGATGGCCATGAATACATTAGCAATTCACACCAGGGGAGACAAAAGACACTCCCCCAGTGGCTAACGGCCCATCCAAAGGCCAAAGCTGTGAAGCATCTTGAACTAAGAATGTAAGGAGATTCACAGAATTTAATCTGTTTTATTGTATTTACTTTGTGTCACATGATCCTTCAGAAATCGTTCTAATGTGCTGCTTTATTATCAATGTTGGAAACAGTTGTGGTACTTTTTGCAAGATTTATTGATCAATAATAAGTTAAAAAGAACAGCATTTATTCAGAATAAAAATCTTTCCTAACAAGTCTTTACTATTGTTGTCACAGGTTGATCACACCTATTTAGTGCATTTCACACATTTACACCTGCATTCACAAACATCCACACCTGCATTCACAAACATCTGTATTAGGCACAAGGCCGTATTATTATACAAGAATATAAAATATATTCGCTCTGAATCAAATCATAGATCACCAAAACTGAGCGAAAAATTCTTCCTCGCTGTCCAGAATCATCTGAAGGGCTTCATTGCCAGAGTAGCGTGCCATCCTCAAAACGCGATGAACGTTCAATGAATCATATGAAGAAACTTCATGTTTTTTATGGCATTGACCGGGGGGCGTGTGAGATGCATATGTGGGCGTTAACTCTGTTACAGTAATCGCCTCAGAATTTGTGTTTGAATAGCGCGCGCTCTCCGTGGGCGTGGTCACATTACAGATAATGAGCTGGCTCGCGAACGACTGATTTCTCTCCGTTTTCAAACAGATTACATAAACAGAGAATATTTGTTTTAGATTTGACTTACATGATTTAAAACCTGACATTTCAACGTTTATTTAGACATGCGTTTCATACTTGTGTGAATAGTATTCACGAAGTTACCGTTCATTTTCTTATGACTATCAGAATGGATTTCATTCGGAGAGAGATCGCAGCTCACGCATCATGTTAGTTTTGCTTATTTTGCAAAAAGCACAACATTTTGTTTTTACTATGAGTGTGCACAAGTCAAAGTAGACATTTCACAGATTGCAATGGTATATATCTCTTGATTGTATGTTCAAAATTGACGGAGCATTTTGAGTCTCTTTCACACTGACAAGAAAAAAGTGAGTAAATCACGCCGGCGTGACGGCCGACCTCAGAGGGTTAAATACGTAACTAAGTTACTTGTATTTCGTTACTCCCCAACCCTGCATATACGCAGTATATTTATTAGATTTTATGGTGTTATAACCACCAAACCTGACAGATATCCACAGCTCAAGGTTCCAAAGAAGTGCCGATGTAAACCCGTTACACTTGAGTGGGGAGAAGGAGGTTATCAAATCAGCCTTTTCAAGTGCTCCCAATAGAAAAAGTCTGGCCCGAGCTAATTCGTGTCAAGGAATGGGCGACATGCCCTCTCCAGATGTGAAGGATGCAAAGAGACTCAATTGTGGAGCCTGAAGAGATCCTCAATTGCAGAACACACATGAATATTTATTATTCCCTCTACGTTCATGGCCAATTACTGCACAGCTTCCTCTCTTTCCTTCCTATGTTTGATTGACACGCCAACTAATCAATCTGGCTGCTATCAACTTTATAATTAAGCTTCATTGGGGGTCGAATACAGTGTGTGTTGACAGTAATTTACATTAATTCTGGTATGTTTTAAGCACAGCCCCCCAATAAATAAATAACGATAATTATAAAGATACCCTTGAAAATAATTTTGCAAATAAAAAAAAAATAGCATACACTCTAAAAAAATGCCGTGGGGTTAAATATGGACAAACCCAGCAGTTGGGTTAAATGTTTGGCCAATGAGCTGGGTAGTTTTATTTAACCCAACTTGTTTAAAATGACTATATTGCTCACTTAAAATGAACCCAAAATAGGTTGTAAATTAAGAATCCGACACATAATTACTAGCAGCAACAATAATAATTCATAAGAAATGTAATAAATGATTCTAATTTATTACATGTTAATTTCAAGCCTATTTTGGATTCATTTTAAGTGAGCGATATAGTAATTTTTAATCAATAGTTAAATAAAACTACCACTGGGTTAAAACAACCCAATCGCTGGGTTTGTCCATTTATTATCATTTTTAACCCAGCATTGTTTATCTCAAAGCATTTTCTGTTAACACTTTATTTTACAGTGCCATAGTTACACGTTACTACATGTACTTACTCTAGTAATGACAGTAAATTACGCATAATTACAAATAAGTAAGCCTAAACCAAATCCTAACTGTAACTCTACATGTAGTTAATTAATAGTACTCAGTACTTATGAGTAATTACAATGTAACTACAGCACTGTAAAATAAAGGTAACCCATTTTCTAATTGCAAATGATGCTGAGCATGAAAAATATGGATAACACTTTATTTTACAGTGTCCGTGTTACACATATCACGTGTAGTTACTGTAATAATAACTATACATTATGCATAATTACATATGACTAACCCTATTGTAACTACATGTAGTTCCTAAGTACTTAAATACATGATTACACTGTAACGCGGACATCTTCAAATAAAGTGTAACCAAAATATATTAAGAAATCAATCAAATAAAAAGAACTATGATGTCAATTTATTTCAAGCCCTTTTGCTGAGGTTCATACTAAGGAAACACTCTGGAAAATGCGTCTCTATTTCTCACTTCTTATGTGAAAGCCGCTGTTATATGATCCACTGAATGTTATGAATGTGTAAATCTTGACAAATGCTCTCAGTGCCAGCGGAGGTTTCTCTGCCTTTATATATTGTAATGACTCCTCGCGTCCACTTGCTCCGAGCGCGGTTATGGGAATACGCGAGGTCTGATTTATGATGATTGTTATCACTTAAAGCGCACTAAAGCAAACTTAATAAACGCGTGTGTCTTTGTGTAGGAGGGAGGCTTTAGCGCAGTGAAGCCTGCAGTACATCAGCCCGCTGGAGATTGTGACAAATAAATTAGCTGAAAGGAGCCAATGCATTGTTTTCTAATGAGGATTTGCAAAGGGACAATGTGTATTTTACAATGTGATACCAATTATCCCTGGGCGAATATGAGAATGAAGGGTGAGATGAAATTATGCATCCTCATGACGGCCATAATTAGGTCATTCTGCTTCCATCTTCTTGCCAGGCAACAGAAAGAAATGTGGAGAAAATAAATGTTTAATGTATTGGAGGGTTGGATTGTTTTGATATAAAAAAATAGCTTTTTTATGTTCTAATTAGCATTAGTGTCTTTGCTTAGCAACTCAAATGTATCAGGACATATGCGTGAAAAATTTTGCTCAAATTAAAATCTGGATGGATCAGGATGTGAATGGATTTTGGGGCATATGCTGCGGCTTTCTTCATTCTGAATGTCACGAATATTAATATTCAGTAGGAAAATGTGCTATATTTTAGATATGGGATAATGGATCCTATAATTCACGCGCCACACATTTGAACAAAAGAGCCTTTTGCTTCATTCTGAACTCTTGCTGTTGCTGGTTGGGTCTGTTTGTCGAAATTTCAAATGTTTGACTTGAATGAAATTGTTCATTAAAGACGAGTGCTGTCACTATTCTGTCACTATTAAAAAAAATAAATAAATAAAAGTCTCGTACTTTGATTGAGGGACTGAAACTGTATCCCGATAGCAAACTGTCTTGTTGCTCGGCTCTTTTGACCAGTGTTGGGTGTAATGCATTATTATACAATTAATTACTGTAATTACGCTTGAAAAAGAAAAACAAGGGATGTCTGTAATTTAATTACAGTTACTTCTGATGAAATTGCAGTAAATTCTGTATAAAACAACAGTGGACTCAAAATCAAAATGTTGTTTTTGTATGTAACCTTCAACTTTTAAATGCTTTGATTATGAATTTGAATACAGTTCAATAATAATTGCAATTTTATATGATTTATTTGAAAGAATTAAAAGGATGTATTAAAGGAATATTAGCCATTATTTACGCATGGACACACCAGAAGTGGTCTTACTGTATTACTGGTAACTCTGGAGAATAAACTTGAACATCAAGTGCAACACAAATCAATAAATAATACATTTCACTTTGTCCTTATTACACATTTTGAACAATTTACAGCTCAAAACTGTAAAATGACACCATTTAAAAAAAAAAAATATATATATATATATATATATATATATATATATATATATATATATATTGCAGTGTACATAATAGATAGTAAATCACAGAAATATAACATTATGTAAACCATTACTACACACAATGGCTAAAATTCTATACTTTCTATACTTTTCAACTGCATGTCAACTAACTTAGAGTATTAGTAGACTGTTTGCTTAATATCTGCTAACACTTTATTCTCAAGCTCCTCAACAGATATTCTACTGACTATAACTACTAACCCAAACATAAAAGTCTACTAATACTCTATTTAGAGTTAGTTGAGATGACAAAGTTACTTAGAGTTGGTAGAATGTTTAAAGTGGACTATTAATAAAGTGTCACATTAAAATTTTACTGTACATTGTCTTATTTCTGCTCATTTATCCTTCAAATGTTGTAAATAATAATATGCCCTTAATATGTGTTCAGTTAAAGTGATATTTCACCCTAAAATCAACAAGGCATTAGAACAACACCGTGGGTGAGTAAATGATGATCCTTTAATTATTAATTGCTGGTTTGTTAACTACTGCATAAATACTGGCTAATATGCCTTTACTGTTGAGTTAATCATTAACTACCAGTGTGTTAATACTTGACTACAGCATAATTATGGACCCTTAAAATAAAGTGTTACTATTGGTGCATTAATCTAATTACACTGTTGAAGATGTAATTAGTAGCTAGTAAATAATTAACTTACCCAACACTGCTTTTGACCCTTAAGAAACCACATACAAGCCACCCAGAACAAACTTGGAACCTGTAAAATGTTAATATGTTAACATTTTTACAACTGTTTATTAAATAATATACATTGTTTCACTCTAAATTGTTTTGCGCACACACACACACACAAAAACACTTGTTCCCTTCATCTAGTCTTTTTTATTCACTTGTTTTCCTGGGTTACGCATTAATGCAAGTTCAGTACACTACAAACTGCACAGCAAAATTAACAGTTAATAATATTAATGGTACATATATATATATATATATATATATATATTTTTTTTTTTTTTTTTTGTTAGTGGTGTTAAAAATTTATAAGAAGAATCTGTTTAAATGTGTACATGGTGATTTTTATAATATATTCTGTATATTGATAAAGTTATACACCATAACAAAAATCCCCGTAAAATGTACGGTAAAAAAAAATGGCAGCTGTGGTTGCCAGAACTTTACCGTAAAAATACGATAGCAACATTTAGGTTTTACAGCACTATTTTACAGTTCAAAATCGTAGAATTTAAAAGTTTTATTGTAATAATTACGGTTCATAACTGTTTCTTTTACACACTGTAAACAAATGCCATTACATTTACGGTAAAACAAAAAAACTAAAAACGTATTTCATTAATTGATATAATGTTCATTTACTCAACCAACCGATTTAAGTACTAATAAATGTTTTTTACCTTTGTAATACACTGACAACCACCAATCACAGAGGTGATGAGAGTCACATGATGGATCAAAGCTCATCGCAAGCAGCTTTTGTGGAAGGACAATACTAACATACAGAGTAACCACGGTAACACACATGAACTTTTAAAAATGCAAGAACATTAGATGGAATATAAAACCCAAATTTACATAACTGATTAGGAAACTAAGAGGAGTTATTTTAACGAAAATACATCAAATGGGAAGTGTCACGCAGGGAACTGTGTGATCTTAAATTGACGGTTTTTCACTGTAAATTATACAATGACTTGTTATTTTTCGCTTCCAAAACCCGTAAATTTAATGGTATTTTACCGTAATTACATTAAATGTACCGTTAGATCTACTACCGTTATTAACCATACATAGTAAGGAAACTTTCTGTAATTCAATTAACTGTTTTTCACCGTGTCATTTTTACAGTCTTTTACTGTTAAAATCACTGTCATTTTTTGCAGTGTACTTTTTTATTGACTTACTTTTCCACACAATTAATTTAAATGCACCATTGGTGTTAGATATGTGTGAAAAATCGTAAGAAGAAGAAGAAGAAACTGGTGTTATTGACCTGAAAAAATCCGAACGACCCATTTACCTATAAAATTATAGTCTGAATTTACTCTCGGCTAACAAGGAAACGATGTGGATTCGGGACAGATTTTCGGACATTACTGTGCATGTAAACAGACTCATTGAGTTGTGTAAAATAAAGCACTGTAGAATGCAAATACAGCGAACAGACAATTACCAGGCCTGAGGCTCACAGTTAAGGTCTAAATGATGAAGTTCTAGGCAGCAACATCTGGCTCTAAATACCTAAGCGTTCACGCATGCAAGCGTCCAAACAACAAACCCATCAATCAATCAACCAACCAGCACACACTGTGGCCCTACAAATAAATACGGAAACAGAGCGTTCTGTAATAGGAGCTGTTATGTATGCGGTGTGTGTGAGGGGTGGGGTTATGGAGAGATTAGGTAGATGACAGTTCTGGGCTAAAGATGCATTACCGCTCCGCTTCGAGCGTAATTAGGCCTTCTATGTTAAAACCCAACCACCTACTCCTTGTCTCGCAACTTCCTTCTTTGCCCTTGTCCTTCTGCCACCCTCAGGCTAGACTCCTGAATCCTAATCTGCAATATTTTCCTCTCTTCAAAAGGTAGACCCACACTGCAATACAGAAGCGATCATCTGAAGAAAGAAGACGACGCAGGCTGCAAATGAGATCAGTCACACCGATATCCTTCCGTACGCCGCAAAGATATGCAGCCACACAACCAGGGCGAACCAATCAGATCCAGCGACAGAGCGCAGCTGGAGTCGAACGCGTGAACGTGTTCGTTTCAGACTCCCTAACAGACAGACGACTCAGAAGTGCTCACTTTTTCCCCGTCTCCACTTTTCAATGTACCGCCTTTCATCCACACAAAGTACATCTGAGGATTGGCCTGGCGCTCGGAGCTCAGCGAGCCCAGATTATATTTTCTTCAAAGTGGGATCCGAAAATGTGGCACAAATAAAACGCGTTGTCTGCCCTCCAGGACTTTCCAGTTCTTCAGAGACTCTTAAATCTAAGGCCGTCCCTGCGTTTTGTCTACGAGGATAAAGACTAGTCCAACGCACCAAGTTGGTTTCTTTCATTTTATAAGCCACTGGCGATGCCTCTCTCATGTCCGCCCCTCCTCGCGGGTTATCAGAGGATCAAACGTAGCACGAGTCGGGTCTCTCTGTCAAACACGATGTCTCAGAAAAGAGAGGGAGGACAGATGGCTGTTCAGAGATGTCTCATGCATACACAGGGCACCTTTTCGCCCTCTTTTTCCCGTTTTCAAAGCAAATGCTATCTTCGAGCTCTGAATGTTTCTTAGTTGTCCAACGCAGCGTCTCCATCCAGTTGACCTTTACACTCGGCAAGGCCGACGGCAGCGTTTCCGATCGCAGAGGGTTTTATTGTGGTTATCAGATCAGTATTTTTTAGCGCACTCTTTTTTCTCCATCTCAGCCTCTCTGTAGCTGTTGCCTGAGTGCGTTGGAGTTAGTTTGAACCATGATAGACCGAAGATTCAAAGATTGCTGTTGAGACATCAACTCTACAGTTATAACTTAAAGGTTAAGTGTGTCATGTTTTGATTATTGATGCAACGTGGAGATTCAACTACAGTGGATTTAAGTCGTTTGTAGGTTGATTCACTGAAAAAAATGTAAACATGGTTGCTCCATGGCATATATTGGATGGCATAAGTTTGCTTTAGTATAAGTATGCTTTTCTGGCCAATGGCAATATAAATGGTTGATTGAGTTGTTTGTAAATCCATTCTCTTGTAAACTGTTGCATTAATTTCAACATTTTAAGCCATTATTGGTTAAATGTCACATTAAATTCTTTATTGGTTAAATATTACACAAAAAATCAAATATTGAGCAATTACATAGCCAATCAATGTTCAAAACTCCTTGCCGTAGCCCGATTCACAACGGTAAGCTTGTGATAATGTTTTATAATTTGAGTGGTTTGGGTAATTTTCTGTGGGAAACGCAAGTTTGCCGCCGTTTGTCTTTGCGTCATTACGTCACATAATAATCACATAGGTTGTTTTACAATTTTAAATGTGTATCTGATTACAGATGCGGGATTACACTGTACTTCCAAAAGAGAACGAGTTTTAAGGATTTGATTTTTAATTAAGGATTAAATAAGCATTAAATTGCTTTTTGAAATTAAAAAGGTGATGCAATTTGAAAGGTGTAATGAATCCGCCCTGTCTTTCGTCCACTTACCACCAGATGTCGCCCTCTCACTCTATGGACCCTATCATACGGACTACATTTCCCATAAGCCCCTCACCCAGTCACTGATCACCCTGGATTCATTACAAAAGGTATGACAATTAGAGACTGTACAGAAATTGAAATCTACAGGTTACGCGATTACACTCTAAATACACAGTCCTTCAATGCTGATGTTGTGAACATTAACAATTTGAGAACAAAGCATAGCAATAATAATAATTTGCACGGTTCGTTGTGGTCTGAGCTAACTTTGCGATCGTTTGATTTAATCACCAATGGTAGCACGATTTATTGTAAAAACTTTTATAGTTGATCAAAAAAGGTTGCAGAAATGTTACTTTTTTTTTGGACATACTTCCAAGACGTAGTATATATATATAATTCTAAAGTACAGTAAATATCCACACTGGTACGTTCACTGACAGCCACATATTCTCCTCAAAACATCAGATTCATCCAGATTCATTCACTGAGGAGCCGTGCCGATGCACAACCCATGTAAAGAAGAAAATTCTGTTTTATTTCATTTTTTATCTTATTTTTAAGTTTTATTTACAAGATGACACTGCAATAAACAAAACTATTTCAACTTGAACATTTTTTTTAAACCAGTAGGCTACTTTAATATTGCTTTACAGTAAAAATATATGAACATCCTAGATAAAGGTAAGACTTATATAAGACTACATTTACGTTCCTTACCTTCTGGAAATTCTTTTTAAAAATTATTTCATATTTCTCATTATCATCATTTTTTTAGATTTAGGAATGAGGAATTTAGTCAATTTAACTTTGAAAATGAATTTAACTTTTTTCATTACTGGCATTTAGTCTCAGTAAAGTCCTGCTTAAAACACATATTATGTTCAATCTACTTTTTTATCATTTGAGTCTTCATAAAAAGCAGTTATGTATTATTCAAAAAAAAAAAAAATGCACCTGCGTCACATTGAAAAAGCTCTTTGTCAAATGCAAATATGCATCTTCAAAGGTGAGGGTAAGGCTTAAAAACTATGCATATCGACTAATTAGAAACATTACACTGCGAGAGGGTGATAGAGGTGAATGCATATTCGGTATAGTCAAATCTAAAGATTTTTTTTTTTTTTTTCAGTATAGCCTACTTCATATTCCGCAGCCCTGAGAATAACACAAGTGTTTTGATAATTAATGCAGTAAGGGTTAGGGGTCAATCCTGACAGCCAAGCTCTCCTCCAAAACAAAATATCTCCCGCACCTTCTGTTTTATTGTCTGCCGTTGCAGCCAGAGTGTGTGGCAGTGATTGTCAGCTAACCTTTTGAAAACCCCTCTCCTTCTATTTACCATGCTGAGTCTTCACCCTCTCCCACAAACACCCTCATTGGGATTCGGGGCACAGACGAATTGCTCACTAGGTCCCACATGAAATGAGATTTAAGTAAAAAAAAAAAATGCAGAATACTTGCTAAGACCATGAATAAATCATACAAGGATAGAGGGAGTATAAAAAAACAAGGAATAATTAGTTCACTTCGTATTTTTCAGGAACATTTTGGATGATATGTCCATTGTCCGCCTCATGTTTCCTGAAGGCCCTGGCAGCAGTGTGTTCATCCTCTCTGGGAATGAACTGTCATGGTGGTGCCTGGGCTTAAAGAGGAGCCATAATCATGACAACAATGACGACACTAAAAAGTGTCACTGGGCTGAAAGTGTAAATAACAGCAGCTCTGCTCTCTGAGGCTTATAAGCCGCATACACGTTTGCCTAACCTGTAAGATTAATTCGAGTTTTACATTTTCTAGTGGTTGCTCATGCAAAACAACTATTATAACAATAGTGTGTTGTTATGCTGGGTTCTGAATATATATATATATATATATATATATATATATATATATATATATATATATATATATATATACACACACACACACACACACACACACATATACATATATATATATATATATATATATATATATACACACACATATATATATTTATATTTATATATTTATATTTTAACCCAGCGGTTGGGTTCAAATGTTTTCAAACTATTGTTTAAAAATTACTATACGCTGGCTTAAAATGAACCCCAAATAGGTTGGAAATTAAAAAAAAAATAAATAAATAAATAAATAAAAATAATCCTAGAGGCAACAGCACTTATCAAAAGGTGAACATTAATAAGCAATTTTGATCAATGTTCATTATTTAATTATTATAGTTATTATTTATTCATTAAACATATTAATAAACATTCATATTTTGAATCAAGAATATATTGCAATTTTTAAACAATAGTTGAGTTAAATAAAACTACCCACTCGGTTTTGATCAAACATTAAACCCAACCGCTGGGTCAAAACAACCCAATCACTGGGTTTTAACTCAGCATTTCTTAGCTGTGCAGTTTGGTGTTGTAGGTTTCTTACTAATCCAAGTTAAAAATAATCCATCCCATGACTATATTCCATCCTGATAGCTTAGAATATACATATAGCAGTTTAATACTTTGGCGTAAATACTTTGATATTAATCCTGATGTTTAAAATATTAGTAGATAACACTTTAGGGTCAAATTCTCACTATTAACTAGCTGCTAACTATCATGCACATTACTAGGATATTGGCTGATTATTAGTACTTATAAAGCCTTAATCTGCATGATCAAATTCTACATCCCTTAAGCCTACCCATACCTAAACTTAACAACTACTTTACTAATTATTAAAAAGCAGTAATCAGGAGTTCATTGAGGCAAAAGTCGTAATTAATAGTTAGTTAAAAGTGAGACCCTAAACTAAAGTGTGACCTCAAGAAGAACACTTACTGAACTGAAGCAACTTACGTTTACTTGACTATCCATCATTTCTTTTTGAAAATCATGTTAAAATATAAATATCAAATATGATACATCAGACTGTCTCTCAAACATAACTGTATCGTGTTGAAAAATTACTAAAGCTGTTCCTACATTTACTTGATTTCACAGCAAAATGACACGTGAACCACAAGCTGAAGGGGATGTTAAATAAACTTTGCTCAGTACACACAAATAACAATTGTGGAGCCAGACACTCCATTATCAGTAAACAACAGAGACAATCCTTTTCATTGACTCACATTAAATGCAGATGGGGCTTTTAACAAAGTACAACTATCAATGGCGCTCAATAAAAATTGAAACACCCTCAAAGAATAAGCGACTGAAGGATGGAGAAGTAGATGCATTAAAACCAAAAAAAAAAAAAATGAAAGCATTATATTATGACTGGGACAAATTGGCAGCCTTTGTAAATATAGGGAATTATTTTCAGTTAGATCTAAACATAAATGAATGCATTCATTTTCAGTTCGTCCAAGGTAAACTCTCCATGTCTTTCCCTTTAGAAGGACAGTGTTGGGGAAAGTTACTTTTAAAGTAATGTGTGTTTCAATACCGTGTTACTCCCTAAAAAAAGTAACTAATTGTGTAACTTAGTTACTTTTTATGGAAAGTAATGCGTTACGTTACTTTTTCTCAGCTGGGCTAGGCGTGCTTGTTTGTTTTATTAACAAAAAGTTCTATTCTTGGCAAATGTTAAGACCCTTTGACACCAAGGGTCTTCGTAAGTCACTTTATTTATTTATTTTGTTGTTGTTATTGTCAATTGTTACCTTGTTACCTGTTACGCATCTAGGGTCTGAGAGTAACGAAATTTCAATTCTCTGTATGTATGTGCTGTATATATGGCAGAATTGACAATAAAGTAGACTTTGACTTTGACTTGACTTTGAAATGAGCCTCAGGCTGAAGGAAATGCAAATTTTACAGAGATCAATGAATGGAAAAACAAAGTGTTACTTATTTGAAAAAGATATTTTGATGTAAATATAATGCTTTACTTTACTAGTGTAGGGCTGAAAATATCCAAAGATATTTTAAAACGAACAAAGACATTTGATTTGCTGATTCGTCCCCCTCTCTCTTCCTACAAGGGCCATTTGGAAGACACAGAGGTAGTGATCAAGGTCTGTATCGGGGGGGCTATGAATTGTCACACCTTCAGTACAGTGGGGGAAGATTTACTTCTGATTGGTCAGTTTTAATGTCTCACATTTGGGTCAAGGAAAGGATAAAAGAAGATTTTAACTGTTGCTCGGTCTCTTTTTACTTTTTACTTGCTGCTCTCTTTGATTCTCTGCTCTTTTACTTGGGCACTCTCTCTATCTCTCTCTCTCTCTCTCTCTCTCTCTCTCTCTCTTTCAAGTAACTTTTTACATATGCTGGGTACAATTAATGGTATAAGTTTTTATCATCTCATACATCTATTTTGAAACCATTTTAAGTGTAACCATAAACAGATATATTGTCATTAAACTCTTTCATTTCAAATAATGTGCTAACTAGTTTTATTTGGTATTAACTTTGATATGTTACCTATTGCAATATAATATCGTCACACTATAGCAACGCTCTCCCACATATTTTGCTATTGTAACTGCGCTTATTTCCGTCATTGGTATAAGTTGCAGTGGGTGGTAATAGACAAGAAATGTACAGTTTTCTACCATCTTGCTGATAACGTTTCTTTAGTCATTCGGCAACCCTGCAGCCTGAACCCCTGTAGGCGAACCTACACTAGTTACTTTAAAAAGTAATCTGATTACATAACTCTAGTGACTCTACCCCCAATACTATAGAGGGGAATGTCACTGACATAACCTATGTCCAACTGCCAGCTTTTCTTCAAAGTCTCTGAGCGTAATGTGATGTGACAGACGGATGCATTTGTAAGACATGAGGAATGGCTCTGGGATGTTGCAGTGAGTAAGTCAGCCTCCCAAACAGCGGCACAGAGGAGGAACAAAGACCTGCTGCACTACAACACGAGTCAGTCCCTACCGGCTCTGACCTTCTGCATCTTTCCGTTCGCTGACATGCTTGTGAACGTGTTGAGGGAATGCTGGGGCCAGAGGTGGACTGAGAAGAAAAGAGAAAAGGGAGATAAGTTATTCTCAGTCTCAGCATTCTTCTCATCAGTGAATATGCAATAGTGACAAAGGAAAGAGGTCGTTTTTTGAGAAACAAACACTGACGGAGTAATCAGGACCCCAACGAGTATCATCTAAATGGGTTTGTTTTATGATAATGACTGTGCACGACTGCTTACCAAAAGAATAAATGCTTGGACATTAAATGGTTAATTACACAGTCATGTATTGTATAAATATGACTGACCAGATAATCAGAATAAAGTGTTTGTGTAATATTGTTTTTAATGATCATGGTTGTTGTTCACTGATGCAATTTTGTCAACATGGCATTAAGAGGTTGCAGAAATATTGGATTAACTTGTCTAAAATTTGTAAAAGATCAACAGTGGTGTTCTTAAAAGCACTGAGCAAATAAAGAAGAAGGTTAACTTATTATCCAGCTTCAAGTTCAAGTGAAGTCGAGGGGAATAGTTCAGTAAGACGCAAGTTCAAACATCACTATGATTTGGCAAGAATTGTATGAATATTCATTGTAAAAATCTGCTTTATGTTGTACTGAAAACAGATAACAATTTATTTTGATGGTCCACTTTAGACATTCTAACTGTGTAACTAGTCTCAGCCTCAGACGTCACGTCCACGGATCGTTGGCTGAACGTCTGATGCGTGTGCCACACTTATCTGGAAATACTTCAAGAGTTTCAAGGTCATCATCCGGTTGGTTGAATTCTGCAGAATTCCGCGTGTCGCGTTCTTTAATGGAAACAAATGCCGTGACGCCTCCGTAGAAGAAGAACACTGTTGTGTTTGCAACTGTGACAATGAGCGCTTCCTAGGATCAACTATACGCTGGATTTTCAAAAGTATGTGAAGTTCGTGGCTTCATTGTTGCAGTAAACTTGCATAACGCTCTTGAATGGTTAAATTATTAGATGCACGTCTGTTATTGTATGGACATCGACTTTTCATTTTCTAAACCTGACGCAGAACAAAACAAGCTGTGATTGGTTGCGTTACATGTCAGTCAAACATCTTCTTGGACAAGGAAGCTGTAATAGAGTCCAGATCTTCTATGAAGGTCCAGCTATGCGAGACTACTGTGCAACTACATGCCAACTAACTATCATTCGAGTATTAGTTGACTGTTTGCTTAAAGTTCACCTGTAGTCAATTTTAAAACTCATCTTTGATTACCAAAATTACATATTGAAAAAAAAAAATACAGTTTGAATGTAACTCTATTTAGCATACACAGATCTATGAACATGCTAATTAGCCCCGCCTCCACTCACTCGCACAAGCTCAAAGACCCACTCGGTCAACTTACTGTGGTATTCGGTATCGTTTACAACGTCAAACACATGAACCTTTTGCTTGACTACGTTATCAAACAGCTAATAGCTTAATGTGTTGCTAATGTTTCACAAACCATGTTCCCGTTCGTGAGTCAGTCTTCTAACAAACTGTATCCTTTGAAATGCTTTGAACACCTTAGAACGTCAGTGGAGAAAGGCATATAATTCATCGTAACATCGTAATATACATCATACAGCTGCTAAATCTGCTGAATTTTACATAGCAACAGAAAAATATAGCGGGGTAACCTTCTTTTGAGACTCCCTGCTTCAGTGTGGTCGTAGTTAATTATATATATAACGCCGGCACATTGACGTGATTGATTACAAGGTAGTTTGTGACATCAGAAACACCAGCTATTTCAAACAGCTATTTTTTAGATCGCTGCAGTTACTCGGTTGACTTATGACTTTGCACGTGGTGTGTCTTAAAGCATATTAACTACACATAAAAAACATTAAAAACCTGATTTTCACCACAGGGGGACTTTAACATCTACTAGCACTCCTCAACTGACATTCTACTGACTATGAATAACTTATAAGAATAAGTACATCAACTTATTCTACGAACACGAACCCTAACCTAACGGACTACTAATACTCTAATTATAGTTAGTTGACATGTAGTTGTAAAGTTAGTAGAATGTATAAAGTGCACCATGAAATTAATTATGGAAGAAAAAACAACACCATGGCATAATGACAGTAAATAATGACAACATCGTATTTTGCCTTTGCCGTGTTTTTGTATTATAGTATTTAGGAATTACTGAACAAGTCAGGTTAGCCTGCATCTCTGATGTGAGGGCCTCTAATCCAGAATATGTCCCTAAGAATGTCACGCTTCCACTGAGAGAGAAAAGGGGAGAAGGACGGAAAAATAAAATACGACTACAGCAGAATCATTCCATGCTCTTTAATCTCTCTCCCTCCTCTCTCCTTTATCCTTTCTGCTCAAATCTAGGACACTTTTTGTTTTATTTCCATCTCAGTTCTCAGGAGTCTCAGAGGCGAGAAACAATCCAAAGCTCCAGAAGCCTTCGTTGTGTATCGGAGTTCTCCGTAAAAGAGGTTAAGGCACTTTTCCAAGTGTAAAAATATCAGTGTGCGAGTGCATGCGAATCACATATTAACATTTGCATACGCATATGTGTAAGTATTGGGTTTCTGTCACTGAGGGAGCATGTTTTGACTGTGTGCAAACTAGATTCATGGGCCAACAAAGGGAATTTACCCAACGGACCGCTGTTAGTGAAGCAGCCACACACAACAATCAGATAAGACGTCAGCGAACAGCAGGCAGAGGCACGCGCGGCAGTAACACAAAGGCGGCCGTGTCATTAAAGGAATACTCAAAGGCACAGATATCTCCATCTTACAAAGGAGAGAATTCTCCAGGCGTGGAAGGGGAAGACGTGAGGAAGAGTTGCGATAACGCTGGAAAAGAATGCACGGGAGGGGTGTGATTTCATTTGTGTTGAAGCACAATGAAAATTGTAAACATCCTAATGAACGAATGCTTTCAAGAGAATTAGAGTCAGTAGTTCACGTTTCGATGAATGGAGCAAGGCCAAGGGACGAATGTCTGGGCAAAATGAATGTATGTAGTTCATCATAATGAGTGTGAAATGTCAGTCACAGGCTTTTGTCTGTGCAAAAATTACACCGAGACGCACATCTGTCTTGGTGACAGATTCAGAATTGACTTCGGTCAAAAAAGTGATGAATGGAGAGAGGAAAACACAGCAGGAAAAACAATACCACAAAATATCCACAGAACAAAAAAAAAATCAGAATGCAAACCCTAAAAACAACAACAAAAAGAGTGAAGCTTTAAAAGTGTCCGCCGGGTGGCGCTCTAATACTGTGCGCACTCTCAGCAGATGCTTGCTTGTGCAAACTGCAAAGGTGAAGACATAGAAGCAAAGAGGAGACTAATGGTCAGGAATGTAAATATGGCTTCAAGAATACGACATTAAAGGAAGGAAAGGCGATGTATTGTATATAAACCCTGCAAAAAACTGCATCGAAAATCCTCCCACTCACCAACCCTCCCTCGCGCTTGTAGATGGACATCTCACCAAGATCGTAAACACTGCATTCTGTTCATGCATCTATTTATCAGATACATCATGCAATATTTATTCGCCCAGATTTTACAAGCTTGCCTCGCATGCATCAGGTTTATAATGCACTTCTGCGACAGCTAATAAAGAACTGCATATAATGCTGTTTTTTGCATTCATGATTTCACATTCAGTGTAATACCTGTCATAATGAACCAGAAAGGGAGGGTCCATGTCATTGTACTACTAGCAGTTGACACTCCAATGAAAGTACTGAATATATAGCCAAAAGTATGCGGAGAGCCAAACACCGTATGTACATAAGCCATCAATATTTATAAATTGCAAGCTATTAAATGAGAAAAAAAGTCAGTTAGCTATAAAGACGCAATGATAGCATTTAGTATGGGGAACAATTCTCACTTTTACCTTACTTATTAGCTTGCATATTGGCTGTTTATTAGTACTTATAAAGCACATTTAATGCATGACCATATTCTACATCCATAAATCCTACCCATATCTAGACTTAAACACTTAAAAAACTACTTTACTAACTATTAATACGCAGCAACTTAAGAGTTTATCGAAGCAAAATTCATAGTTAATAGCGAATATGTGATCCAAAAGTGTTATAGAACTATAAAGCCTCATTGTGAGATGAAATAAAAAAAACAGTTGTGGCATACAACAACAAGTTGAATAAATTAGTCGCTGCAATACAATAAAGTTACATTGAAAGATATAAAATGAAAATTACGAGAAACAAATTCTCAGTTGTAAGACATAAAAACACAACTTTGAGAAAACATCTCAAATGAGAGATCGCAATTGACCCGCCCTCTTTAGTTACTGTTGCTATGTCCGACAAGCCATGTGCTCTCACGCCACACATCATGTTCTCACGCAGTGAAAAATACACCGTGGACTAAAAGAGGACACTGACAATGCATGAAATGGTTCCATATTTAAAATATTGTAATTTTTTAAAGAAGTTTAAACAATAAATAGCGTATTGTGTCTCTTTAATGTGTCATGACAGATCGCTGTAGCTCCTCGTGAACCGATTATCTCTTCATACTAGTTCATTTATAGCATCAAATAAACATGAATGAACATCAGAAGGAATGTTGTTTCAAGCGCGGAAAGACGTGAGTACACACAATTTTTCAATTTCAAGTTCACCAACGTTAATCTCTCCTGACTGCAAAATGGCAGATTCGGGGTTATGATTGGTCAGATCGCCTATCAATCAAGCTGCAGGCGAAGGGTCGATCTGTAAGCTAAAGCAGCAATTATGAGATTATCAAACTGCAAGATATTTAGTCACAATAGACTTATAAACAATAAAGTATCATTCCCTAGAATTAAAGCTGCAATTGCGAGTTATAGTAATAATTCTGACAAAGTCACAGCTGCAAGATTTGGTCACACTTGATATAAAATCACAATTGGGAGATAAAAGTGAATTATGAGCAATAAAGTTTCAGTTACAAAACTTAAAGCAGCAATTGTATGTTATATTGTCGCAATTACCTTTTCATTGTACCGTTTCAAGCAGAAGCAAGATTCAGTGCACATGTGCTTGTTGAGCGTTAAATTCAAAAAACTTTGGTAGAGCAAAGTAATTATTTCTCTTTAACAACTTTAAACTTCTGAGAAGGTTTAGCACTACATCCAGCAATATCTAATGAGTTTTGTTCAGGCCAGTCAAGTCTTTCCACTCTACGAAACCTTTTCTGTACGGACTTTGCATTGTGCACAGGGGTGGAATATCGTGCTGGAATAGAATACGGCTCTCTACAAACTGTCGGATGCACAGAATTCTCTAGAAAGTTACTGTATGGGGTAACATTAAGGACCAACGGGCCCAGTCAAACCTGTTAATTAGAAGAGGGTCTTCACATGCTTTTGGCCATGCAGGGTTTAACTGTGGTTCCCAGCAGATGCACAGAGATCAGACAGGGGTTGCGCTCCAGTCTACAGCACACAGGCATATGATTGCTGGCAGAAAAATTAATTAGTGCACGGGACAAGGTTACAGCCACGTAATGAAAGTTATTGGGCATGTCAGTTCATCACAGCCTCAGTCCCCCTATTACTTTCAATCAGGCCAGCCGGCCGTGAAATAGAGCTCCATGTGAGGCTGGAGCTGGAAGTGGCGTATCAGAGGGCCGTCCCTAGTGGCTTTTCACATGGCCGATCAGGGTACTTACTCTAATACGCATGCAGTGTGATGATGCCGAGACTGTCACACTCGCAGGCCTGCCCCTCATTTCAAATTGCCACAGCAAAGTGGATGTACTCCTCCTCTGCTCTCTCTCTCTCTCCCTCTCCCTCCCCAGTCCGACCGGAGGAGGTGAGGCTCACCCCGGATGACCCAGCGGAGAGAAACGGATGAGGGGAGACGACTGCGCCCGGGAAGAGGGCGCTGGTGTGAGACCGTTGCAACTCCAGTCAATTAACCTGCAGCAAGCGCCGATGAGAGAGGGTGCTGACAGCTGCTTTGTCTGAGCGGACGCCATCGGAGTTCTCGCGCTCACAGCAGAAACGGACGGGGCCTCATCAGTATCAATACCGGAGCAGACGCACAGAATGCACAGCGTCAGCTAGTTGTCTGGACTCCATCCCAAATTCTGAGACAGAACAAGAGCAGTTAGCAAACTTTAAACAGGGCTTATACGCTCAACGGCGAGACCGCCGAACAAACTTTCCTGAGCAACTGTTCTTCACAGTTATAGGAGAAGCAGATTGATTGGGTCTTGTTTTTAAGTTGGTTTTAATGATTCAGTTTGGCCTCGTTCAATCATATATATTCATTTATTATACATAATTAAATTATTATTTATTAAAATTAGTTATAAATACAAAATGAAGATATTTAAATATACTACTATATATATGAGAAATAAAAACATAAAAAAATCATTCTCTCATGAAAAATGCAGAAACTGTGAAATTTTTAAAACTGTCAGATTATAGTACTTATGAGACAACTGTACATTCACAGTCTCCAATATTAATATGGAAAAAAAAAACATACATAAAAAATACGGGGTTAAAAACAACCCAAGTTGGGTTGAAAATGGACAAACCCAGTGACAAAAATGTTTGAATATATTTAACCCAGGGTCAAAACAACCCAATTGCTGTGTATAAATATTTTGATTCAATTAGCCCAAGTTATACTGCCTAAGATTAACTTTAATTTATCATCTCCTCTTTGCTATTTTTTTAATTATTATTTTTTTTTCCCATCAGCTCACACCTATACGTTCAATGAATGCTGCCGACTTCACTGAATATCAGTCTCAGCTGGTCAGACAGCTGTACACTAATACAAATCAGGCCTCAGAAACTCTTGGCAGGAAGAAATCATTGACAGTCATCCCATAAACCTGCCTTTGATTTGGAAAAATCCTCACTCTGGCCCTCTCCGCTACTCGACAGGCCTGGTCTACTTTGGAAGTCGATTGCAAGACGAGGCTGAGAATAGCACAGATCTGCATTTTTGTTGCTGCGGAACATCTAGAAACAAATAGAGAGCGTTTTATACAAATGAAACAGAGAGTATTTCTGTTAGCTATGCTATTTATTGATAGTAAATCTGTGAGAGCTTAATTGATTGTTCTCCCAGATCAGTGGCACACTCTCTCAGCCTTGAGTGTTGCAGAGCTAGATGCCGGACAGAACAACTGAAAAAAGGCAGGTAACTATTTTATGAATAAAAAACAAAAATAATAATAAAATTCCTTTCATCATTCTCAGCCCATTTAGTGTTAAACTAATATGATTTTCTTCCATGAAACACAACACATTCTGAAAACTGTGCTGGTTACTCCTTTCCATGCAATTACAATAAATAGGAACTGAAGAATTCAAAGTTCAGGGGAGGGGGGGGGGGGGGGGGCACTAAAGATAGTCCATGCAACTTATGCACTGTAATGCCAGTATTCTGAAGCCATCTACTGCAGCTTTGTGTGAAAAACTTTGAATCAATCACTGAGTCAGTGAGTTGAGAACCAAATCATGAACAAATCATTTGGACATAGACATTCTTTAAAATATCTTCTTTTGTCTTTCACAGACGAGAGGAAGTCATACAGGTTTGAGTGGGTGAGGGAGAGTAAATTATGACTGTTTTCATTTTTGTGGTAAACAATGCCTTTAAATGTTTGCCTATTTCTCACAAAAAACAAACAAACAAACAAACAAGGCTTCATAAGATAAGAAAAATAGCATGCGAGTAATTCACATTTATAATACTTTTATACACATACACACACATATATATATATATATATATATATATATATATATGCACAGACAAATTTTTGCACAAAAAATAATGCAAAAAAAATTAATTTCTTCTTTCAAATTTCGGCTCTTAATTTTTAATAAAAAAAAAAAAACTCCCCCTCCTCTTGCAGCAACATCTCTTCTCTGATGACGTTTACTGGCGTGAGGGCGGGGCAACCTGTCACTCACATGAGAACGGCCAATAATGAACCACAATCATCCAATCAATTCCCCATGGATAAAATCAAGCCCCGTCTCACATTTATTCTTGTTTTAGAAGCCATTTCACTCATATGTCACAATAGAGAAGAAAAGTCTATAGCCTTGTTTCATTCCGAATTTAAGGGTTTGGAACGACAAGAAGGTGATTAAATAATGACAGAACTTGCTGAACAGCTGTACAATGCCCAAAAAAACCAGAATAAACTAGGAGTGGAAATCCAGTGGTATTTTAAGCAATGACTTTGCTGACAGCCTTGTACCTCAGGTTTTACACAAATGCATTGCAAAATAATAGACATAAAAATTTACATAAAATGTATGTATACAATTTAGTTTAGGCTCCAATTCTCACTATTAACTAGTTGCTTATTAGCATGCATATTAATGGCATATGGGCTATTTATTAGTACTTATAAAGTACATATTAATGCCTTATTCTGCATATTCTACATCACGTAATACAACAACTATTAATAAGCAATAATCAGGAGTTTATTGAAGCAAAGGTCATAGTTAATATTTAAAGCAAGAATTGGACCCTAAAAGAAAGTGTGACAATTTATTGAAGAAAGCTTGATTGCTTGTACTCACAGTTGTCTTTAAGGCAGTCCTCTCAACACTCATTTCAGTCAGAGAAAGTTATTATATATTTATCATCTTCCACCTGCTCTTCTTCCCAAGTCCCTGTTTTCCTCCCTGGAGACCGCAGAGGATTCACTCTCTGTCCATCTGGCCAGCTTTCTCTTTTTTTTCTGCTTCCACCACAGTTGTTTCTCACTCTCAGCTCCTCTGTAGTCCCGGCCTTTGGTGTAGACCCCTCCAGCGAGCCTGCTGTTCTCCCACGCTCCCTGTCTCTCATTAGACACCTCCATGTGGACCAAGACCCCTCTATCAGGTTGGCTGCAAAAGAGAAAGAGAGAGGGGAAGGTTCTCCAGCCCCTCTCCGTACCACATCCAAAGACACAAAAATGAAAACATGGCCAACTTCCCACTGTCCCTCTGGCAAACAGAGATGTCTGATCAAGAGAGGAGGCAAGAGAGGAACATCTCAGAAGCCTAGACCTTTAATGTGTCTAAGCAAAGATGTCACACAGGGAAGGCGGTCTTCTGAATCTCAGCACCCTGCCTTTAGCTGGCCGACAGAGGGAACAGCAGGGAGTCGTGGGCCGGCGTTCCCATCCTTATACCTTGTTTAAAGTGCTTTTGGAGCTTTGTACCACCACTACGGAGTCCCGTGGCGAGAGTAACGAGGCATTTAAAAAGCACACGATGTAGAAAATGAAAGCCTGCGACTTCCAAAGCGCAAGGCCTGAGCAGAACCCGTTTTGGTCCGCTTGTTACGAGACTTATTTCTAAAGAAAAAAAACAGATCGAAATCAAAGGGAGGTTTTGGACTAACTGTACTACTTGTTCTTGTTTTTGACTCGCTGAAATAATTACCACTGGGTTCACCATCGCTGGGTTGTCAGATATGTTATCTCGGTTTCTGCAGAGCAACATTGGGATGCTGTGTATGCAAACAGGAGCTGGACAAACCGCCCGAAGACTCCGAACATATCTCGCCACATCTTGGAATAACTAAACGTAGCCTTTACCTAAACTTTGCCCGAGGCTTCTCATCTTAGTCAATCAATAAGCAACTTTTCACAGCTTGTAGAGAGGTCGTACAGAGGCTCGACACAAACACACCGGCTCTGGAGGAACCTAAGGCGCTGGGCGCATGAGATCCATATCAAAGAGGTCCGGATTGCACACCGAAGGTAGGGGGGAGAACCTTCCTGGTAAAGTATTAGAGACCAGCTTCTTGCTGGGCAAGAGGTGGATCAAACTGCAGGACAGAATATGATAGATTAAATTTTTAGCTAACAAAGCGCAAACTAACTAGCATTGTTCATCATACTGGCCCTAGACTCCTGCCGTATGAGATGAGGATTAATCCGAAGAGAACTGTTAGCAGAACTTGCTTCAACCGTGTACAAAGTGAGCATGATGCAAAAGCAGTGAAATACATTTTAAATACTTATATGCTGTAATATATATATATAAAAAAGCACAGAGCTGCATTTTAAAAATGAGGACATGGCCTGTTACTTTCAGTCTCGTATGGTGTCTGTTCATATTGCCCTTCTTTTTTTATTGTTTCATTCTACCTTTCTTGTCTTTCCCAATGTTTCCTTAGTGCTTGCATTAAGGTTGACTCGCCCCAAGGAAATGCAGAGGTACTCAATATACTCTTATTCCATTAGGAGGGATAGTGTCTGCTTCAGTGCACACAAGAAAGACTGCTCTGTTTTCCTGGTGTGACAAACCAGAGCTAATACAATAACAAATGCTGTGACATCAATAATGAATTTTGGTGCTTTTCTTTAGGGAAAGAGGGATGCAGAGGAGTGGAAGAGTTTGTAAGACCCTGGAAAGTCAATACAGAGATGGGGACCATATTATGTGAAAAACTTTATCAGCGTGCCTCTGCAAAATTCTCCAAACAATTCATTAAAGCGCATTGGAGGTGTCTTCCGAAGTTCTTCTTTGTAAAACACGATAAAGCAGGGGACTTAATTAAAAACTCATTATGTTAGAGATGTGTTGCTGTGTCTTTTGAGAAAGCATGTCGCACATCTCTGTCATGCACTGTACGGGCTACGACACACACTCACACTGAGATTCTCGCACCCACTTCTGTACTCCGTGGAGTAGGAGCTGAGGATGTTGTTCTTTCTGTTTTTGCCAGCTATAGAAGGAAGGGCTGGCAGATATCGTGTACATGTGGACAGGGTTGGGGAGTAACGAAATACAAGTAACTTTGTTACGTATTTAAAATACAAAATTTGGGTAACTGTATTTCATTACAGTTACATTTTAAATGGGTGGTAATCAGATTACAGTTACATCTGAAAAGTATTTTAGATTACCAAAGTGATTACTTTGAATTTTAATGTCATTTAAACAGCAATTGGTGATTCTCTGACTCTGACAGTCTGAAAAAGCAGAGTTAAGTTTCATCAACATTTTAATACTCTTAAGAGGGATCATAAAAATGTTGTTATTTTTATTTAGTACTGTCCTGAACAAGACAAAATGACTGAATTTATAAAAAAAAACATTGCCCAACTGTCAACTTAACTGTCCTGTCATGACCTGGATGATCCACGACTGTTTTCATGTTTTGTGATAGTTGTTTGTGAGTCATTTTATAATTCACTGGTCACTGCAACATTATATCACAATTTTTGAAAAATTTAGTGAAAAAATTTAGGTTTTTTTTAGTGAAAAATTCAGAATTGTGAGATAAAAACTTGCAATTACCTTTTTTGTGTAACGTGAATTATCATAAAACACACATGTACAAATACCCTTTGTTTCACTTTGTTATTCTTCTAGTTATTTACTAGTTATCTAGTTATCTGCTAGTTATAGGACTAGTTCACTTCAGAATTAAAATTTCATGATAATTTATTCACCCTTCATGTCGTCAATGTCATGTATTTCTCTCTTCAGTCGAAAATAAATGAAGGTTTTTGAGGAAAACATTCCAGGATTTTTCTCCATATAGTGGACTTCACTGGGGTTCAACGGGTTGAAGGTCCGAATGTCAGTTTCAGTGCAGCTTCAAAGACTCTACATGATCCCAGACGTTGTTATCAAAAAAAATGATGATTGTATACATTTTAACCACAAATCTTGCACTGCTCGGTGATCCGCCACGCATTGTAATCACGTTGGAAAGTACCGCGGTTGGGTGAAATCTTATTTTCTCCTCCAACCTCAAAATCGTCCGACATTGTTGTTTTAACTATTTTTTTTTGTAAAGGGCGTGTTACTTAATCTTTGCACGTTCACTTAGTAGAACCTGGATCAGTACTCTCGCTTTTGTCACACGTGACCTTTCCAACGTCATTACGTAATGTGTACTGCATCGCAACTATCTGAGCTGCAACATTCTGTATAAATATAGAGTAAATGCCACCTCAGATACAGCTCTGTGCCATTTTTTTATGTCATAAATACTGATTTCATTTGATTGATAACAGTGGCTTATTGGTCTACTTGAATTTATTGATTTAATGTAAGAGCTTGACAAAAAACGATGCATACATCTAATAAGGTTATAAAAAATTGCCATTATAAAGCTACAAATCTCTTTAAGATTATCAGATTAAGAGGGCAAATAGTGCCTCGAAAAGTTCATTTCTGTCACTGCTGTGTACTAACCACAGCAAGATTATGAATTGCTATGTATTTATATATGTGTGTTTGTATATATATATATATATATATATATATATATATATATATATATATATATATATATATATATATATATATATATATATATATATATATATATATATATATATATATATATATATATATATATGTATGTATGAAGCTTTTTTTTGTTCCTCTTTTTAAAGGCGAGGCGTTGTGTCTGTGGTGCTAATGAAGATTTGCCACCATTGGCCACGCTGTCACTATAACTGGTGCTGTCATGTTCCCTCTCTTTCTCTTTTTCCCTTTCATCCTGCTCTCGTGTTCCTCTTCACTCCCACCTTTGTGATTAGACTACTTCCTCATGTTTTACAGAGCGTGTGTGCTTTCCACTGAAGGCGTATTTATCATTCTTGCCCTCTATCTTCCTCACCCCCTTCAAGGCAGCGTAACCCATTTGAATATCAAGGCAACAGTTGACAATGGAGAGACACTCGAGAGCACAAAAAACCTCCAGCCGGCTTCAAGGGCCAAGGAGGAGAAGAGGGGTCTGACAGCGGTAAGGAGCTCTTACCATACACGTAGCTAAACAAAGCAACAGTCAGGGGAGGCAGACCACTCACTCACAAACACACACAGACCGCCAGGGGAATACACACCTGGGGATGGTGGGAGGCAGAGAGGAAAAAATACTCTATCATCCATCTCAACAGAGTGAAGGAAACCTGCGCTTCAAATGCTAGTTTACATTTGTCTCCACCTGCGCTCTCATAGAAATGTGACATGAAAAATCTATAGTTAATCCTTGTGGTTCTTGATTTATGGGGATTGGAAACGTAGCTATTTAGGGGTATGATGTTTTTCGAAATTCAGTTTATGAATGGAAAAAAAATGGTACAAATACAATCAGTGAAAGGCTCACTCAAAGGCAGTGATACGTTTTTTTTTTTAACTGGGTACAATGAGATGACATTATTCTACTCACCCTTCAACCATCGAACATTAAAAGGACATTTAAAAAGCATCAACAAGATACTTTCAGCCATGAATAGGCTACCCAAAAGCGCAATTTTTTTCCACAGCAATAACGGACGGACTAATATCACTGTAGTAGGCGTAGGCTAATATATATTATGAAATATACATCGCCTTTATCAAAAATGTCCATTAGCTTCAACATTGCATGATGCTATTTCAAAGTGATTTCCGTCATTTTGACAGGTAATAAATTGTATGTACCTCTGAAAAAAAACCTGGAAATAGAAGTGAGGATTTGAGGAGAAAAACAAGTTCTTTGTGCATTCCAGTGAATTATTAAAGTGTTAGTTCACCCAAAAATGAAAATTCAGTCATTAATTCCTCACCCTCATGTCGTTCCACACCTGTAAGACCTTCATTCATCTTCGGAAAACAAATTAAGATATTTTTGATGAAATACGAATCACTCCATTTTTTAATGCCCAGAAAACTACAGTGGTTCAACCTAAATATTATAAAGCGACGAGAATACTTTTTGTGTGCCAAAAAAACAAAATAACGACTTTATTCAACAATATCTAGTGATGTGCGGATTTCAAGACACTGCTTCATGAAGCTTCACGAATCTTTTGTTTTGAATCAGTGGTTCGGAGCGCCAAAGTCACGATTTCAGCAAATGAGGTTTCGTTACGTCATCAATGATTCAAAATTTCAATGGTTCACATGAAATGTTTGATACATACTCCAAACCACGATTTGAAACAAACTATTCATCAAAATAATATCAAAATATCTCATGGTATCCCCGTGTTCACTGAACATTTTGTGAACGAGTGAAATTTTATGCGGTCACTTTTATTCTATCCCACAGCGTCTACTGAAGGTTTGTTTTGAACAAGGTTTTAGATGTTTTTTGAATAGTCACTGATTCTCTCTCAACTGTGGTTAAGTTTATGTTAGATGCGTATCGCTTCCCGCAATCTATTGTACTGGTGTTTATCTGAACGGATTTCAGACAAACCGAGAGGATATCCGTGAGAGACAACCTCGATCGAGAAGTGCACCTTCAGTGTTGAGAGGAGGGGATTGAACCGGAGCTTTGTAACCTGCTGATCACTGGTTTTCCCAGCACCTGCTGTTTCCTTTGTGAGAGGTAGAGAGTGAGTGAGAGGTGGTTAAAAGATTGCTATGCTGAAACATCCGCTTCTCTTGCTGTGATGCTGAGGATTACCAAAATGTACAGTGAACTCTCACAACATCTCTCTCTCATTCTTATCTAAATCTGCTTTAAATCCCAAATTGCTTGTCAAAGGGATAAATTAGAAAGCAAAACACAGGGACTCACAAACCAGACTGCATGCTGTTTGCACCTGGCCATAGCAATTAAAGCCCTGATGACAGAAGAGGATGTCTTCTAATGTGGCCTATCAGCACTTTCACACATAGTCTCCTCTGTCTGTGTGCCACTTCTGATCTGACTGCCATTCCATTACAGGCATTTGATGTTCATAATCTGAAGCTCTGGATGCACATCAAAACAGCAGACATACCTTAAAGAAAGCCTGGCAGATTATAAAAGTGTGGCAGAGGAATCAGCATCTCTAGAGGTGGCATTATGCCATGTGACACATGCTACTGTACGCACATGGATAGACGCATGACAACGCGCACGTACTCTTTTAAATGGACTGGAGGTGGAATGACACAAATTTTACGAAACTACACTGTAAATGTGGCCATTGTTGCCTCTTTCAATCTTATTTACTCACCCTCATCCTGTCAAGCCTGCATTTCTTCTACACTGAAAAAAGGTGTAGAAACATTTTTCTTTACTAGTAAATTTCATAAAAAAATTACAAATAAACGTTAAGTTGTATTAAGTGTGAAATTCTGAAGTTGAAATGTTATTCTCTTGACATACTCCAATAATCTTAGTTTTATTTGTAACTTAATAAAAGTTACTGAGCTTTCGATGTTTTGTTACGGAAAGGCCGAAGCTGATCGGTTGGTTCTTGTCACATGACCTGCGGTGCGCTTGCGGCATTCTGAATTTTTCATCTCGCTGCGCCTTGAAAACGCACCACGTGCGCGTCACGACCGCGTCGCTTCCGTTATGAGCGTTCCACTTGAAATAACGAATAACGTGCAAAATACGCGATATGTGGACGGCCCCTTAGTCTGCTTTAAAGGTACGGTACGTGATTTCTGAGAAACACGTATATATATATATATATATATATATATATATATATATATATATATATATATATATATATATATGTACGGATGCCACGGTTTGGTGCATACAGTCAGACGACGAATACACTCAATCACGAGCTTTCCAAACTCTAATCCAGAAGGGGGAGCGAGGTAGTGCAATGCTGTTTTCTAACCGCCACAACAGGAAAAAAAGCGCAGAAAAACAACAGGCGATTTAGATATTAGTATGATCTGTCAATTAGTGTTTCAACCACGGAAAGACATCAATAAAACAGCTTAAGAATAATATCTCACGTAGCATTACATTTACCTCAGGCAAGTCACTCAGCGTCCACAGCATGTTAGTTCACTAGAGAAATGAACTCTACTTCACTAAATATATGTACTATGTACTATATTAGCTTATATGTTTCATTATAGTTACTTTACCTGTTAGTAATGTCTTAACTATTTAATATATGTTTAAATAAACTTGTCATGAAAACAAGTTATTACAGTAACTGTGTAAATTATAATATTTAAAAATTAATTGGAATAATAATTTTATAATTAGATTTAGAAGTTAATGCAAAACCTGCCTGTACAATGTACAATTAGGTTTTTTTTTAGTATTGATTATTATACCTGCCTTCCAGAAATGAGTTTTTGCAAGGTAATATGTCTGATATTGGAAAAGCTTTTCAGCGCTGGAGAGATGTTAGAAGGCCTGAAGACAGATGCCGAGGTTGCATCATTTTTGCTTGATACATGAAAAACATTGGTTTTACAAATGTTTGAACATTTTTGGTGCAAAAAAGTTCATAAGCTAACCTAAATAAACATAAAGATCTGACAATGCATTTCATCACTCCTTTAAATAATGCGTTTGACTTGGGAGGATAGAATTGTGCAGGAATATTTCACCAAAAATGACACTTTTGTCATGTATTTCGAAACTTTTATGACTTTCTGTCTTGGGAAACAAAGGAGATGATTTGAAGCTACAGTGAAAGTGTAGCTGTCAAGCAAGACTTACAGTAAATAATTAAAATTTCATTTTGTTCAGCATATAAAGTTATTGTATACCTTCAAAAGACCTGGAACATGGTGCATAAATCATATTAACTACTTTTATGATCCTTTTATGATCCACTTTCATTGTATGGAAAAGAACACTGTGTGTTCCATGGAAGTCGTATGCTGCATTCCAATTCACATACTTATACTACGTCCTTCTACTGTTTTTGTGAAGAAAAAGTACATACTTTTGACTGTGTAGCAGAAGAGTATGCAAGCTTTGGGACATGCTACTTTATCAAAATCTTTAACGGACATCCTGGTTACCGTATAAACTGCCCTGTCAATCATCTTGTCACAGTTAAAATCCTCTACATTCAATTGGCCCTTTGCCTGCAGTTTGATTGACAGGCGATCTGACCAATCATAACCCTGAATCCGCCATTTTGTCCATCCAAGCAGTCAGGGGAGTTACGTTGGTGAACTTGAACTTGAAAAATTGTGTGTCCTCATGTCTTTCCGCGCTTGAAACAACATTCCTTCTGATGTTCATTCATGTTTATTTGATGCTATAAATGAACTAGTATGAAGAGATGATTGGTTCACGAGGAGCTACAGCGATCTGTCACGACACATTAAAGAGACACTAGACGCTATTTATTGTTTAAACTTCTTTAAAAATTACGATATTAAATATTAAACTGTTTCATACGTAGTCAGTGTCCTCTTTGCTCCAGGATGTATTTTTCACTTTGTGAGAACATGATGTGTGGCGTGACAGTGCATGGCTTGTCGGACTTATAAAAGTTCGCAAAGCCGTTGCAGATTAAATATAATGTAACAGTTAATAAATATTTTTTCGTCAGGTTATACAGTATATTGACTATTAATCACTGCTTATCCGTCAGCCTCACACATCAGTCATGTTTTTTATTTGTATTTGAAGTTCTGATTGAATCCTCGTCCACGGCGCAATGTGTTATGGGCAATATTTGCCGTTAGAGTGTGCACGGATCTGCACTTTGGATTCGAACCGGAATAAGTAGACCATCCGGTTATCTTTGGAATACTCATTTCAACATACTACAATTTGGAACACTAATTCTAATTTCGAATACTATTTTGGATGGATACTGTGTGAATTGGGACGCAACCATACTGTTTTGGAATGACAGGAGATTTTTATGTTTTGTGTGAACTGTCCCTTTAATTTCCCAGTAACCAAGCCAAAGGTGATAATGGCAAGGGAAAAAAAAGATAATTTGAGTTTGTCTTGAATAACATTATTATTGGAGCTCAGGGGATTAAAAAAGAAAAAAAAATCTATGGAGTGACCGCTTTAATAAGTGCTGTGATGTAGCTCATCTATTATGTGTTCACACAGGGCTCAGGGAGAGTCCGGCGGCTCCGGTGGAATCATCTCACTGCTCAGGGGAATTTCCTGAGAGAATTTCTTCCTAAACATCCCATTTGCAAGAGGCAAACAAAATTGTTTAAACCCTTCATTTGCATTTGTACCCTCACTCCCCATTACTGCACGAGTTTGCCTAGCAGTGCACAGTAAATAATGAAGAGTATTTTCTGGACAAAGAAATGCATTTCTCTCGCATTAGTATGCTGCTGAGTAGGGGGTGCTATTTGTTCCTATCTGTTCTCTCCGATAGTTGGAGAGGAAACACATTTGCCTCCATTAAAATGTGCAAGGCGTTGGTAATGACCCCCTTTGCCACCTGTCTGCGCATATCAGTTCGGTTACCATGCGCAGAAAATAACACAACCATGTGATCCCCTGTCAATTGTGCTTGTAAATTGTTATTTTATGTGGTTTAAACCTTCGCATTGGCTACAAAAGGCAAGCAAGGCAGAGCGTTTAGCATAAAATATATATTTTCGTTAGAGGCAAATTGCTTTACTAAACTTTCCAAAAATACAATTAAGCCTGCATATTTGATATTGGCTGTAGGAATTTGGCAATCCCAGAGTCTAGTTTCAAAAATTAAATTATAGATGGGATGTTAATTAGTAATAAACAATAAAAAGAACTTGAAAGAATAGAGAAAATTAAATCTCACCAGCTCGCAGGCCTCGGGGTGAGACGTCTCAACAGTCCCAACAAATCTTGGCTGTCAAATTACAGATTTATGCAGCATGAGCTCAGGAGAAGCCTGACGCCTCTGCTTGCCGCTTTTAAGCCGTCCTGAGTTGGGCTCGCTGGTTCTGAGCAATCAAGCATCATTCCAAATCCAGTCATGCTGTCTGAAAGTGGAGCGGAGGATGGTTAGTGTGAGTTTGGCAAACATTCATACCAGCAGCTGGGTAATGTGGATAACTAGTTCAACCCTGTCAATCAGATGTCAAGAAATTGAAATTAATGAGAAAGAAATTATAGCATGCAGGCTTATATATCACTATCACATGTGGTATTCAGTTTACTTTATTCAGATAAAGCAAAAATTAAACATTTGTCATCATTTTCTCATGTACCCTCAACTTTTCCCTTATACAAAGACATGAGTCTTTGAGATGATGTCAAGCTCCAAAATTGGGTAAAAGTACCATAGTGACCCTCATTTTAGGACGCAAAATATGTTTTGTGGAATGTCCGAGTCGCTCTTTTCCATATTCAATGAACATGAATGGTTAGCTATGTTTTTAGTAAATAAGAACTTAAAGTTTCATCTGTTCCTCACACTGAAATTATAGCACTAGCAAGATATACAGGTTACATTTATTTTGGTAACACTTTATTTTACAGTGTCATTGTTACACGTTACATGTAACTAATGTAGAAATAACTATCAATTATGCATAATTACATACAATAAACCCTAAACCAAACCCTCTTCCTAACCCTATAGTAAGTAAATGTAGTTACTTGTTATTACCCAGTACTTAAATGTGTAATTACACTGTAACAAAGACACCTTAAAATAAAGTGTAACTGTAAAACAGTAATATTGTGAGATATTATTACAATACAAAATAACCAATTTATTTTTTAATATACTTAAAAATGTTGATGATCTGGGAGAAAGAAAAATAAAGAAAGAAAATTCTACTTTGCAAGGATGCATTTAAATCATTACAAAAGGTTTTTTATTTCAAATAAACAGGGCCCTATTTTAACAATCTAAGTGCATGCTCTGAAGCACATTGCCCAGGTGCACGAATCCACTTTTGCTAGTTTAACAAAGAGAAACAAAATTGGTTGGCAGGGACTAGAAGGGTTGTACCTAGTGTCTTAATGTGTCAGGGGTGTGTTTTGGGCATAACGTCCAATCAGAGTGCTTGCACCATGGCTGATTGATATTTACAGTACATGGTGGAATTTGCAAGTGGAAAGACTGAACGCTTCTCGAGAGAGGAAAAGGATCTGCTTGTGCGCGAGGTTAAAGCACTGTAATCCTTTTATTGTTGATATTTGGCATGTTTTTGTGCTGGTGTGCATCCCTGTGTGTGTAACAGTGCGTTGTGCACCCGCCTACAGGAGCTTAATACTAGCGTGCCCTTTAAATTACAATAAAAAAATTAATAAATACTGCGCCATTGACTTTAGACCAGTTTTCAGATTTCAGACCAGCACCCCCATGGGCGAACAAATAAACAACGAGGGTGCTGGACGTGAAAATGATAACTGGGCTGGGCTGAAACTAACAAAAAACACTTGCACCACGCCTGGTGTCGCAATCCACCGGGGGTACGATTGGGCCCGTGGTGTTCTTTTGAACTTTCTATTCTTCAAAGAATCCTAAAAAAGTATAATGGTTTTAAAAAAAAAAAATTAGCAGTGGTTTTTAACATTTTATATGTAATTCAGTCTCTAGAGGGCACAAGCTAATTGTCCTTTACATGCAAAATGCAAGCAATCACATCATTACCGGACGGCACAAGCTGATCGGCCTCTGCTGATCCCGCAGCCAATGAGATTGCTTGCTCAACATTTTAAAATAGTTTGGTTCTCTGTATGTTGTAAGTTTGTCCCTGCTATCAGAGTTCCTCTGAAATCCTCCACCTCCCCAGCTCCACCTGCCTAAATCTGCTACAGGATTTGTATACGTATGCAGCTGCAGCAGATCTTACACGCTCACAGCAGTGTATCTATTAGCAATATAACTCCATACTTGCTCTGCAGCAGCAGCAGCAATAATCAAAATCAGCAGCAAATACAGTAACATTGCCATATATTTAATAGCACACTAAAACTCTTTCATGATATACGGTATCCCAGAAGCTGAAAAATATATATGATATGGATTTAGAGATCAGGTTAAGTACTGTAAACAATGACAATGACAAACAATAAAGTACTGTAAACAATGACGGATTTAACAAGACAGAGGACAAAATGACCACAGAAACTTCAGGAGATGTTTTGGTTTTAAAAAAAAGTCTTATGTCTAATGTCCAACAATACTAATTTCAGGGTTGTGGACTAGATCAACAGAAGCTCCTTCCATCTCAGTTCGGAGAGCCTGAATATCTCAGTCTTTAGAGAGTGAAAGCAGGGCAATGTACTGAAGTGTTTTACTCCCATACCACAGCTCGCAGTCATCCGTCACTGCAGCTCAACACCTCTCGGACAGATAGCAGTGCAGTGACATTCGACGCACTGACACATACATTTACAATGAAAAGTATGACTGGAAACTCCAGTGAAATGGAGAGTATATTTGAAACTCATTTCATATTCACTTCTCCATTCTGCATGTGGGGGCTGGAAAATAGCACAGTCAAGTGTCCAACAACAGTCATGACAGAATTTTGATTTATGACATTTTTGACATTGCCAAGTTGTTTACTGCCCGCCTCCCAGCCTCTTGCGTCTTTAATATCTTTTGATGGGACTTCACGAGGAAAGATAAGGCAGGCAGGAATCCATACTGCATCGGCCAAGAACAGCTCTTGCAATATTGAGACGCTACGAAAATAGAAGCAATCCACTTTTCACCTGGAGGGAATTATCTCGCCTCACCATAATTGGCGGGAGAAAAACAAAAAAATAAAATCGATATTTAGATATCAAAGCCTGCTGGATTCATCAACATCTTTTTGCATAACCTCCCGTTCGACTGGTGACTGCCCTGCTCGGGTGTAATGGGGCTCGGGTTAAGACAAAGAGGAGGAGGAATCGCATAGATTTTTCTCTTCTTCTCTCTTTCGCTCTTCTCATCTTTGTTCATGATGTATTCATGTGTCTCGTTACATAAAAGACTCACAATGCCCAAAGCTGATTTGAAAGAAAACCTTTGAGAACTAAATATACATATGGCAAAAATGAGAAGTACAAATACGCCATCCTTGCAAAGACAAAATCATCGCAATTACATCTCTATGGTTTTATATATGAAAGAGATCTCTTATGCTCACTAAGGCTTTGCTTATTTGATCATAAATACAGTAAAAGCAGTAATATTGTTAAATATTATTACCATTTCAAATATCTGTTTTCTATTTTATTATGCAATTTATTCCTTTGATAAAAGCTGAATTTTCAGCACCATTACTCCAGTCTTCAGAGTCACATGATCCTTCAGAAATCATGTACATTTGTTGCTCAAGAAAGATTTATGATTATTATCAACGTTGTACAGTAAATGGTTGTGCTGCTTTTTTTTTTTCCAGGATCCTTTGATGAATAAAAAGTCAACAGAAGAACAGCATCAATTTGAAATATAAATCTTATGTAACATTATACATATTTTTACTGTTACTTTTGAGCTATTTAATTGACACATTTCTTTCAAAAAATTTCTTGGTCAGATTCTCATAAGGTGAGTTGACATTATGAGTCCCAGTGTTTTTAATTTTCAATGCTTTTGTAAATTATTGAGGATGTTTGTTTGTAATGGTACTGTATACATACGTAAATATGACCATAACACACATGTGCTTCATCGTTTGACCTGTGCTGTTAATTATACATGCGTAATTTTGCTTAATATTCTGTAAATATGCTATCTGCAACATGACCGTTATGTTATCAAACGTGTGTTATGATACAGCCACATATAACACAACAGAAATAACATAAAATTTGGAATAGTCTTTTTTGCAGTTAGCTTTCTCATGATTTGTGACCTCTGGAGTTAACCTATTGAAAAACAACTCCCTCCACAGAGGCATATGCTACGGAAACATAATTAGAAATCATTTTAAAGTAATTGCACTTAAGAGACATAAATGCATCTAGCCAAGTTTACCCTCTTTTTATGCAAAAACATAAACAGTGCTCATTAGTGGACTAATAATTATTCTCCCATCTTTGACCAGTTTCATCAGAGACTATTAGAACCTATTTTATACTAATTAACTCTAAAGACATGAAGCTTTTAAAATGTTGAAGTGATTAGCTGTTGACTGGAGTGATCCTTAGAGCACAATCAAACAGTTCAGGATCATGATGAATATTGAAGAACATACTGTATGAAACACCGTACATCAAAGCCTTTGAATGTATTCAAAATGAAAAAAAGTACTAATGAGCCGCAAAAGCAACAAAAAAATCAAGCAAAAGGTATCAGCTTCTGTACCGTGGAAAGCTTTCTCCTTTTAAATGGCCATAAACAGAGCGTCTTTATAGTCTGTAGCTCCTCCCATAGGAATAAACCATGTATATAAACTAATTAAAGGAGGCAAAGCAATTATGCAGAAAATAAACAGAAGCAATGGCATACATTATTTATAGAGACATTCACTGGCAAAACATATTGATAAAATAAGGAGTCTAAACAACAAAACCAAGAAAAATCACACTCCTGCTGTTCCTGCTTTGATATCCCAGCTGCACAGTGGGCAACCCAACCTGGTGCCATGATGAATATATGTTTAACTGTTCTCTGCTATTGGCTAATGGCATAAAAACCTGGCAAAACATTGTGTTTTTTTCAAATATTTTCAGTATAATAAAGTTAAGAAATAATGTGCACTGTGCCTATTAGGACTTTAGGACTGTATGGCCAAGATTTAGATATAGTAATCACAGTAACACAACTTGAAAGAAACATCAAACAAATATAATAACTGAGTCCAAATTAAATATTAAAAAAGCAAACAAACAAATACACAAATCAATCAATCAATCAATCAATAAATCAATAAATGATACATGCCAACACATCGAAAGATACCATATTTAATTGTGCATTATAACTTATAAAGACTTTAGGAGGTAACGCTTTATTCTACTAGCTTCTACTAGAACTTCTACTAGCTAAAAGTAACATGTCAACTAACTCTCATTAGAGTTGTAGTCAGGGTTGGGGAGTAACGAAATACAAGTAACTTGGTTACGTATTTAAAATACAAAATTTGAGTAACTGTATTTCATTAAAGTTACATTTTAAATGGGTGGTAATCAGATTACAGTTACATCTGAAAAGTATTTTAGATTACCAAAGTGATTACTTTGAATTTTAATGTCATTTAAACAGCAATTGGTGATTCTCTGACTCTGACAGTCTGAAAAAGTTTCATCAACATTTTAATACTTTTAAGAGGGATCATAAAAATGCTGTTATTTTTATTTAGTACTGTCCTGAACAAGACAAAATGACTGAATTTATAAAAAAAATTGCCCAACTGTCAACTTAACTGTCCTGTCATGACCTGATGATCCACGACTGTTTTCATGTTTTGTGATAGTTGTTTGTGAGTCATTTTATAATTCACTCGTCACTGCAACTTTTTCTCACAATTTGTTTTTTTTTCCCTCACAAATGTGAGTTTGCATTTCACAATTGTGACTTCTTTTTCTCAGAATTGCGAGATTTAAACTCACAATTACAAGTTATAAAGTCAGAATTGGGAGATAAAAACTTGCAATTACCTTTTTTGTGTTTGTTCCACACTTATTAGTATTCCAAAGTATTCTAAAAGTATTTAGATTAAGTTACTGAACTTGAGTAATGTGACGAAATACGTTACAAATTACTTTTTAAGCATGTATTTTGTAATCTGTAGTGAAATACATTTTAAAAGTAACCTACCCAGCCCTGGTAGTAGTACACTGTTAGAAGACTGTTAGGGTTATTATTCAGAGTAAGTTGCAAAAGTAGTTGCAAATAGTGCTGTTGAGGACATTCTAATGACATCTGCTGATATCAAATTAATATGTTAGCAGACAGTTTACTAATACTCTAATGAGAGTTAGTTGACATGTTTCTTATATAGAGTCAGTAGAATGTCTAAAGTCGACCATTGAAATAAAGTGTTACCGAAAATAATAATAACAAATGAAACTATGCAATTGAAATAAATAGCCATGCTGAAATGCATGCTGGGAAAAGGGAATAATCCACAAACCTGTTTTTCTTTTTTCTTCAGTGCAGACAATACAATAGTTCAATGCAGTAAATCTTTTCAGCTTTATTTACTTATTTTAAGAATCATATTGACACATATGGTTAATCCACCTGAGTGATTCAAATTAAGTTTTTACTTCAGCAATAAATGAATGCAAACTTTTCTAGTAGCCAATAAGAACTATTTCCTATTAACGACATTGCTGTCAATTTTTAATTACCTCTGAGGCTTCAAAACTCTAATGGATCTCTTTTTACATTAAAGGAGGTGGAGAAAAAAAGACCCAAGAGGTAAAAAGAGAAGATAGAGAATGTGTAAGGGAGGGGAGGAGAGACGTCAGGTCGCCCTCACCCATGAATCCGTCTCTCTTGGGCTTCGAGAAGAGCTTTTCTGCAGTGTCTGCTCTTTCTTTCTTTCTCGCCTTCAGTGCACCCTGCTTCTTGCACTTTGATGACACATTCCTGGAACAAGTGCACACCCTCTAATTACATAATTCACTTTTTTTTCTTCTCTAATTTAAAGCAACTTTGCAAGTTTTACCGTTTATTTGGACGTGTGCAGGGTCTTCTAGGGAGGTACTTTTGCACTACACCTTGGCTCATTAATGCAAGAGAAAGATCGCAGATGAAGAGCTCAGCATTTCATCGCCGGTGAATCATGTTAACTACAGCATGAGAATGAGAGAGACGGAGCTATTAAAGCAATCATGTCAGGGAGAAACCTTAAAGGAAGTCAAAAGGGTTTAAAACAATGTCAGTGATGAATAAAGGATTTTCATATATAACCGAACTATTCCAATGGTGACTACTGAGCAAGTCTCATGATAAGGTTCATGGATGTACACTTGAAACACTACTAAACAGTGTTGACAGCGAATTATGCACATTGTTGAATCATTCACCCACCTACATTTTGACCGAACGACAAATAAAAAAAGCCACTTGATTTTCCTATTACATACAAGAAAAAAAGAGAGAGAGATGAAAACAGTAGTGATGAAAACTCTAAAATCCTGTCACACAATCCAATAGGAGGAATATCAATTAAGATATGAATTATGCCCAGTCAACAAATGCAAGTAAAATTTGGCTTTAAGGAGAAATTACTGTTACTAAAAATAAAGCTGCATCTGATTATGCTATGTTAGCTACTTGCCAAAATAGTGCTTTTCTCTTAGGCATGGTACTCGCAAAAAATATTAGATTTAAACAATAAGACTAAACGTGTTGAGCTATATTGCAATAATTAGTCTTTAAATGTATCAAAACAGATGTTCCTGTCTGGAGTGCTCTTAAACAGCCTCTAGAGGGCACTAAACCTCAGACATTCATATATTCACACACACTCACGCGCATACTACATTTCCCAAAAGCCCCATACCTTGGCACTGATTACCTCAACCAGCTGCAGCTCATCATCTGGACTATTTAAGAGACATTCAGCCTTGCACACATTGCGAGGTCTTGTTTTCCGTTGGTTACATTTCTGAGGGTTATTGTCTGTATTTGCCTTCATGTTACTGAGCCCATTGGACTACCGTTACGACCCTTTGCTGCCTGCCATCTTGTACTTTCTTTTACTCTGTGAATGTTATCTGTCCGACCTGACCCTTTGCTGTTTACAATTACGATTCTGCGTATCCTCTGCCATTCCTGTTTGCTGTTGTTTTGACCATTGCCTGTTGACTGCGCTTCGTCTGTTAATAAAGCCTGCATTTGGATCTACACTCACGTTGTCTTGTACCCCTTCATAACAGTTCCCTTGTCTGTGTTACCACATGTAATATATATTTAAGCATCTTTGGTGTTTCGGTTTCTACAAAATGAAACCGGAAACCGAGGGTAACGCGGATATGACGCCATTGACAGTCGACTCCCTCACACGTCCCGGGTCCATGGTAAAAATTGTGATTTTCTCATGATTTACAAATAGTTGGAAACATTTAAGTACTCAACTGAACAAAATATATAAAACTGGCCTCGTTTTTGCACGAGTACAAAATAAAAATCTTACTTAAACTTTGAGTTTCTTAACTTAAAGTTGAATGAGATTTTTTTTTTTTTTGAGTTCTGACAACTTACAGTGAAGTAAATAACTCAAAATAAAATAAATTAACTAAATCTTTTATGTCAATTGCTATCAAAATGTACTAGTTAACTAACTTGGTACTTCAAGTTAGGAGCAATTAACTTGCATGAGTACTTAAAGGGTTAGCTCACCCAAAAATGAAAATTCTGTCATTTATTACTCACCCTCACTCTACACCCGTAAGACCTCCGTTCATCTTCAAAAACAAATTAACACTTTCAGATGCCCAGAGAGTTACTAAAACATATTTAAAACAGTTCTTCCAATACTCCTTCTGGGCATTTGAAAGTGTTCATTATCTTGCTGGCAATAAAGACTCACTGAACCATCAGATTTCATCAAAAATATCTTAATTTGTGTTCTGAAGATGAACGAAGGTCTTGCAGGTGTAGAATGGCATGAGGGAGAGTAATAAATGACATAATTTTCATTTTTTGGGTGAACTAACCCTTTAAAATTGGGGAAAAAAAATATGTAACTGATTACCTCAAATCTTTTGAGCTATCCCAACTTATTCAGGTTCACAGGCTTTTGAGGAATATGTATTTGTTTGTTTGTTCTTATTCAAAAATAACAAATATATATTTTATATTGTTTTCTTTACATTTATTGTGACATTATACCAAGATATGGTGGTCTCGTATTAATATTGTGAGTGACAACGACAAAAAACAATCTGTATAATTTTATCTTTGTTTATACAAAAAATAAAAAAATATATATGCACAATACAGCTCCATGGCGTGTAAGAACTATTTATTATTATAATTATTATTATTCATTCACTATGCAGTGTGGCATGAAAGCCAGTTTTGGATGCTGTGTGTGATTTAAGTATTTCAGTATCTTTTATTGACCATGCACAGCTCTGGACTCTTTCAGTTTTCCCAGCTTCTTCATAACTTAATTCACAAACTGAATTCAAAATTACACCATCATTTCTTAGCATGCTTGTACGTGTCCTTGGAGTGTATATTTGAGTGTTTTTTTCATTCTGAACGGACTCTTGTGGTATACACATACTGCGAGTTTCTTTGCGGGAAGGCAAACACCAGCAGTTTAGCTGGAGGGTGTCCTGTGAGTCTGCTTCCCTGACGATCACCACGTCAGAGCGATTTACCAGCGCTTTGATCCATGGCTTGACACTGACGGGCAACAAATTAAGCAAATTATCTGCGCCACCCACTAGCCCGGGGCGGCAGCCTATCGCTGGCGCCGGTGGACAAGCATCGCCAGTGCGGCCCATGCTAGAGCGTAGGCAGTTAATGAAAGAAATAAATAAATAGAGCTCAATATAAAGCATGGCGACCCAAAATCTCCGTGTGGGCTGCACATCAGCACCACCCACGCTTTTCAATAATACAGTCCTCCGAAGACGACGCTGAGTCGGCCGTGGCTCTTGGCCCTGTTGTGGCTCTGGGACCGAAGGTTGGTGAATCTATCTGATGATGTGAACCATCTATCCAGACCAGAGCAGTGAAGCTTGATAAAGAGCAACAGTAGCATGTCTTTCCTCATTGCAAGTACACATAATATTCACCACCTGCTGCCTACTTTGGCTGCAAACCAATCAACAGCCACTTAAAGGGGAAAGAAGAAGAGGATTTGCTTTACTTTTGACTGGTAAACAGTTGCATAAACACAGTCACTGTATAAAGGTTACTGTGTTATCAACATGATTACTGAAACTTTACTGAAAAACCTGTTGTACACAATCTACTACATGTCTGATTGATAGTTAATACTTTTTAGAAAGTAAAATACCTTTTAGTATAATTGTTAAAACATCCACCTCCAGCTCATGGTTCATGGTCTTTTTGCTATGAAATCTTTACTAATTTTTATAAAGTAAATGTCATAATAACTTCAAGGTGAGCTTTGGTTTACTTAATTGATCCATAAATCGTAAAATCATGTTCAAATGTGACCCATCAGGCTTTCGAGGAACGCTTTTTTGTTCGTCTCTCAATCATCATTGTATTGCATTGCATTATATGTTTTACTTCCCACAGTAAAAACTGCATAGCTTTGATCATAAAACTGATTATTTAAATATCGGTATCAGTTTCAGTATCAGTATAAATATCAGTTTTGGCCTCTGAATAAAACTGAGGTGTTTTTTTTTCTTCCTTGAATAAGAGCTCCATATTCTCACACTCACATATCACACTATATGATCTATAAGACCACCTGATACTCACTTTTACTGACATTGGCTTTGCTGTTTCAGTCCCATCTTTCATGCTACAAGAGCCATTTGGGAAGACACAAAGGAGCTGATAGTGATCAAGGCCTGTAGGCCAAGATGCCTGTGCATTGGGGGTCTATGAATTGTCACACCTTTAGTACAGTGGGGGAAGTTTTACCTCTGATTGGTCAGTTTGAATGTCTCACATTTGGGTTTCAGTCACATGGTCAAGGAAAAGGATAAAAGAGGATTGCAACTATTGCTCTGTCCCTTCTTTTGCTGTCTCTTCTTTTACACTCTCTTCGTTTTCTATGCTCTGCTCTCTTGCTCTCTGCCATTTGTCTTGGACACTCTCTGTCCCTCTCTGTCCCTTTGTCTATCTCTTTCTTTCTATCTATCTCTCAGGTAACTTTGTACATACATGCTGGGTACGATTAATTGTATAAGTTTTTTATCATCTCATGTATTTTGTAACCATTTTAAGTGTAACCATGAACCAATATATTGTCATTAAACTCTTTCACAACAAATTATGTGCTAACTAGTTCTGATTTGGTATTAACTTTGATATGTTACCTATTGCAATATAATATTGTCACATTATAGCAATGCTCTCCCACATATTTAGCTATTATAACTGCGCTTATTTCCGTCGTTGGTCTAAGTAGCAGTGGGTGGTAATAGACAAGAAATGTACAATTTTCTACCATCTTGCTGATAATATTTCTTAAGTCATTCGGCAACCCTGCAGCCTGAGCCCTGTAGGAGATCCACCCTTACAACACTGACAATTCTGCTGAAATCACAAAATAAAAGGTATACACTACACAGTTGAGTACATAATGCATAAGTGCATATTGTATAGTCCATCTGAACAACTAGCAGTTAGCCGAGGGGTAATCAGTCCTACATTTCGGATTCAAATGAGTCCAATACATTTGTATGTAACTGACTTAAATGATTACGAGTCTTGGGAAATATATCTGATGACTTGTAACTTGTAAGACAAGTCTAAGCAGTTTATTCAACTGGCAAAAATGAGAAGGCACTGTGTGAGTTTCTGTTCTGCACGCTAGCAAAATGAATAAACCAGAAACAGTGGCAACTCCTAGCGAGGTCTATACGACTTTTAAATTGATACACTGTTATCTCAAGCAAGTCTTTTCCATTTCCTGCTGCTTTGCACGTAAATATAGTCAGCGTTATGCAAACCACACTCTCCATACAGTACTTTGAATATCTCCTGCGGAGGCACCGGCCCTGCGTTAGCTCTGAGCGCTAGGCTAAAATAATGAAGTTAGTAGAAAGACTAACTCTTTCTCCATCTCAATGCCTCAGTCACAACTCAGTGGCCAGAATGTCAATCATTTGCTGACGTCTCCACCCTATGCCACCCTCCCCCATGTCCACCCATCTCCCACCTTAGCAGGTGATGTGATGTTCACTGAGCCGTTAGCCGTAGGCAGTAATGACATGAAAAGGCAACACATTTCACCGACTATGTCAATGTTTCCAGCGTTTACGTAGTCCCTAACCGATTGCTCATTTTCTTTCCTCTCTTCTTCCTCCCCATAGGAACTACAATTCACAGATGGATATTGCAGTACAGATCTCAATTGTTTCTCCTTGGCAGCAATGAGGTTCAATGCAAGTGCAGATTCTAATCTAATCTGTATTTTTTAAATACAGAAACATCTGAGATTGTGATCTTAAACATGTCACCTGTTTCATAACATATCTTTATACTGTGCTCAGACTCCAAAATACAGAAGAATCCAATCAAAAGTAAGATGTGAATTTAATTTTAATTGTATTCTTCCAAGACTAAATTTTGATTTTTGCTCAGATTTGAATTAATTTTGTGTAGATTTCATATTGTTGTTTTAAATGTGGCCAATATCAGATTTCCAGTGTTAACAGACCATGGAACTGACCTGCAAACACAAAAGAACAATACAAATGGCCAGGTTTTAACCGCAAAATCCACTCAATTGCTTAACAAAACGAATCCAAAACTAGGACAACCACATTCCGTGAGGCATCCCCATAAAAATCACATTCGCTGGGATAAATATTGCGTTAATGCAGTCGCTTCAACCCACAGCGTTGCAAACAACCAGCGGCACAGTGAAAAAGTAACCCAATTCTGCGGGAAAATCACGGACTTGGCAAGACAGTCATACTGAAGTAAACACAGAGGGCATAAAAGGAAGCTTTTATAATACAAGCCCTCATGTTTTGCTTGTATTATAGAGCTGTCGAGTTCTGACACATCACTGTCCTTCTACTGACTACCTTTCGCAACTGTCTTGATAACGTTGGCTACGTAAATTCTTTGAATAGGCTCCCACGAACGCAAAATCGTGAAGAATGTTGATCTTGAATGACGTAAAAATCGCATGGATTCCAATACGACTGTTCACACTGCGGTCGTATTACAAAACATCTGACCTGTATCGGATTTAGTACCACATATGGAAGCGACACAATGGGAAAAACAGATATAAGCAAAAAAATAAAAATAATAATCACATCACATTTGGAGTCATTTTGCTTTGGCGCCTGGGGAGTGATTGGGGTTTAGGTGCTTTGCTAAAGGGCATCTCAGCCATTTCCTACCAGTATTTAGAATCGAACCTGCAACCTTCGGGTTAACAGTCTAACTCTATAGCCATTAGGCCATGACTGTCCCCTCCTCAAGCCGGGACTCGAAATCAGGTTGTGGAAAGTTCAACAGTGCTTTATGTCAGTGTGCTGTCCATAAGGCTTGATCTCAAATATTTCATATGTGTCCATTTTTTATTTCTCCCAAAGGATTTCTAATACAAAGTTGATACTTAAATGCATCATTACAGAACTGCATGAAGTCTCTGAGCAATCATTTTTGGGTTCCTCATTTCCCTCTTTCTTTCTGTCCCACTGGTTTAAGTTAGATAAGGTTCCCTCTCGTCCGTGGCGTCCTCTGCACGCTCTCCTGGTCTTTCTGTGGAAGCAGAGGCCATCTCTCCGTAATGTAATTTCACAGTTCATTAAGACCAGGCCTCGCATGACCCAGCGCAGGGTTGAGTAATGACACAACACAGATTAGCCATTACTGTCCTCACAGAGACCACCACACTTAACAAATATATTCAGCCTTCTTCTTAAGCCATACGCTGAGTCTCATTAACTGGACATTAAAGACCTTACAGAGAACATTCACTGCTTCTTGCGTGTTATTCATGTTGAAAAGAAGATCCGGTCACCTTGTGCCGTCTCATTTATAGATAATGGAAAAAATATTTGATAGCTTAATATTGGATTTGCATTATCTTCTACAATAGGATGCATTAACGTGAACCAAGTCCAAAATATCAATCTCTCAGAAATGGTTATTAATATGTGTTACCCACAATGTCCTAGTGGCTCTTTCACTCGATCTCCTTCGTTGGGAACTTTCTGTGACATTGACGAACACTGACACTTGACACTGACTTTCCGTATTGAAAAGATCTTACTGTTGAGTTGATCGATCTATAGAAGTCTCAATTATAGTGGTTTTACTATTTATTACGCTTTAAAATTGAGCCTCAAAGTGAAAAATATGATCTGCGTTAGAATGTAGTTGCATTGGAGAGGAACTATTTCTCATTCAGCCCATTATAAAAAGCTCTCATTCAGAGAGAGAGAGAGAGGCACTTAGCAGAGGTCAAGACAGAGTGACAAAGAATCATCATCTGAAGTAATTTCACACCAAATAATGACAATTATTATGGGTTAGTGTTGACGTTTATTTAAATTAAAACTTGCTAAAAGACTGGTCATGTTCTATAATTGTTGTTAATAAATGATAAACAAAAATAGAAGTTGGAAAATTTGCAGTTAGGGCTTATTAAATGTTAAAAGAATAGCGATCAGATGCACTGTTAAATGGATAAAATTACCCATTTCATTCCAAGAAAATCCATTTAAAAGTGATATTGGTATTTGATTGACTTTTGTATCAACCTTGATATCAGATTGAAACAAAAATAAGCACTAAGTGGTGTCAAGAATGTCAAGTTATTCTACTAACAGTCTACTAATACTCTAATGAGAGTTAGTTGAAATGTAGGTCCAACGTTACTTATAGTGAACAGAATATCTGAAAGGGATCATCAAACGAAAGTGTCATCAAAATAGATCATATTTTAGCTCGCATTTAAAAAAATTCAAGTGTACTTACTTTGCAGGGGTGTTACATCCCAGAGATCAGAAGCAAACATGTACAGATCTTGAACAACAAATTTGACTTAATGGAAATGAGTGTTAATGAAGCTTTCACGAAGCACATCATTAGCATGTGAGTTGCTCACAGCGGATAATGAATGCGGCTCTGCAGGTGTGTACTGAACAGACTTAAAATAACCATCATTATCTGCGAAAACATAATCATGATGTGATACTTACACAATGATAATACTCACATCAAAGACAGCATCATAAATACCCTTAAATGCTCCCATAAATGGCTGAAACTTGTACTTATATGGAGTGTGTGCTGAGCGTTTGTGTGTCTGTGTGTGAGAGAGAGAGATCGAGGGTGGACAACTTTTCGTGCAGAGAAAATGTCATTTTGCTGCCCGCTGTTTTAGGATTGCAGATAATGCGCAGAGGGTCGGGGATCAACTGAGCTAATTCAGGATATTCGCAATTCGTTTGTGCTTCTACATTACCCCATGACCTGCTGATATTTCCTACGCTCAGCCGTCCCTTAGGGCTTCCACCCCTCATCTGGGTATCTCTCTATAGTTCGCCTTTGCCTCGATACTCATGGATGTGAGGGAGCAAGATGCAGGCTTTTTCCGACTTCATACCCATCTAGGAGATTCTCTGGCCCCCTTCCGTTCTTGTTTTTACTCCACCAACAACACGCATCCGGCGTCCTTGACCACACACTCCAAATGGACTCTGAAAGAAACACATCTCCATTATTCCTGAGTTTATGAGGCTCCTGTGTATCTAAATATGACATGATGCCGAGGCCACTGAGGTGTCTCTAGAACTCTCACTTGATAAAATATCCTATTAACCTCTTTCCGTGGAGAGCACCTATTGTGTTTTTATCCAGCTGGCTTGAGGGCAATTGCTTTATTATGTGTGTAACGGTAAACGGAGATGCGCAGGCATACAATCTGGAGTCACGCGAGGAGCTTTTAATTCATGGTTGCAAAGTCTGTCAACAGCGTCGCTTGGATAAATTCCTCGCCTTCCAATGCACATGAAAGGAGCGCATGTTCTGAATTAGTCATGAGGTTTCTGATTGATCTATGTAGCACCTCACGTCTAGCATGACAAAGTAATAAAACACACCTTGTATCGCAGAGGATGCCTATTTTATTCATATGCGGTGGGCACTCTCAGTTCTGGAACTTCAAAGGCGGGTACAGTGAAAGCAATGGGCAATGTAATTCAGCAGTTTGTTGGGTCACTTTCCAGAAATTTTCAAAGAACTTTATCTATCTATCTATCTATTATATATATATATATAAATTAAGAATGCACTATGTACCACTTCCAAATTGGTTATGTGCCGATATTAAAGTTTTTTTTTTTTCTCTTGTTATCTGTCAGTATTGGTAATTTAATTCTGCATGCTAATTTCCATAATCTTAAAGAAAAAGCTAAATATTTAATTGAATAATTTAACAACCCTGTTCAATGTAATTTTTATCAAATCTCAAAATAAATACATTTTTTCACACTGTAATATTGTGATGATGAAATTCATTAAGTATTTAATACGGTATGTACTGATTTGTCCTTTTACAACACTGGTAAAACACAGGAACAACAACGCATTGGAAAAACGTACCTGTATTAACATTTTTGATACGTTCCACATATCACTGCAGTTTCCATCAGGCCAGCTAGTAGTTGCTGTGCGAGTAAACCTCAATCCTCTGACGACAGACGCTAGGGGTTGCAGCCTTAAGCGTCCTTGTTAGAGCGTCCAACTCCCATGCTGGAAGACCTCGGTTCAAGGCCCGCCCAGAGCGGGTTGAGTAGGACCTGGGTAGAGAGGTTACATTGGTGCCGTGACCTGGATGGGAGTGAGGTTTAGGGGGGGTGAGTGTAACAGAGTCCAGGTAGTAGTTGCTGTGCGAGTAAACCTCTCTCCCCTGACCTCAAGAGATGCTCTGGCGACAGATGCTAGGGGTTGCAGCCTCCTTGTTAGAGCGTCCAACTCCCATGCTGGAAGTCCGGGGTTCAAGGCCTTCTCAGAGCAGGTCGAGTAGGACCCGGGTAGAGGGGTTACAGTCACGCACAATTATGATTACATGGCCAGATTATGGATTAATAAAAACTTGTTTTGATGTGTGGCTCCTTGCACCTCAACACTTTTCACCATACTGCATGATTTGTAAACGGATAGATTTTGGAGTTTGCATCATTTACCCAGCTCCAGATGTTCAGTTTTTCTGAGGTAAGAAGTTTGCTCGGTAGCTCAGCTGGTACAGAATTGTACTTGCAATGCAAAGAGCTTTGGTACGAATCCTGTAAAAGACAGGTCATGGTAAAAGAGCACAAAAACAAGCTAAAATGCCACGATCGTGTTTTTATGTCACATTTGTTACTGTTAACACTAGGTTTAGGGTTTAGTGTAGGATGATGGAGCATTCAAGGGTTAGTTCACCCAAAAATGAAAATTCTGTCATTAATTCCTCACCCTCATGTCGTTCTACACCCATAAGATCTTCATTCAACTTTAGAACACAAATGAAGATATTTTTGATGAAATCCGATGGCCTCTATTCTCCGCAATGTCACTGAAGATCCAGAAAGCTACTAAAAACAGTTCATGTGAGTACAGTGGTTCAACCTTAATATTATAAAAAGCGAAGAGAATATTTTAGTGTGCCAAAAAAATACAAAATTTTCAACAATAACTAGTGATGGCCAATTTCAAAACACTGCTTCGAAGCTTGATGAATATTTTGTTTCAAATCAGTGGTTCGGATCGCTTAAATGAAGCCTCTTTACTGAAATTACGTGACTTTGGCGCTCCAAACCACTATTTCAAAACAAAAGATCCGCAAAGCTTCGAAGCAGTGTTTTGAAATCGGCCATTAGTGACATTCCTGAGAATAGAGACTCACTGAACCATCAGATTTCATCAAAAATATCTTAATTTGTGTTTTGAAGTTGAACGAAGGTCTTACGGGTGTACAACAACATGAGGGAGAGGAATTAATGACCAACTTTTCATTTTTGGGTGAACTAACCCTTTAAGCTTTTAGCGCCACTCACCGGACATTTCACATCAGAACTGCGATGATACATACAAACTCCAATGTAATAAAATGTTGCCATATTCACGTTCATCCGTTCCAGAAAAAAAAACTAAACGCTTTTTTAGTGCAACTCACTGGACATTTCACTTTGAAACAGCTGCAAGACGCATGACATGTTTTGCGTTTTGCAGAAATGTTGACACAGGTACGTTTTTCTAATGAGCCTGGGCTGACTATTTCAGAGGTAATTTAAATGTCGTATTACAGTGTTGAGCTTGAGGCACAAATTCAGCATCTGCTTTATTCAGGCATGATACTGTATCACCTACGCATAGCAGCACCAAACTCACAGTTAGAGCATGAATAAGAAACTAAATCAATACAAAAGGCATATTAGAAAGTTCTTCAATGCTTTGATATGGGCATTAAGGCCAAGATGCATGCATCTACGATGAATCAATTGCAATGGCTTTCATTTGTTCTGCTTCAAGATAATCACAGACTTTTACCTCCACTAGTAAGAGACAGTAATTATATGGGACTGCAAATGCATTTTTAAATGTGGGAAAAAGAAAAGGCTCATTCATTCTTCTCAAGGTAAATTAAATAACCATGCCCTCCAGTGGCTTAAGCAACTTTTGATGTCAATCTTTGAGAGAGCTGTATTGATTTCACCCTTCGAAACAGGAGAGCCAGGTTTGCAGGCTTGAGGATGTGAATGACGGAGAAGATGAGATCTTTTAAGTTCAAGATAAAGAGTTTGTTTAATCTGTCTCTCCCAGTGCTACATCAGTTCATATTTTTCTTGTTCCTGTGTATGCACCCCATTCCATCCACCCACTTATAGATATGAAGAAAAGGTCACAGAAGTAAGTACAGTTGGATCCGTTGTGGCCCTGGTTCATCAGTAACCTAAAAATAGCTCGATTTCAATCCGGTGAGAGTAAGTAATAGACTTCCTAAACAGGGACAATATGCCTAAAACTACTAGGTTAACTACTATTTTAGCAAATTTCCTCTATAAAGAACCTTTTTTTCATTGGAAAGATGTTCTTCATGTTCAACCATAGATGCCAATAAAAAACCCTTTGCAGTAAAATATCCAAAAAAACACTAGGCCAGTGTTATATATTTTGTTCCGTCGAGTACTTAAAATATCCCAAATGTTTCCAACTATTTGTAAATAGTGAGAAAAATCACAATTTCAATCACAATCCGGGACGTGTGAAGGAGTCGCCTGTAAACGGCATCATATCCGCGTTAACCTCGGTTTAATTTAGCAGAAACCATGGAAACAAAGACTCTTTAATATATATTACATGTTTCATTTGACAAGAGAACATCTGTTTTGATACACTGTAGACAGAAAACGAATTATTGCAATATAGCTCATTTATTGTTTAAATCAATTTTTTTTTTGCGAGTACCATACTTTACCATGCCAAAAAAAAAAAAAACTGATTATGCTATGTTGTACTGAAAAAAATCGGATTATGCTATGTTAGCTTGATAAAAGTAGCTATCAGATGCAATTTTATTTTAACAGTAATACATAATTTTCTCCATCATACAATATGTTTTAAATACGTTTTTAAATACGTTTTTAAATTAATTGCATGCCATTTATCAACACAAGCCATCCCGCATTTAATGTGATATTGTCCTTCCAGAAAAACGCGGAACTTTTTGTGATAGTTGCAGGCAAAAATCCTTGATTATGCGGCACGTTTTCTTAAAAAATGCGATGGAATATCCGGGATATTTTTGCAATTTTATGCGATGAAATTGCGGGAACTTGCAAAAACTGCGGTTTGATGCAAAAGAGGAAAAAAAGGTGATTCCCCAACACCCTGTTCTCACTAGACTACTGCCTTCATGTCAAGAGTCATTTCTTATTACTTCCTGTGATGAGCAAGCACACTAAATCACACAGAATATTGAAGTTCTCATTCTGTTTTATTTCAGACCTTCATTAACACACGACTCAAACTTACAAAACATTGAGTCAAACAAGTTCTATAGCTTTACAAAAGGAATATTCAACAACTTCTGTAAAAATGAATAAATTCAATCTAAAAAAATAAAATGTGTGCTTCCTGTTTTACAGAGGTAGCTATACAAAACAGACATCTTCTATTAAATTAAGTGCTTCCAATGCACAAAGTGCAATCTCTTACTGCAACGTAAATTATTTTACACACTACTAATATACAGCGTCGTCTGTGGTCCGACACACAGTTGCACGGAGTGCAAAATAATTTGCCCCCACTGTCATGTGACACAGAGGGAAACTGCTTCAGGTGGTCTTTTGCGCTTATTTTTGTTGGCAAATGAGAATGATTTGCATGCTTCATCACGGTTTCACCGCGGGGTTTACAGATGATGTTCACGTTGTGTAATTACGTCACTTCATAAGGTTCCCATGGCAATAGGGGTTAATAATGGCGCTTTACTTGTGTGAAGTAAACGCAACATTTTTTAACTTTCTGCTAAGATATATGTGACTTTTTGCAACTAAAATACAGGGATTGTGAAATCATGCTAGCCCCGCATTTTTGCTTGCTGAAATCGGCATTTTATGCGGCGAAGGTGCGGCGTATTTGAAAAAAATGCGACCCCTGTATAAATATGCGGACTTTGGCTGATTATGCATGAAATCAAGCGATCGCATAATCGCGTTTTTCTGGAGGGCTGTATGGATCTCTCTTACTGCAGTGTGCAGTGTCTCATACCAGCCGCGAGCGAATGCTCAGAGTAACGTTATTACATAATTTTCAGCACACTCAATATAATAAACAGAGCTGCGTTACCTCATACTCATGACTGGAAAAGCGGAAGCGGCACCGGCGACTGTGTCATAATAAAAGTCCCACTGCTCTCGAGGCGTGTCGTGTTATTGATATTTTTTAAGTATTTTGGAAGAAATAAAAGTCATAGAGATTTGGAAAGACATGACTGTGGGCAAACAATGACTGAATTTGCATTTTAAAGTGCACTATCCCTTAAAACTTTCATACGGCTCCAATCACAGTTTAACGTTTGAGCTCAAAATGGCTTCATTGGAGACTTCAGATTCGTGTCACACCCCACATGAGACTGAAATATCAATGACAGAATCAAATAATGCATAATAATGTATGACTGTTGACACACACATTGGGTTTTAATTGGTCCACCCAGACTAATATGATGTAGCTCTTGAAGGGAGACAGACTCACAGTTGACGTTTGAACATGGAAATGTGACATTACACTGTGAAAAAGGTGGCATTTAGAGAGGCCTTACCCTGACTATAAAATCACTTCATTATAGGAGCGATAAAGAGCAGAGCATTGAAGGACAGGATTCCATTGATCCATCCATCCATCCATCCATTCATCCATCCATCCATCTATTTCCAGTCCTTTTAACATTAAAATGATGCGCTCAGACTGATGACTGGCATAAAGTACTGTACTGTGGCGTAGGACTTCAAAGCAGCCGGGAATGAGGTTACCTGAAATAAATCTGCATTTGAGGCAGTCTAATCATACTGAACCATCAGTGTCTGTGTAATATCACTATACAGACTGAACCAAACCAGGCCACCAGCATTCCTGGTTTCTCCAACATGTGCTCTTTAATTACAAAATAATGTGTTTCTAAAGCGGGGATCAAATCACTACACTTCACCTGTTGAGTGGCTGTGTGTAAATGTTGTGTATGAATCTGGGAAAGCGGGCTAGCGAAGTAGCATACACAGATTAGCATACTCATTAATGAAATTGTTTTGAAAATAGCCTCTTGTTCAGTGATAATTTTATTACGCATGTCCAATTGCAAAGCCAAGCACAGCAAAGCATGAGCTTTACCGCATATTTCATCTTGAGGTGACATTCATCAATACTGAGCATCAAAGATGTATCACAAAACTGATAACTGAGCTCTATGTCTGTGAAATGACCGGAGCAGCAGAATTATTTATTGTTTAGGCGATTGAGCTTTAGGATGGATACATTTGCTTTTCTCCACAAGGTGGTGCAACTCAGCTCAGGGTCACTCACCAACCACCTTCACCCTGACAAGTGATCGGCTGTGAGCCTGCACAACTTAGTGAGCTTTGTTTCTTTTAGTTTTTTTCTTTCCCTTTGTATTTAATTTTTTTATGTTGCTTACATTGCAAAGCCATTTAAAGGACCAAAATTTGATATATTACATATACGTTACAGTAATCCAGTTACAATTAATATGTATTTTTATTTAATACATATTTGCATGTTTTAACAACAAAAAAAATGTAATAAATAAATTAATAACCTATTTAAAGACCTCTAGATTTAGGAATGACAATAAAAAAGGATAAAATATTTTTTTATCATGCATGCTTTTTTTTCTTATTGCAATCCAATTGTACAAAAAATAGCTTAAACTAGATAAATAGATTGTTAATAATAATAATAATAATAAATGGGGAAACCCCAGAAGTATCTTTGCTAAAAACACACATAATACATAAATAAATAAATAAATAAATAAATAAATAAATAATATACATTTGTTACAAATGTAACAATCAATTCATTAATAATTAATAGTTCACTTGCCCTGTTGAAGGTCCCTAAATTATTATTATTATTATTATTATTACTACTAATAATAATTAGTATTAATAAAGATAAAAAAGTAAAATGTAAACTTCATAGAAAAGAGTGGAAAGACTGCATTTGCAACAATCATTTCACATTCAGCCTATGCGGGTTCTATTTCCAATTAGCGACTTCTGCTGGGAGTTCTACAGAACCCTCTAAAACCTGACATATTTTAGCTAAACTTCAACATGTGCTCTTAAATATCTTTTATATCCCCAGTCTGGGCAGAAGGCCCTCTCCTATGAACCATTCAGCCTAAATGAGTCGATGCGAGCCAGGTTGAGCGGGGTAAAAGGAGCCGTTACAGAACAAAGACAAAGTGAGTACAACCCTGCTATGGGACTTCCTACAGTCAGAAGAGCGGCTAGTGTTTCATTCTCTCCATTACCCAGAGGTCTTAATTAGTTTAGGTTAATCACGCACTGTCGTAATTGACTGCTGTTGTGTCTCCTTTTCATCTATCAGTTCAGTGCCTGGAACCAGCAAAGAGAGGCCTCTCTCTTGTCTTTTACGCATGATGTTACATTATCTTGGCATCACAGACTTGATTATCTAAAAACTTCCTATTGCTTTAGTTTATGTTTTTGAAACGATCTCACGGCGTGATAGCATTCATGCCATTCTCTGTAAAAGTATATGAGACACAATTTATCGACTTTCTATTCCTTCTTACCCTATTTGTATACTGACGCAACAGAAAGTTATGAGAAACATGAAATGTAACAGAAGGCTTGCTGTGCTTGGTTAGTGGCTTTAGCTCTGTGTGAATACCAACACAAAAACCCGCAGGCATTCATGATCACAAGATGCATGTAGAAAATATAGGTCTAATAGTTCATTACATTCAGTTGTCTTCTTTAATGAAGAAAGTTATTCACCGCAGACGTATCCTCGGGCGATTTAGATTCCATACATGGACATAGTTTTTCTCTTTTGCTTATGATATTCATCATGTTTCTAATTAAGATGCCTGTGAGACCAAGGTGAACAGCTTAAACTGCCTCTGAATACTTGTGCCGTTCCTCCAAAGTCCTTGTTATATTCAAAACGAACACGGATGTTTCAAATTCTTCATTTCATGCTCTCAAACAGGAACTTCTGGTCTGTTCTAATTATCATTCCCTCAATTTTTTTCTTTCTTCCATCAGTTTAATTTATTATTAATGACACTTTTAGCTCCACAATCGATGCGATCCATCATATGTGACACGAGGAAGAACAAGTTAAAGGTTTGCTTTTCTGGCTGCCATGTAGTGACTGAAATTAACAGTCCGTGTGGCTTTATCCATCACATCAAAGTCTGAAAAGGGTCCTTCAGACACGACAGATGCCTTTTTCCAGAAGTAAAGGATTGGATAGTTGTGATAAATACACATGGCAGGCAAAACACTACACAAACTTCTTTCTTTCCAGAAAGAAACAGATACATGGATACAATAATTCACATGAACATAAAACATGAACAAATAAAAAAATGAGAACACCGCTTAAAGAGACAGTTCACCCTAAAATGAAGAGATTAGTTCACTTTTAACAGAATTACAATCTAATTTACTCACCCCCATGTCATCCAAGATGTTTATGTCTTTTTTTCTTCAGTCGAAAAGAAATGAAGGTTTTTGAGGAAAACATTCCGGGATTTTTCTCCATATAGTGGACTTCAATGGGGTTCAACGGGTTGAAGGTCCAAATGTCAGTTTCAGTGCAGCTTCAAAGACTCTACATGATCCCAGACGAGGAGTAAGAGTCTACGTTTGGCCAATTTCTAAAAAAAAAAATGCCAATACTTTTTGACAGCAAATGGTCGTCTTGCTCTGTTCTGTGATGCTCCACGCATTGCGTAATCATGTTGGAAAGGTCACGCGTGACGTAGACGGAAGTACTGCGCTAGGGTGAAAAAATCTCATTTTCTCTTCCAACTTCAAAATTGTCAGACGGTGCTTTACTTAGTCTTTGTACATTCGCTTTGTAGACAGGATTGGTAGTTCCACCTACGTCATGCATGACCTTTCCAACATGATTACCGTAATATGTGGTGCATCGCAGAGCAAGATGTGCATTTGTGGTTAAAAAGTACATAAAAGTTTTTTTTTTTTTTTTTAGAAAATGGCCAATGGTTTCTCTAGATGAGACTCTTAGTCTCGTCTGGATCATGTAGAGCTCGTTGAAGCTGCACTGAAACTGACATTTGGACCTTCAACCCGTTGAACCCCAGTGAAGTCCAAAAATCCTGGAATGTTTCCTCAAAAACCTTCATTTCTTTTCGACTGAAGAAAGACATATGTAAACATATTGGATGACATGAAGGAGAGAAAATTATCAGGAAATTTTAATTCTGAAGTGAACTAATCTCTAAATCACCAAACTGGTGGTTTTAACGCTGTATGTCCTTCTTTCATTTATGGACAACAAGGAGGATATTTATAAAAATGTCCTACTCGTGCTCATCCATATAGTGGCAGTGAATAGTGACCAACATCAGGCTTTTTAAAAAAAGACGCAAAAGTATCATAGAATGACCTCATGCGACGCGTTTCATATTTGCCAAGTGTTCTACGTGAATATGATTATGTATAAAAAAGTCACTAACCCATAACATAAACAAAAGTGGGCCTAACAGTGATCCTTACCTTAGCAAACACCACTAATTAATTTCACCAAGATGTAAAATTCTTTCGAGAGCAACACTTTAAAGTGCCAATTAGTCTTAAACAAAGCATCTGGGAGGATCCGGGAAGCTTTCCACAGATGCAGGGGCACTCCAGCAGTGAAGCAGGGGATGGACGGATGACTCTCAACACTTTCACACCAACTGTGCAAAGCAAATTTGTTTATATGTTGTTTTGTCACATTTTAATGGAGCGGGTCCCTTGATGGGAGTCCTGCTGGGGTCATTTGGAGTTTGTGATTACAGCCCTACGCCGGGCACTGTTAGGAGAGCACTCAGCTCCATAGGTGCCATGTGCCAGAAGCATCTTGTATGCACTTTGAGTCTTGCTAATTTCAGTTTAGCTGCTGTATTCCTATAGCTATCGTGACTTTGTCTCTCTCTCTCTCTCTCTCTGTGGATCAGCAGTGGCCTGTGTAAGCTGCGAGGACACGAGTGATGCTCAGAGGATCCACTGCTGCCAAGCCATCTGCTTGCCCGGACAGTGCAGAGACAGAGATTGAAATCAGCCATCAGCGTATAGCTGTAGAAAGAGAGACAGAGGGAAAAATAAATGAGATGGACGGCTGTGATGACATCACAGGTGATCATTTTATCCTCTGATGCTGGTGAACACTTTTAGTTCAATATTAGTAGACTGTTAGGGTTTGGGTTAGTAGAATAAGTCGTACTTGCAAAGTTACTTATAGTCAGTAGATTGTCTGTTGAAAGACCATGACAATTAGGTGTTAGTAGATATATGTAATTAGTGATCCTCAAAAGTATTTGCATTAAAAGTGCAGTGATCTAAAGACAGACAAAAAAAAATAAAAAAATTGCTGGTGTTTCTGATGTCACAAACTGCCTTATAACCAATCACGTCAACTATATCATTAACTACACGACCGATCTGAAGCCAGGTTATCTTCGTATTTTTACTGTTTATATGAAAAATGGGGTAAATGTAGCAATAAAGCGGGTGTACTACATACATTTCACTGTTATGATGAAATATATGTCTTTCTCCGCTGTCGTTCTGAGTTGTTAAAGTGTTTCTAAGGATACTGATTGTCAGAAGACCGCCGTCTGACTCTGAGATGGCGAAAGGGAACATGGTTTGTGTAACATTAGCAACACATTATTAGCAGCTGTTTGATCATGTAATCAAGAAAAAGGCAAATCATATTAATTACCGTCATGTGTCGACGTTGTAAAAAGCGATACCAATGTGCAGCGTTTACCTCAGTAAGTTGACCGAGTGGATCTCTGAGCTCGTGCGAGTGAGTGGAGGCGGGGTTAATTAGCATATTCATAGATACAGCTATACTAAATGAAGCAAGGGTGTAGAGTTACATTCAAGCTATTTTAAAAAAAGTTTAATATGTCAGTTTTGTGATCAAATATGAGTTTTAAGGGATAAAATTATTGACTACAGGGGGATTTTGAAACATATATATATATGTGTGTGTTTCGAAATATGAAAATATTTCGAAATATATGAAACACATTAGCTATTAGCAATAGGTTTGAATATCCGAGCCTCATTAATGGATATGCAGGAAAAAATAAATAAATAAATAAACTTTCCAAATGGCATTTAAGTTTGCTAGCACCTTTGAGGTTACTAAATTTCCTAAACCTTTAAATTGTGTAAATGTAATTGCCAGCCGTGAATTAAGTATCTAGCTTGTTTTGGGCAGTGACACTGAGTCACTAATTGGAATAAAACTGGTTTTTGGGGTCTGCTGCTCACTGTAGCAGCAGAAATAAAATAAAGAGTAATGCCTGCCACGCACACACACACAGACACACAGTAAGATGTGAACTCACGCTAAGGCGAACACTCGCTTCGTCACGACTTGCTAATGGAACACTGATTTCCTTCTTTTCCTCTAAAGATCTTAAAGCCGGAGCTGCTGGCATACATCAGCTGCATGAATCAGGGCATCAATTATTTCCCCCTGCTCTTCTCCTCTCCACCAGAACAAACGCAACTTTGCAGATGAGCGCACCCTGGGTTCAATGACGGTGACAGTGACAGGCAATAACACATAAAACATAGCAACAACAACAGGCGCTTTACAGTTGAAGAGAGAGGCTGATACAGACACTCTCTATATCTGCTTCTTTGTCTCTCCGTCTGCATTTCGTGTTCTCTCTTCCTTCTACTGAGTGACTTTTTATTCGTTAAATATAATCATCCTCTGTTCTCTGTTCTTTAGGGTGAGCACTGAATGAATACCGCTGGGAGTTCATTTGTGGGAAAACTTGCATGGTAAATTTAGCAGTTCCCATTTTACTCACTGGCTTGTTATACCACATTGCTGATTCTCTCATTTGCTTGGTGTTTAGCTGGACCCGTTTACACACTTTAATATACAGTCTATTTTAATCAGCACATTATTCATGACCCCTATTATCATCAGTAAGGTTGATGATCACCATCATATCTGGCCTAAATTACTGCAACTGCAATAAATCTGGTCAATTTCAAAACAGGGTAGTGCAAGAATTTACTTTTGCTCATACCGATATATATATATAAAACTAACACTAAGTTTTAAAAACTCCAACATGAATGATAACTCAAATCGACTGGAGATGTACTATTGGTTTTCTAAGTGATTTATGTTATGATTTCCAGATGGCAGGAAAATAAAAGGATTTGAAATATATATTTGCTGGTCAGCATACACGATGATGGAAAATTCAACATATATTCTGTAATAAACAGACACTCTGGAGAATACAGGAAGAGGAATGATCAACACTAACCTAACAAGAAACATCAGCACAAGGCAAAACTCAGTTTGTAAATCGCATGAATTTGGTCAGCCTCACTCGTACGTTTTCGTACGATCTGTCTAGACCCCAGTGATGCCTAGATTTAGGGGGTGATGCTAAAAATTCGTATGAATTTGTAAGATTTTTCAAAAAGCATTAAATTAGCAACCTTGTAAAATGTGTACTAATTACCATGAGATCAGGTTGAGGAGAACTAAGGGCTAAAATACACAAGGAGAGGTAATGAGGAAACTAAATGAACAACAGGTGAAAGTAATCAGTAACCAAGGGAACAAACTGGGACACACTAGGAAACTAGGGATGCATCTCAATCAGCTCTGTAGTTCAGGAGTGCTCAGCGAGTCGGCCATTATAACGGCTTTTCTCAATCACAAAATCCTACTACTGCACTGGAACGTTCGCTTCCTGAAAAATCCTACAATGCACTGCAAAAACCAGGGAACATCGACGCTCACTATGCTCCCTTACTGTAATTATGTCACATTTCTGAAGCGCAAAACATAAAATGCATGAGCCAACTCAATAAATATAATGACACACGATAGAAGATTTGAAAAGACAATCGTTTATTATTATTATTATTATTATTATTATTATTATGTCAGCATAAACACATTGCTAGACAGGTAGTAAACATATCTAGTTAGCATTTATTATTTATATATTATATGTAATATAATATATTATCCATTGCCCGGATTCATGATGTAATGTTGAGTCAGCGAGATGGGATCCAAATGTAGCTTTATTAAAATAGTAGTCGTCAGACAGGCAGTGGTCAAGGAACAGCAAACAGGTATGTGTGATAAGCAGAAGCGTGGTCAATATGCAGGCAGAAATGTCGAGACAGGCAGTAGGAATCAAACAATGGAAATAACAGGCAGAGTAAAAAAAAAACAGGGAAAACAAACATGGGAATAACGCTCAGAATTGACCACTAACAGCAAATCAAGACTTCGCACATGAGTGTGTGTGCAGGGTGTTTAAATAGTGTGATGTGATTTACAGCGCGTGTGGATGCAATCAGTCCAGGTGATAAGGCTTATGGGAAATGTAGTATGTGTCTGTGTGTGAGTGAGTGTATGAAATTCCAAGGTGGATTGTGGGAAATGAAGTCCGCTAGTGAGTGAATAGCAGTTCAGGGTGGAGTGCCTGCTAGTGGCTGTCACGGGGACTCCAGCTGATAACCCTGACACATGAAGAGACAGGATATACTGATTCATGAGCTAGAAAGCTGATTGAGACGCACCCAAAGTCAACTTACAATGACAGGAAACACAAGCAAACAGGAACAGGGAAAACAGAACCAAAACAAAATGTGTATATTTGTATATCGGGATCGCATGCTGTCTGAGGCGTCTTTGTGCGTGCGCTGTGGATCTGTCAGTCAGTGCGAGTAAGATAATTTTGTTTACAAAGTTGGAGTGCTGAGCTTTAAAACGGTAGCAAACTTGTGCTGAGAGGAAGCGCCAGTCGTCGAGAAGCGATCAGAGAAAATCAGCATTTTTCGTGGATAAATGAAGGGCACTCCTCAGAAAACATACAAATAAATATACTTTTAGATGTTTAATCGTGACTTGGACCATTGGGATTGTTAGATGAACAAACTAATTATTGTGAAAACCTCAATTTCGGCCAAAATTTACATTTTTCATTGTTTTGCCTGTAGCTCGAAATTAACCATGGATCACACATGCTTCCATATGATACATACATTATATATATATATATATATATATCATAGCACAATTATATTTTGATATTTTTAATATAATACCTATCAATAGCATGGCAAATTTTCGCCAGAATATTATGAATTCAAAATAAATGTAAAGTATGTGCTTATGTATGAAGTAAGGTTACATAATTTTAAATAATATGATTTAAACAGTTTGTTTAAATAATTATTTTTGCAGGAATTTTTATTTGAGTTATTTTGTATCGTCTGTTTGGATGGTTTATTTTGGTTCATTAAGCAACCACCTACAGTAGCAACTCCTCAGAACGAATTTACAACCATATAACAATGCACTGGCAACCTTCTACAACATGCTAACATCTTGATGGTAAGTTTTGCATGAGCAAGTGACATTTTCTACAGAAAATCCAGGGTTTATTGTTGAAACTTCATACAGTTAATCAATGACCCTCTGGATTTATTTATGAATCCCTTTTATATTCTTTAGCTTTTGATTTTTGTTTTTTGGATGAAACATGCTTTAAAAGTACTTAAAATTGGCTTTTGAGTTTGATAGTACTGTATGCATCCCACAGTCTTTCTTCTTCCTTTTCATTGTCTTCTTTTCTGTACAGTAATGTGCGAACCTGCCCTGATTACGCCATATGTAATTAACGAAACGTCAGCAGCACCAATAAGCGCATCTGACAGATACATGACTGTTCGCCTTGCATAATTTCAACACTTTTGTATGTTTCATGACAGTGTGTAATTCTGGGCTATGCCATGTTCTATTCTAGAATTCCACAACGTAGATGAGATGAGGAAGCGACAGAACACAAAAGGAAATGTGGAGATGAAAGACTTGGTATTAGGCAAAAACGACACAGACAATCTTTGTATTTTTGACAAGAAGTGGGAGTGGACGGTAAGGACGTTCACAAGGAGCTATTTTGGAGCTCCTTCACCACTCAGTCGGTTCATGCGTTTGAACGTTTATAACAAAACTATGCTAAAGAGAGAAAGACGGAAATGTCACGCATCAAGAGCGTGTGTTGAAAGAAACATGATAGGATATTATAACAAATCTCTGGATAAATGAAAGAATCAGTCGGAAGGAGGCGAACGCAGATATTTTGAAGCGAAGGCTCACGTGCAGATCTTTCCTCAAAGGAGGCCTGACATGTTTGATTGACTTCAGACCAAAATGTATGCAGCTTTACTACGGTCTTAATATTTAAGACTGTTCTCCCGTTACTCTCGCATAAGTGCTTTTAAAATGCACGGTCGTTAAAATTGAACATTTCATGATAGCCAGGAGCGCTTACACGGCAACGGCTCTCAACTGCAAAATAAAGTTAGCATCCTTTTAAAAAGCTTTGCCTGCTTTTATATCTCGGGTTGAATGCTGGCCGTCACCATTATCTCTCACTAGACACCCTCTAGATGAACAGCATCTGATGTTCAAATAACATCATTATTTCTTTGTTGAAATACATCAGCAGTCAAATTAGTTATATGCTAAAAAAGATCACATGATACGAAAGGGAAAAAAGTACCATCACAACAAGCATGTTGTTCATAATAGGAACAACTGATTGTTATTAATTTCAGATTGAATAGTTTACAATATATGTTGTGCAAATTTTACACAAGATAAACAAATAGGTGTGTATATCTTATAATATCCGTGTTAAATCGGGTAATTATGGAATCTGCAACCTATTTAATGTGGGGTTTTTTTTCAATAATGATTGTTTACATAAAATAAATGCTGCATTGCATGCGATGGCATCAAGTTATCCTCTTGGAAATGCCGAATGGAACTGTTATTTTGCATGTTTAATACGATTTTAGTAATTGCAATAATAATTGTCTAATTAGTGAGGAAAATAATATTGTTCATGGCTGATATTATTTTAGTTCATTTGCATATACCATACTTTAGAAACAGAACATGTAGTATTTCAGTATACTATTCCATTAAATTCACTTTTCATTTCCAAATAAGAATGTGAAAACTTTTACATCATGAGGATATTGAATTACAAATAATTGCGTATCAGAGCTTGTGATGATTATGCTATTACAATGCAATTTTATGAACTAATACAGCCAACAAAGTTCATTGAAGTGGGTGAAGTATTTTTAATGGCAGCTTCAGGCATGCTATTATGGGTTCAGGTTTCATGAGAAAAAGGAGTGAGAGGTAACAGCGCAGTGACCCGCACATTTCGAGGCACTTCGGGAGACGCTGGAATACGGTGTGGGCAGAATATGGTATCTGTGGATATACAGCTTTAGTTTAATTAAAGCAATCTTCAGTGCTAATCACTCTGACGAGAGGGCACACAGGGCACGGAGCGAGCGCAGGCGCACACACATCTTCAAATAAATAATGAATGAGACTGATTACCCCATCAAACAGCCCCATGATAGCAAAATGGCAGGAAATCAAGGTTGGAATGATTATAGTTTGACTGGTCCTTGGGGTGGGAATGAGACAGTCGAGGTGAGATGTGACGCGAGAGGGAGAGAAGATGAAAGAAATCACACCGAGAACATTTCTTTCCCTTGCCCACCCAGTTTTACTGGCAGTTAGCCGCTGACATTTTTAGAGTCATGTCACATCTTATCATTAAGAGAGTTAGCACAGACTGTCAGACACATTTATTGATATAGACTCAAAAATATAGATATCCTGATTAAATGATTGACTGATGCTGGTCAATTTCAGCCGTTTTCGTTTTTTGTTTAAAAGCAAAAGCGCTCGCACCCATCTGTTTGCCCAATAGGGGTGCTGGTCTGAACACGAGAAGTGTTCGGGTGCATTGTTGGCGTGTTGCTCTTTTGCTATATATACCAACAAAAACCCAGTCTAAAGACCATGGCGCATTATTTTTTAGTTATTTATTTTTATTTAAAGACCGTGTTAGTAATATGTGCCTATAGGCGGGTGCACAACACACAGGGACATGCAGTAGCACAAAAACATGCCAAAGGATTACAATGTAAAAGATTATTATTGTGTACATAAAGATAAAAATGCCAACATTTCATAATGGATAGCCATTGCATGTATCAGAAGAACCTATTTGCGATAATGAGGAATGAAATTGGCAATACACACATGTATTTAAACTGACTCGTCAGGTTGAGGGTGTCTACTGTATATTCCACCATGCAAATAGCAATCTGCCATGGTGCAAGCGCACCTGGCTTTTAAGGCCAATTCACACCGCGCCAACCAACGCCAACAAACCCTGTTGGCGTCTGTTGGCATCTGTTGGAGTTGGTCGGAGTCTGTTTTCACCCGACTGAACATGTTTAATCGGCGTTTGTTGGGTCGTGGAATGTCTGATCAGTGTGGTATGGTTTTCCAACAAACGCCAACAAACTCTGACTTAATCTGACATGACCGCGAACCGTTGCCATGACGATGAAGTCCCTAGCAAAGACTGTGGTTTGATCGTGCCGCGCTTCACGCACACACAGCAAAGCACTGCAAACGTGACGTCGCAGTTTGTTCTTTGTAAAAAATAAAATAAAGTCAATACATATAAAAGTTATACATATACAACTCAATTTAAATAGTCTGTAGTGTAATCCGTGCCGTTCAGCAGAATGCTGCTCCTCTGTGGTGTTGCCATTTTTACTCATATGAAGAGGATTATTTTTTTCTATCAATACTGGAATGCGCGCGTGAAGGACTTTACATAATAAATAGTAAGTAGCCTATAGCATCCAAATACTTTGCGAAATGGAAATATTTGGATTCGTGCCGAAAGAGAGAGGTATAAGCGTGAGAGCAACGCAGGTTTAACCTAAGTTTAGTTTTAAATAAATTAATTTCGGCTTGTTTAGCTCCAAATGGTTGTATAGGCCTTTGATTGGTCGCGCTAAAAGAAGTTTAAAAACCGATGAAGGCTATACAACCTCAACGCAAGTCTTCAGATAGATGGCTAGCGCTTCAGATTTCAGGTTGGTATGTTTATGTTTGCCTCAATACTTTAAAACAATGAAAATATATGATACTATATTATTAATCTTATAAACTTGCCTGAAAATATTGTTAACATGGTTACACGTATGTAGTTGTTGATCTCAATTTTTCCCAGTCAGACTTGACTCTCTGTGACTCGTTTGTCGGTGTTTGTTGGTTCAGTGTGAACACGACAGTTATTTTTCATAATATTCTAAATCCAACGGCCAACTTGTTCGTTGGCGTTTGTTTGCGTTGGTTGGTGTGGTGTGAATTGGCCTTTAAAGGGAATGGGAGATAACACTATGATGGTTTATACGCCCAAAGCACACCCGTGACTCATTAAGAGATTAGGTACAACCCATTAGGACCATGCGCTTGGCGCACTCACCTTTTTTTTTTTTTTTTTTTTTTATCATTAAACTAGAAAAAGTGGATTCGGACCGTAAGTGCATATGCACTTCAGTCCGTGATCGTCAAAGTAGGGCCCCATTTTTTAACCCTTATGCGCTGTTCGATTTCAGTGTACACCCTTTATGGAGCAGGTCACATTGACCCTAATTGGATTCAATACAATTCCTCAAAAATCACACTTAAAAACAACAAAGATTCAGGTACGAACTGTAAACTTTTAATATCAACATTTGTCAAATATTCCAAAAAAATATATCTAAGATATGATTTAATGAAAATGGTTTTTAACCATTTTTTAAAACTGTTTTGTTTTGACAAAATTTGAAAATAAACAGTATGCTGACTTGTTTTGCATATGCTTTTTTTTTTTCTTAGAACATCATAACTGAACAATTAAATGTAACTGTATAATGAAAATATTTACTTTTCCTTAGTTGGCTGTTTTGTAAACTCATTTCATAAAGTCAAGAAGTTACTTCTGACATGAAGTGTGTGCAAGTGTGTGCTTTCTGCATATGAACTTCACACACATGGTGCTGGTTAAAATATTTTTCTGTATTGAAATAAGTGTGGAAAACCTCATTTTGTAGCTTCATAAAGGTAGTAAAAAAATAAAATAACAAAATATAACCAAGAAATGTTATTATTTTGGGTCAATACAGTTGCCTTAGAGCATTAAAATATACGGGTCAAATTGACCCGGCGAACATCACGAACGTAACAGTTTGTATATGTCAAAAAACACCAGCATGTTGAAACTTTGCATGCATGTTCATGATGATAAATGAGAAAAAGTCAGAGAATATCAAGAAAAAAAACATAGGTTAACCAGTATTTCCAACAAGTAGAAAATCTAAACGGGTCAAATTGACCCGCAACATAACACAAGGGTTAAGGTGATGTAATTGCACATTACTACATGCACTTACTATAGTAATAGGAGTAAATTAATACAATTACAAGTAACTAACCCTAAACCAAACCCTAACTATAACTTTATAGTACTCTATAACTAGGTATATGTAGTTAACAAATATTTCGCTATACTACAATGTCACCTTCAATCAAACAATTCATTCATCAATTACACATTCAACTAATAGTTTTCCAATTCCTTCAGTTTTTCCATACATTGTGTGTGTGGAGAAATAATTCTTGTAGCTAACACATAGAGAAGTATTTCACCTCGCTCTTGAACAGTAGCAGATAAGCTTATTGATATAATTTTCAGGAGAGTTTGCTTATATATTTCTATTCCCCACACTGCCGACAAGAACCTTCTACAAACGTACAATTTATATGAGCTCCAAATTAGCATAGCGATAGCGCTGCATCAAGTCATGCGAGTGTCATGCTGATGAGAAGCCTCACTTTTAAAACTGAACTCCTCTTTGTCCCACTTGTGAGAAGATGAAGACAAAACAGGGAAGAGTTTAAGTCTTTTCTCCTCGGACCGTAAAAATTTGATTTACTCTTGTTTTCATTCTCCCTCTTTTTGCACTGGATAACGTTATTATTACACTATATGAGCGCTGTCATCACTGTGGCCCAGTTTCCACAATGCACCTACACCCACACAACCTACACCAGATAGATAAATTGTAGCCCCATTTTGGTGCGAGCGCATGAAGACACTCAAACGCACATTATAAAATGTATCCGAAAGCTTTAAGGCTGTGTGGGCTCACACAAAGGAGTCCTTCCTCCCACGGCCAGTGGAAAGAAAAAGAAATCAAGCTGACTCAAAGAGTGCCGACTTCCGAGCGCCGAGGGGAAGAGGGAATCATTCCCCCCACATCGTTACCATGCAATGTGAGATTACTGTTGGGACCCTGGGGCCACAAATCCTCTCTCCATGAGTGCAGGAGTGTGTGTATGTTAAAGTGCACCAATGTTAATGCCTGCGTTCTCCACCAACTTTAAGCTTCAGACCATATATCATCCACTTCTACTTGTTGCTCTGACACTTTCATCATGAAGATGTTGGAAAGATATGGGCCTGCAGGAACGGGAGCCGGTTTCATCTCCTGCACCCGCTGCCCGTGTGAATCGGTCTCTGAACAAGAGGGAAATAAATCGAAAGCTTTCTGCGGCGGTAAGAATGACAGGCAGGCATTTTGGGGAGGGTACAGCTTGTGATGGAGATTTCTTTTAATCCTCGTTTCATCATTTGTTTGCTCCTCGTATGAGAAAAGATAATCAGAGTGGATGAACAAGGAGGATGAGGAGAAATCATCAAATGGCAGGTGAAATGGTATCAGTATATTTTTTAAGGTGATCCAGATTGCTTTTGATGTATCTGTCAATACACAGGGTTGGGGAGTAACGAAATACAAGTAACTTGGTTACGTATTTAAAATACAAAATTTGAGTAACTGTATTTCATTACAGTTACATTTTAAATGGGTGGTAATCAGATTACAGTTACATCTGAAAAGTATTTTAGATTACCAAAGGTTACTTTTAAAATGTATTTCACTACAGATTACAAAATACATGCTTTAAAAAGTAATTTGTAATGTATTTCGTTACATTACTCAAGTTTAGTAACTTAATATAAATACTTTAAAATACTTTAGAATACTAATAAGTGTGGAACAAACACAAAAAAGGTAATTGCAAGTTTTTATCTCACAATTCTGACTTTGTCCCTCAGAATTGCTTGTTATAAAGTTACAATTGTGAGTTATAAAATCAGAATTATGAGACATAAACTCGCAATATTGAGAAAAGTCAGAATTATGAGATATAAACTCACATACTAAATTCACAATTACAAGAAAAAAGTCAGTATTGCAAGTTTATATCGCCTAATTCTGACTTTATAACTTGCAATTATGAGGGGAAAAACAGATTGTGAGAAAAAGTTGCAGTGACGAGTGAATTATAAAATGACTCACAAACAACTATCACAAAACATGAAAACAGTCGTGGATCATCAGGTCATGACAGGACAGTTAAGTTGACAGTTGGGCAATTTTTTTTATAAATTCAGTCATTTTGTCTTATTCAGGACAGTACTAAATAAAAATAACACAATTTTTATGATCCCTCTTAAAAGTATTAAAATGTTGATGAAACTTAACTCCGCTTTTTCAGACTGTCAGAGTCAGAGAATCACCAATTGCTGTTTAAATGACATTGAAACTCAAAGTAATCACTTTGGTAATCTAAAATACTTTTCAGATGTAACTGTAATCTGATTACCACCCATTTAAAATGTAACTGTAATGAAATACAGTAACTCAAATTTTGTATTTTGAATACGTAACTAAGTTACTTGTATTTCGTTAGTCCCCAATCCTGTTGACCACATAAAGAAAAACGTGTAAAGGAAGCTCTGCTGCTTGACCTTACTCGACGAATTACATTTTACCAGCTGTTTTGAATGCACAATAAAAGGTTTGGTAGATCGGCCACCAAAAAATGGCCACTGTCCCTGGATAATGCTGACATCTGGTGACCCCTATGCTCGATCTATTTTGTTTCTGATGTGAGAAGCAGAAAAAATCTTCACTTGGAGCTCAAGGTCTTTGCCCTGCCCATCCCAAGCTCTCTTTTTCTCTTCCACTTTTTCATGTTCTCTGTCTCTCTCTGATCCACACGAATTTTTGCCAATTCCATCACTCTATGTGAGAGTGTGGGGTGTACGAATGTGTGCGTGTCTGCTTGCTTTTGATTAAATCCAGGGCAAATGTTGCTGCACACACAAAAGCGTGGCAACGGCAAGGAAATCTTTCAATCTGTCGCCGTGGCATGATAATGAAAAGCCATCCATCAGACCGATATTGGCAGGAACAAATTGGGTTGGGGAAACAAAGGCAGCTTGGCTGTGCCCGTGCCCATTTGTGTGCGTTTTTATGTGGATACTCCCGTTTTGGAATGGTGCGCAGAGACGGGAGAGGTGAAAAAAGCTCTCTCCTGTCAGAGCCGGAAAGGCGATGGCGAATTGAGCTTAGCACAGAGAATGCAAAGCGGTCACGGCAGCTTAGCCATTAGCCGAGGTGAGCCCCGTGCATGAAAGTGGAACATTAAGATTTCTCCAGCGTTAGGACTGTGACATCTCTAACGCAGATGGGCGGTGTGTGTGTGTGTGTGTGAGAGACAAGCGGTGACACACTGCTATTTTCATAAAGGTCGCACTTGAGCGTTAAGAGGTGCGGATTTAGACATTAGTACGTATTTAGCGGACAGTTTTTAGCACTGCCGTGAAAACCACTTGTCAAACATGTTTGACAAGAAAGCCTGGCTATCGCAGATACATTCTAATACATCATTGCGTATGAATGCGAGGACTCACCAATTCCAAAGTCTCGCATTAATTTGCCTTGAATGTGAAAACAAAATTAAAGTTGCCTAAGAAGTCTTGAGTAAAGGGATTCACGCTCTAATCCTCTTTTTTTCTTTTCTTTATTTCCATGAACCATTCTTTTGGCTGTATTTCCACAAAGCTTCACTTTGGCTGTACGCTGCACCTCTAATCTGAGCGTAATTCCTGCCGCATGTCAAACAAGCAACATCTCCTCTGCCCTGTAAGCTCTGAACATTTTCCCTGTCTGTAATCCTTCTAAGCTCACCACTCAACCATGTGGTCATCTGGCTGCCTGCACATTTGCCCATTTTATCGTCTCCCACCACAGGCACAGCTGGGTACGTGCCACCAGAGTCCTGCCAGTTTGTCTGCTTGAATATCCTGTGTGCTGTGATGCCCTCCTGCCCTGGCCTAGCTTTCTAATCCAGTCCTGCCGCCCTAATCGAGTCCACTGTTTCTGGAGTGGAGGAATGAAAACTATTTACCTTTTTATTTTATCCAAATCCCAGGTCAAAATCTTAGCTTCACTTTCCTTAAAAGAAAATGTTTGGGAGTGGTACAATGTTACAATGATGGATCACTGTAAGAGGTAAAACATGACAAAAAGGAACTAAATGTCCGGTTCCAAAACACAAACTGATAAAATACATTGAACGCACTTTAACTAAAAGGGAAACACATGCATGAAAAAGTAAGTGTAGCTCAATGCAGTCAGGTTGATTTGATATTTCTGACGATAAAGATCTGTTCATTTAGATGGTACCACACTAAGAATATTTGTATCAGATGTAAATATCAATGCATTGTAATATACACTGGGGTTACCCTTTATTTTAAATGAGTCCTTAATTATGATTTCACTTTTTTAACTTTAGTTAGTGTGTAACAATGCTATTTGAGCATATAAAACATCTGCATATGAACAAAGTTACAATGCTCAAAGTTCAATGGAAAGGGAGATATTTTCTTTTACAGAAATCGCTTTTTAAGGATTACAACAAATGGCTGGTAGGGACTACAACTAAAATTTAAATAAACCCCGCCCCTGAGAATACACAACAAAGGGGGCGGGGCAATGTTGGGCTGCTTTAGAGAAGAGGAAGAGTTGTTGTAGTAGATGCCACCATTTTACGCCGGACTGCTTCACAAACGAGGGTCAATTCAAGGGAAAAAGATGAACATGACGACACATGCTAGTGATGAGTTGATCAACTCCACAGCAACTACATAAATTTATCCACTAACTGTTCAGAAACGTCTTAAAGTTGTAACTTCTTCCTGAGTCTCTCCATCAGTGTCGACTCCGGTTTGACCAATGTAAGGATGATCACCGTCTGCGTGAGATTCTCCAGCTTTGTTGTTGTTGAGCTGTTAAAGCTCCACCCTCTTCTGGAAAGGGGGCCGGGAGCAGCAGCTCATTTGCATTTAAAGGGACACACACACAAATGGCGTGTTTTTGCTCACGGGCAAATTTGACAAGATATAATAAATGATCTGTGGCATATTTTGAGCTGAAACTTCACAGACCCAATCTGGAGACACCAGAGACTGATATTACATCTTGTAAAAGGGGCATTATAGGTCCCCTTTAAGGTGACATTGTACTTATTCAAGTCCTGAGCAATAGTAATTAACTAGACAAACTTACATTAGGGTTTGGGTTAGTTATAAGTTATATATATATACTTGCAATTATGCATAATTTACTGTTATTGCATAGTACGAACATGAAGTAACATGTAACTACGTCACCTTAAAATGAAAAGTGGAAAAGAGAGACAGAACAAGGACACTTTTTCAGCAAAATATTTTTTATTTGAAGTATTACAGGCAGATGTTCTAAATATTGAAAGTGTCAAGGACTATCCAAAATATTTTGGAACCACTGTATACAGTATATACAGTATGGTACAACAGGAAAACAAAAGATACTTCCATGGTATATCAAATCAAAACGTGGTATTCCATATTACAATATTGTAATATTTTTTATTGTTCTTTATCATGAGTGCTTATCACAAAATGACTTACTCATAATTTTTAATAAATGGCTATTTTGAGGGGAAAACGAGCCATATCATTTAACATCTCACAAAACAATCAGACTCTTTAGCCGGAAAGACATTTTGCCACTTTCTGTGCAGCCTCAAATAGTGGATGATTTTCAATTCACAGGAAGGTGGGCATCTTCAGCACAAGCCAGAAGAGGGCAGAGAGCAGCAGGGTGAAATTGTGACGGGTCAAAGGCAATGTGGTGGGACAGCTCGGGCAAATCACCTTCACCTCTTCTCAGGGCAGAAGAAAACAGCCATCTATGTGTGCCAGAAATAGAAGCACCTCAACGTAGTGCTCGCAGATCCTCATCCTCAAGTGTTATATAGTCGCATAATAAATGCTATGAATGATGTCATTTCATGAGTCAGTTGTTGTGTGCACTGCGGGATGAGCATTTGAGGTGTGATTACATTCTGTCCTTATGGCACATTATCAGCGCTGGCAGATTAGACACGATTTGATGATGTCATGTGCTACATGTTATTACAATAATGCATTCATGTTTATATTCATGATGAACCATCTGTAAATATATTTATATCTGTATTTCTGTAGACCTGGTTTGTTTTTGTGATTAATGTTGTCTCCGAAGCTCTTTGTTTTCCATTTTGGATTAGAAGGCGACATCTACGGCAGCACGTTTTTGTCTCAGAGTGAGAAAACATTGTATTTGTGACATCACATGTCAAAATGCGATTATACAGTATCTCGCATCTGTAAATATATCTCATGTCAGTATGCTTAAAGTATCTGGAACTTTATCTCTAGTAATTTTGACTCATTGAGATACAATTATAATTTAGAATTGGTTCTTTTTTATATTTTCCATTTCCATTTTTTTTTTTTTTTTTAGATATGCCTATATCATTTTATTATTTTTGATTTCATGATTTAAGTTGTAGATAATTTAGTACATCAAGTTGAAGTAAATTAAACGATTTTGAATTTAGAAAGCTCTGATTATGTGTTTATATGTTTTCCAATTGCGATGGATGGACGGAATCTAATTTCAGTCACATTTTTATTCACTCCTGAAACAGAAATTGCTTCCACTGTCAATCTCCCATATTATAATAATATATTTGGAGATAATGCATCAAACACACCGTTACCATCATCTTCACAATACCTCTAACCCATCAGAACATTCCAGAAATGTGACGTGCCAGATATTTCATTCAGTAGTGGAGTCCCAGGACCCTGAAAACAACAGAAACTGGAATTATGCAGACAATTTGGGTTTCATTGAAAGCTCCAGCTTTTTTGACACATCTCTTAGGAATTCTTGGATTCATATCCTGTTGTCGTTGCTTAATTAGCCGAATCCCCTAGCCGAGAGCCACCTGTGCGCAACACCTAAAAACAGACATGTATCGTGGCGTCCCCTCCCTCTGCGGTCCACGCTCAACACACACTAATGCCTGCTCAGCTGGGATTGACTGGCATTTACACAGAGAAGGGCAAAAAACAACAGCAGTCGTGTAAACACCCACTCACACAAACACACACACATACACAAACAGATACATGCCTCCGACAAGTGCCACACATTTACATCCACATCCACGTTCCCTTGTGCCTTAGTGGAAAAAGACATCCGAATAACAAACAAATCAAACTAATTCCTCATTGGGCTGTTAAACACAATTAATTAAGAGCAACAATCATTCACTAAAATGAAACCTTAATCAGTTTTATGGTGTTTTTTTTTGCACAGATTATACATTTCAAGGGATTACATGTTACTGACATAAAAGAACAGCTTGTCGTCCTGCTTAACACTGGTAGAGTAAAGCTGCTGATATAATTTGGTACTTGGAAGAAGCAGCTATACTCTAATTTCAGGAGATTGCCATCTGCTTATTTGATATTCCTTGTTCAATCCTGGTTTGGCTTGCACAGATTAAAGAGCATCTAAGTCTAAACTGCATATCAGAGGCGGCATTAGCAGCTAGCAAAACAGCTAAAGATTAACTCGAGGTACATTAGGATCCATGACAACGTTCGATGATTACAACTGGTTACAGTCTCTTTATGCTAATCTTCCAGGTCACACGGGTACACTTGTTAACATTTAAAGGGACGGCTCACTCAAAAACGCAATCCAGGGTCATCAGAAAAAACACGCCTCTGTTTGTTAGGTTTTTTTCTTCACATAGTAAACTTACACTGGCAAGAAACCCAAACTCCAGCAGGGACAGAAATAAACCTTGAGGAAAAAAAAAAAAAAAAAACCTTGGGAGAAACCAAGCTCAGTCGGCGAGCTAGTTGTCCTCCGGCCAGATGAACGGTTTAATTCCAGGCTGCATCACATGTACGATCGTGGAATGATATCATTCAGAATTATTTCATCCAGTTCCTTCTGCTTAAAGATGTAAAGCACGATTACGAGTCCGTTATTGACTTCCACACTGTGTATCACAACTGTCCAGGGGTGCGTTTCCCAAAAGCATCGTTAGCCAACTATGGTCGCAAGTTCCATCGAACAACAGGGTAGTCGTGGCCTAATGGTTGGGCTTTTAACCTGAAGGTTGTCGGTTCGATTCCCACGCCCTATGGCAAGCCTTGTGATATCAACAATTACATTTTCACTAGTTAAAATGTTAATTCCTGATATCAGGAATTAATTTCCACTAGTAACAATGGCAATTTTTGATATCAAGAATTACGTTTCCACTAGTAACAACGTTCATTCTTGATATCAACAATTCAATTTCCACTAGTAAAAACTATCATTCTTGATATCAAGAATTGTATTTTTACTAGTGAAATCTCGCCATAGGCTGTGTAACAAAGTTCTTCAGAACGGGAAGAAGGAGGCGGGAACCGGCGAACGTTCACAAACTTTAATCATAAAATAAACAAACAATAAACCAAAAAGTATAAGGGCGGCAGTTCCTCACGGCGACTGCCGCCCACACCAACAAAATAAAACACAACATAAAATCCAGGCCTGGTCCTCTCTCGTCCTTCACTGTCGTCGCTCCTCCTTTATGCTTCCGGAGCTCCTCCGTAAGAGATACGAGACCGGTGCGCCGAGCACCTGAAGCTCGTTAACACTCGCGTCACCGGCCTCGCGCCGTTCCCTCACGGCTCTCGCCCGCCCTGCTCGTCACAGGCTGCCATTCAAATTCAATTGTTGATATCAACAATTCATTTCTTACTAGTTGAAATTCCAGTTTCACATATCAGGAATACAATTCTTACTAGTAACAATGCAAATTTCTGATATCATTTCTGATATCTGAAATGAATTCCTGATATCAAGATAATTTCTGATATCTAAAACGGCTTTCTTACTAGTAACAATCAAATTCATGATATCAGAAATTAACATTTTTACTAGTAGCAATTCAATTGTTGATATCAAGAATAGACATTTGTACTAGTAACAATGTAATTCTTGATATCAGAAATTTGCATTGTTACTAGTAAGAATTGTATTCCTGATATCAACAATTGAATTTGAATGGCTCCCTATGGCGGGATTTCACTAGTAAAAATACAATTGTTGATATCAAGAATGATAGTTTTTACTAGTGGAAATTGAATTGTTGATATCAAGAATGAACTTTGTTACTAGTGGAAATATAATTCCTGATATCAAGAATGATAGTTTTTACTAGTGGAAATTGAATTGTTTATATCAAGAATGAACTTTGTTACTAGTGGAAATCTAATTCCTGATATCAAGAATGATAGTTTTTACTAGTGAAAATGTAATTGTTGATATCACAAGTTCATATCCTGAGAATGAATAAAAGTCAAAACTGCTTGCCATAAAGACTTTTATTCATTCACATATGAACTAGTTAAAATGTTAATTATTGATATCAGGAATACAATTCTATGTTACTCCCTAAAAAAGTAACTAATTGCGTCAGTTACTTTTTTAGGAAAAGTAATGTGTTACATTACTTTGGCATAACTTTTTCTTGCTTGTTTGTTTTGGTTAATGTAAAGGCCCTTTCACATACAAAGTGAAATGAATAAGACGCAGGCTTTACTTTACTAGTTACTTGAAAAAGTAATGTGATTATGTAACTTACTTGTAATGTGTTACCCTCAACACTGAAAATAACAACAACAACAAACCTCAAAATGGAGGGGTTTGCAATACAAATTTATTTATTATGTTTTTAAATTTAAATACATAAGCTCCGTTATATGGTCATTTTCTGCTTGTACGGCATGTTGCAACAACACAAACTTTTTTGTGCCATGGATTTCAGCATGTTTCCCATAACAACGTCTGAAGATTATGCTTCACGTGGAATGAGAAAGTCACATAAACCACGTAAAATCAGAGCGGTAAGACTGAAATCGATCTCCAGAAATGCGATTTGAATGGGATTTCTATCAAAGCTTATTTCCGCCATGAAAATAATAAATAAATAAAATAAAATAAAAAAGGTAACATTTTTATCTTACAATTCTGACTTTTTTCCTCACAATTGTGAGTTGAATGAATCATTGTTTTGAGTTAGATCTTTACTCAGTGGATTATTATTATGATTAATATGATTATTAGTGAATAATGACTTAATTATATTCTATAACATACAGTATTTGAATATACAAATGGGACCATTTCTAGTATCTTAATGGTGCTTTCGCATCCTTAAATCTTCTCCATTATCAGTAATGTCATGGAAAAGCATGAATAGCACATTAATCAAAATTTCTACTTTCTATGCCACATGCAAGAAAGTCAGTCAAAGGTTATGAATGACATGATGATGAGTACAAGTCAATTGTGTGTGTGTCATAATAAATAATATTATATTAATACATTTCATTTAACTTTCCCTCTTGAATATTAAATCATACTTACAAGTGAAATAAAGACATTACCTGTGGATTTATTGAATAAACTGATCCAGGGCGATCTTGGCAGCATTTGACCTTGACTCTGTTGAAGTGAATGCTAAAGACTCCTGCCTGCTCTGTCTGGCTCGTCGTCTGTCTGTTCTCTCCTTGACTTATTTACTAGTTACTCACTATAGACGATGGCAATATTTTAGCAGCTTCACACAAATAGAAGCTAAAAATAAGCCCGCTCCATCCGTTGCAATTTGCGAAAGCGAGCGCAAGATCGAACCCTCCGCTCCATATGTAACGCATCACAGGTTTGATGGGCATTGGCATGTGTTAGGACGCAGATGGTCAAAATCACATTTTTAAACAGAACAGATGAACGTTCTCTGCGAAGAATTGTTGCTAGGCTGGTCGTACTTCAAGTTAGAGTGACTTAAGGCAACAACAACCGGCTTCCTTCACTCACAGTGTTATTTTGGTCACCCTCAAATGTGTTATATAGTATGTTTGTCTTGTTTTTCAGTACTAACTAAAGAACTAAACTTTCTTAAATCAAGATATATTACTTCACAAGCAAAATAACTTAATATCTTACATCTTGATTTATGATAAATGAAGTTAGTTTAGTGCTTAAAAAATCTATCCTGACCCCATGCACTGACTGATTTTTGAGGGAACATTTTACTTAAAGCATTTTACTTATAAAAAACTCATGAACAACTGTAACCAAATTTATAATACAATATAATACTTATCTAATCACTGTTCCACTTTTAGAAAGTATAACGAATTAAAACACATGACAAACAACCAATTTCAGATGTAACAATGAATATGTGAATATTGTAATGCATTTTAACTTTGGTTACACTTATTTATGAAAAGATATAATGCATTATAATGTACATTATGAATAGATTTATAATGCATTACATAAATGCTTTAAGTAGTTTCTCTTTTGTCATGTTTTAAGTTTTTTTAAGCAGAAATACAAAGTCCTGTCATGAAACTCTAGATATCACAGGATTTAACTCAACCTGCTTGTAATCACATCGTTATCTATAGGGGACAGCTGATTGGTTCCTGCTGTATCAGTAACCGATGAGCTTGCATGCTCAACCTTCAAAATACTTTGGTAGCATTGCCTTGGCACCTTCCCCAGCTCCACCTGTATAGATCTGCTACGGTTATGTTGTTGTCATGACAGAGTTGTACCCAATTACAATATATATTAGATATTAGTAATGGAAAACAAGACAAAAATACTACATATTGTTTTATGCAGTGTACCCCCCCCCCAAAAAAAAAATACATATTTTGGGGTTCTTTGCAGGTGTTGTATGCAGAAAGTCATTTGCCAATACAGTGGTGACCCACGTAGAGGTCACACACACCTTTATAGTATGGTGAAATTAATATACGACTCTCTACACAAACACAACCATATATTCACGTAATCTCCTCCCTTTATCGCTCTCTTTCACACACAAAGCCCAGCTGCGTCTGCATGCGCTCTCCTACACTCGTGATATGACCTTGCCCATGAGAGACTCTATCTGTGGGAGCATCTCTATCCACCTGGAGGTGAAACTGTCACATGTGGCAGTTATGTCAGCTTATTTACTGTAAACTCCAAAAGTAATAAAAACAAACCACAAATAATATGTTTTATGAAACTCTGAAAACAGCATTGCCTGCATCCATCTTCAAAGATTATACTCTGACAGGAGAAACATGCCATTGGGTTTAACAGCAATAAATGCTCAGAGCATGTATTATTTTATTTTTCCCTTATCTTCCACGGTTCTTTTTGCTGTTTTTTTTGTTTTTTTGCATCCCTGTCTTTGGGTGGAAAGACAATTCCATTTGCTATGATGGTCCACTGAAAATTCACAACATAAAGGAGGTTTCAGCTCAAGTTTTTAAGTGAGCAAAGCCTTTCCTACGTGAACACACATATGAAATTGATCCAGTTGGAATCAGGTACTAATGCCATCTCAGTGCTCCGGCTCTGCGGTGTTAATCCCCCGGAATACAGTGGATTTGAGTGTGGAAAGCTAATTTCTCTCACCGTAATAGATGAAAGAATTTGAGCGGCAGAGTGTCACAGGCTGTTTGATGGAGCATTATTGTCCCAGCACGACCAGTATCAATCACCCCGTCTGACGGCTAGAGCATATACGCCCTTGGCCAACTATGAGACAGCACAAATTTGGGGTGGGCTTGTTATCTGTAACTATTTTGAAATGCCTTTCTTATATATATATATATATATATATATATATATATATATATATATATATATTTTTTTATATAAAATATATAAATAAATATATATAATATATAAAAGTTTTTTCTGTTTAGCTAAATTTACAGATTGGCTTAAAAATCATGAACAGTTGTTTTTTTTAGCACTGTCACAGAAACAGGTGTGATTTCACTCAAGACCTTTTCTGAGACAGGTAGAAGGAAAACTGTATGCATGCTATTCAAAAATAAATAGTTTACTGCCCCTTTGAATGTTATCATCTGTTCTTTTATTTACTGAGCAGTGTGTCTTGAATAATTAATTTTGATATGATTGCACGTTTGAACGAAAGATCATCGCTTTCAATTACGGAGTTACTATAAATATCTCCCTCAGCCCTCAGCAGAGCAGACGCACATATTGCCAGCTAAGCTATATGCAAACAGTTGGTTGGATGGGGAGAGTGAAGGACAGAGAGCAAATCCTCTCATTTTATTCTTTCTCTCTTCACTGTCTGTTTGTCAGCACGGCAATTAGGACCTGAGGTAATAAAACCAAGAGCAAATATGATGGTGTGACTCTTTGAGGCGACGCACTAATAGACGTCCCACTGGGCCAAAGTGGTTCGGTGCCGTTAGGAGAAGGTGCCCGAGTAATCGGCCCCGTCACGGCCTTGCCGAGAGCCTGGGGAGTGAATCAGCACAGCTGGGAAGCAGGCATCAGTCTCAGTAGGCCTTCAGGATGGGCCACTTCTCCTCCTCTAGGGAACCGTTCCCTCCTTTTTCAAATCCAGAGACTGAGAGAGACTGAGAGAGAGGGAAGAGGTTTCAGCTACCACATAAATGCTTCCTTTATTTGCTTGGTTAGCTCTTAAAGTAGAGTTCTTTAATTTGTTTTTCTCAATGTTAAATTCCTCTCTGCTCAGTAAGAAAATAAAGCACTTCCTGAAAATAATGTAAAGGATGTGGTTTACGTACTAATATCTGCGTAATTATGTTATTTTTGCACTAATGCCGAACTGATTTCCCCTTCGTCCCTGTAACAAAGGAAAATGACTCCCCTTAGGATTTCTGTTTGTTAAAAATAACAACCCAACATCTTCAACTGCTGCAGATTCAGGTACTTCATAATCACCTCTTCATATCCTCCCTACTGTAAGTGTCCCGACGATCTGATGCTGGTTTTTAAACAATTGCTCAACTTTTTAATTACTTCTGTACTTTGAAAAAAGTATCTGATGCTGTAAGATAGAGGTTTTAAACTGGGTTCAGTGTGGTGTAAATCTGTGTTAACCTTTTTGAAAATTGACATCTTCACCCTTTATTCAAAATTTTTTAAAATTGTGGTAAAAGAACAGTTCACCCAAAAATGAAAATCACACAATCGAACACAATCGTTTTATTAAAAAAGTTTTATTAAAACATATCCTGGCTCTTCCAAGCTTTATAAAGATGGTGAATGGGGCTTCATATTTTGAAGCCCAAAAAAATGTCCATCCATCATAAAATTAATCCATATGGGGTTAATAAATGCCTTCTGAAGTAAAGCGATGGGTTTTTGTAAGAGAAATATTCATATTTAAAAAACGTATTAACTATAGTAACTAGCTTCCGGCAGACGGCTGCACGCATCGATTTACAATGAAGGAGTCGCTATATATATAAATAATAGTATATATATATACATATACATATAATAGCATATATATGTACTATTTTATATATATATATATATATATAACATTGTATATATATATGCTATTATATATATGTTATGCTATTTAAATTAAATTTATCCTATAATTTACTCATATATATATATATATATATATATATATATATGAGTAAATTATAGGATAAATTTAATTTCTGGGTGAACTATCCCTTTAAAGATTCTGTAAATTGATTGTTTTATTTTATTTTATTTTTTCAGAATATATGCACACTAATACATACATACAGGTTTTGTAATAATCACATGTAATATTTTCCACAATATATGGGTTTTTTTTGTATCTGCCTTTATATTGCAGGAGGGAGTTCCTTCACAAGGGGATCATCATATTTGCCAATAAAATGTTTGGAAACCAATTCTCTGAGAATGAGAGAGAAGAAGGAGAGAGAGAGAAAGATGACAAAGAGACGAGAACGCAGACAGGTACAAATCTGACAGTAATCTGCCTCTTCTCCTCTAATCATGCTGTCCGTGTGAGAGATGAAGGCAGAGGGGAGGTGATGGACAGCTGGTGTGATGTTGGTTAATGCTCTTTCATTGTGCGGCACGTCGGCATTAACTGATGAGAGAGCGCTGGCACTCTGCTGATTAACACAGTCCCTGTATAAAACTCCCTCATCAAGAAGAATAGATTTGGCCCAGTCTGTCACCTCTTTAGAGAGTTGTATAAACTTGGAAGATTTACTGCCTCACTTTGCACTATATTTGTCATGACAAACGTAATCTGTAAAAAGCTAAAGGTGTTGTATAAACCTTTGGTCCCATTGCAGTCGCTGGAGGATTTTGACACCACCAACCCGACTTTTCCCCAAGTTCTTTTGCGCGATTAAAGTGCTGCTTTCATGGTCACATTAGTACCCTTTGATCAGATAGTTCAGACTCTGAATTATAATTGGACAGATTAAATGCAGATAAACTTGTGAGTGACCTCAAGGTTTATTTTAATGCCAACTTGATGTGTCGCATGGCAACCATAAACAGGCTAATATTAATATTCCATTTGGTTGACAGGCATTTTAAGCTGTTGATTCATTTTCTTTACCCACATGAAGTTCCAGGTTTGTCGGCCACATTACAGTTCAATATTTCAACAAATTATTGGAACTGTATGGACAAAACGTTTTGAAGGACAGGAAGTACATTATGACTACCTTCCTAATATTGTGTTGGTCCCCCTTTTGCTCCCAAAACAGTCCTGACCCTTCGAGCCATGGACTCCTCTAGACCCCTAAAGGTGTGCTGTGGGATCCGCTCCAAAATGTTCGCAGCAGATACTTTATGTCCTGTAAGTTGCGAGGTGGATCCTCCATGGATCGGACTTGTTTGTTCAGCACATCCCACAGTCGCTCGATTGGATTGAGATCTGGGGAATTCGGAGACCAAGTCAACACCTCAAACTCATTATTGTGCTCCTCAAACCATTCCTCAACCATTTTTGCTTTGTGTCAGGAGCATTATCCTGCTGAAAGAGCCACAACCACCAGCAATTTGAGCTGGTGAAGCTCACCTGTTGGATCGGACAACACGGGCCAGCCTCAGCCCATGGCTGCCCATGACTCTGTCACCGGATCAGCACTCTTCCTTTCTTAGACCACTTTTGATAGATACCGGGAACACCCCACAAGATCTGCAGTTTTGGCAATGACGAAGTCTTCTAGCTATCACAAAATGGCCCAATTTGGACTCGCTCAAATCCTTACGCTTGCCCATTTTTCCTGCTTCTAACACATCAACTTTGAGGCCAAAATGTTCACTTCCTGCCTGATATATGCCACCATAAAGAGAGAGATAATACAACACTTCACCTGTCAGTGCTCATAATGTTATACCTGATCAGTACATCAGTATATATATAGAGAGTTCAGAGAGGTGCCATGTTGAACTTTCATATATATATATATATGAAAGTTCAACATGGCACCTTATGGCAAAGAACTCTCTGAAGATCTAAAAAAAAAAAAAAAAACTGTTGCTCTACCTAAAGATGGCGTAGGCTATAAAAAGATTGCCAAAACCTTGAAACTGAACTCCAGCATGGTTCTTATTTAGTTCAGATGGTGTCAAGCGTGTGTGGCGGCAACCAGGTGAGGAGTACAAAGACAAGTGTGTCTTGCCTACAGTCATGCATGGTGGTGGGAGTGTCATGGTCTGGGGCTGCATGAGTAATGCCAGCATTGGGGAGCTACAGTTCATGGAGGGGACCATGAATGCCAACATGTACTGTGACATACTGAAGCAGAGCATGATCCCCTCCCGTTGGAGATGGGGCCGCAGGGCAGTATTCCAACCTGATAACACCCCTCTAAGACTGCCTTGCTAAAAAAGCTGAGAGTGAAGGTGATGGACTGCCCAAGCATGTCTCCAGTTCCTATTGAGCATCTGTAGGGCATCCTCAAATGGAAGGTGGAGGAGCGCAAGGTCTTTAACATCCACCAGCTCCGTGGTGTTGTCATGGAGGAGTGGAAGAGGACTCCAGTGGCAACCTGTGAAGCTCTGGTGAACTCTATGCCCAAAGGGGTTAAGGCAGTGCTGGGAAATAATGGTGGCCACATAAAATAGACACTTTGGGTCCAATTTGGACACTTTCACTTTTGTGGCCAATGGTTTAGACATGTGTGTTGAGTTATTTTGAGGGGGAAGCAAATTTACAATGTTATACAAGCTGTACACTTATTACTTTACGTTGTAGCAAAGTGTACTCACTTCTGTGAGATACTGTATATAGTAAATGACTACTAATGAATACATGGTGGTGGAATGTGGCAAAAATAATTATAAATTTTATATTTATAACATTTTGACTTTTTGATTGTTTGCACTTTGGGAGCTTTGGCCCGGAAAAAATAAGAAAGAAAATAAAAAGTTGCACTCATCTATGCATTATCCCACTCTAACAATGAGTTGCATTTCCAAAACACTCATGCTAACAAGCTCATTAAACAGGAAATATGTGCAGCAGACAAAAGGCAAAGTGCTATTTTTATAACTACATTTGCAGAGTTGCTTTGCTGAACACATATTAAACGACATAGGCTTTCTATTTAGATTTCACATATGAAAAACACAACCTTTGTATGTATATTTCTTTTTTCCCATTTCAGAAGGGTTGTTAGTACTGAGTTATGTTGGCACCTCTCCTGGTTTGTTTGACCTGATTTGCTGACACGCTTCCTACATGAACCAAACATGTAGCTTCATAATCAAATCAGAGCAAGGACTGTCACACAGCCTGAAAAAAAAAAAAAAAAAAACACAGGTGCTCATGCCTGATGAGATGTCATCTCTTTACAACACAAACACTGCACCTTTTTTTGTTTGCTACCAAGTCAACCTAATAAATGCAATGCACTACCATTTAAAACCACATTATATTCTATTTCCTAACTAATTTATTCTAGTGTAATAGTATACTTAAGCACAATTTGTTTGCATGTACTTTAGTATATCTAAAGGTATTTGTTGGACACCATAAATTGGTATACTTAAAGTTAAATTCGAATAACTAATTTTGTACTAAATGCATTTAGTTGTCCAAAAGCAGTGGTGAAATTCAGCTAAAGTTGTATTAAACATATGTGTTTGTGCTTAAATGGAACTACTCCAAGTAAAGACACTTTAAATATCTACTCTTGTATTGAAGTTTTAAAATGCAGAAAACACTCAGCATAAACGTCAAATGCATTTTGGTGACGTTACAATTGCATTTCAATTACCCTGTCAGAGTGTTGAACATTTAATAATATTATACAGATAACAAACTGAGGTCATACTATCCTTTACTTTTAGTGATTTTATAACACATAACAATGACATTCCAAGTAAACTTGTAGTGCACTAATGGCATTATTATTGTGTGCTTCTAATACAATAAAGTCATTTCAGAGCTTATGAATCACTTTCCTGGAGAACATCAGTGAGATGAACATCAGTGAGATGAGACATTGGGAACAGATATGTGTACATTGAATGTAGGAAACAGACTGGATTCGAACCCACAAGAGCGCCGTTTGCAATTTTACAAGATTACAATTTTAAAGTAAAAGACACAAAAGAAGCAATCTTATCTTCATCACATTGTATGACCTCATTTTGCAGCTTGTCCGATCTTTACATGACATAACAGCCATGAATGATTATAAAAAAAATGATAATCAAATTGATAAAGCAAAGTTGATGGATAGGTGCAGGTCTTTTGGTAAAAATGAATGCATAATTTGTCTAATTGCATTTTATTAATATTCTCATGCATTTATTTTCATAATTTAATATTACTTAATTTTTTATTTAATTATAATATCCAATATTTTTCTATACAGAATGTTTGTAGAAGTAAAGCACACTGCTATCTAACATATATACACATGCATTTGTATGTATGGATTTGCACTGCATTGAAGGTGTACATTTTATTATTTTATGCATTCGCTCGGAATTAAAATCTTGACTTCGGTATCATGTTTGTGCAACAGAACAACAAAGGTGAGGAAAAACAAGCAATTGATACAAAGTTTTGCTAATGGTTGTGTTTGAGTGAGAAAATAAATATATATATTTCGGGATTTAGAAGGACGGGCACATTGAAAATGTATCAGAAGAGTTTTGAAAATATGTACTAAGTATTTAGTAAAATACATACAAGTTGACATCCGTAGAAGACCTCATCCATAACTCACACTGAATATAATGAATCATGTAGAGCAGTTTTTGTCACAAAAACTATACAAAACACCACATGGAACACTCTAAAAAAAAAAAAAAATGTGTTGAAAAAAAAAAACCAATAAAAATAAAAATAACACCACAGTTTGCATTTTTTTTTTTTTTGTTGAGTTATGACAATTTTGAGTGAATGTGTTCATCCAAAATCTTAATTTAATAAGAGGAACTTAATAATTTGTAGCAAAAACACAAATTGTCAAGAAAACAAATCAAATCAAAGTCGCTCCAACTACCAGCGTTACAGCCCTGGAACCAATTATTTTTATCTATTTCAGTTCAAATCAGCAGCTATCACAGCACATGCTAACATAACTCATTTAACATGAATATTTAATGAACAAGTAAGATATAACTCGTCACTGGCATTGGTGCAGTAATTTCTTATAGAGTCAGTGCAGCGTTTACCTTCATGTATCTACTCTTCAGCACAATGGTAACCACAAAAACTTCAACATTACAGAAACTCTTTTAAAAGTCAAACATAACAGTATTAAACACCAACAGATCTTTACCTTCACTAAAATTAAATTAATTAACACTTAATTTGAGCATTTATTCTCCTTATCCAGTCCTATAGCATTCTGGGAGCTAGAAATCCACTGCCTAATTTCCTAAGATATCAAGAAAATTGCATTACTTTACTACCACTGAATTAAAAAAATTGCAGTAAAATATCCAAAAACCACTAAGCCAGTGTTATATATTTTGTTTAGTACTTACAATATCCCAAATGTTTCCAACTATTTGTAAATCGTGAGAAAATTGCTATTTTAACCAAAGATCCGGGATGTGTGAGGGAGTCGCCTGTAAATGGCCTCATATTCTTGTTTACCCTCGGTTTCCAGTTTTGTAGAAAGATTTTATAGAAACCGAAACCCCAAAGACGTTTTAAAATATATTACATGTGGGAACACAAACAAGGGAACATCTGTTCTGATACATTATAGACAGAAAACTAATTATTGTAATATAGCTCAACACGTTTAGTCTTATTGTTTAAATGTAATTTTCATTATTTTTTGCGAGTACCGTGCCTCAGAGAAAAACACTTTTATCAAGTAGCTAACATAGCATAATCAGATGCAGCTTTATTTTAACAGTAATACAGAATTTTCTCCATCATACAATACTTTTTAAAATGAATTGCATGCCATTTATCAACACAAGCCATCCAGCATTTAATATAATATTGTAATATGGATCTCTCTAACATTATAACATCATTTTCAGCACACTCAAATGTGTATAATATGATAAACAGAGCTGTGTTTCCTCACACTCATGACCGGAAAAGCGGAAGCTTTGGCATAATAAAAGTCTCGATGCTCTCGAGGCGTGTGTCGTTCATCTCTCATCAACAATCGCTCCAGCTCTCATTCATTCAACAGTAACGTTAATAATCGCATCCATGAACATGATTTCTGCCCGAGTCCCATCCCGATTCTTTTCCACCGGCTTTGAGGTGAAGACCACACGTCCCAAGATTCCACGCTCAAACTCAGTGTCATCAAGTTACGCCTCTGCTTTGAATAGGCGACCTCTAGCGCACGAACAAACGACACCTTTAACACATAAATTTGAGTTTAAATTTAAGCAATGATCATCACTATTATATCTACAGAACTCAACAAAATAATGTCTGCAGCTTAAAAGGTTTAATTAAAACGATAAATTATTTTGCATTTAAGTTCTGGTAACAGATCCCCTGAATTATTTTTTGGAGCGAATGTCACTAGAGACCCGTTGAATATCAGCATGGAAGCAATGGCTTCCAAACAGTAATTTCTTCATAATATCTCATAATAATCTCAGCTGCCGTCGTAGCGCCACCACAATATGCTGTAATCTTAAGGCAGAGAAAAGGAGAACGAAAGAAAGTAAAATAGGAGATTTAAAAAGGATTTACTCTGAGAGAGAACGATTGTAAAGCCATATCTGTCTTATCTCATGGCCTCCACACTTGGGAGATGAATGAAGCAGCTGTCACATTTGAAACATACAAAAGCTGTAATCCTGCAGTAAACAGACAGCAGTGTTTCAGGACCGCGAGAGGAATGAATTGGACGGCTAACAGAGGGTCTCAGAGGGAGAGCTGGGAAGGCGAGAGCCCCGGGGGAAGAGCTGTGAGTGAGTGGGCCGAGATGCAGCGCATAGTCACGTCTTCGCATGCTGCTGTGTCGAGTGGGGGGCCCGTCAGCGAGGGGCCTCTTGATGTGAAGAGTCAACCACCCAGAATCTACGAATTCGTTTTTTCCACAGAACAGAGAGGAGAGGCATTTGGATTGTGTCAAAAGAGAAAAAAAGATATCGAGGGCTGGCTGGGAGGACTTTGTTTTGGCCCCCAGTATGTGTGTGTGTGGATGCCCAAGGGAACGGGCGCCCATTTGGAGAAGAAACGGGCCAACATGAGGAGTCTGTACTACTGATGGATCTGGCAACCTCTGGAGTGACTCGGGAGCTGCAGAAAACCCACGTCTGCACTCAGCATTCAGCAAAATGAATCACGCCGCTGTTCAGTATTCACTTGCTAATGATTCAAGTGAACCGTCAGAAAAACAACATACTGGTTCGTGAAAGGGCTGACACCATGCGCATGAATCATAGAAGACACGGGAACAGCGAGAACGCTGAAGATCCTCGCAAGGGCTGCGTCAATAACTTCACCGGCTGATTCACTTTTTCACTCGATCAGATGGCTCACAACTAGTGACCTTAAGAAATGAACAGAAGTGAAATGAACTGTGGAGGAGTTAAAGTTGAATGCTGGAAAGGAGGTTGGATTGCATGTACGTACAGGCATAGTGATGCATAAATATTGCACAGAATGATCTCTGACAGCGGTATAAGAACAACAGCTAACAAACAAACAAAAAAAAGAGTATTTAATAACGACCATGATTGAAATGTTTCAGGCCATGGTTTCATTTGAGGGGCAAAATTAAAATTTAAGTTCTGACATTTATTCACCCTCATGCTTTTCAAATGTTTGTAATTAAATATGTCACACATTATTGCTTTGTATTCTAAACTATCTTTCAAAAGTTTGCAGTCATTAAGAAGAGATTAAGAAGAAATTAATATTTTTACTCTGCAAGGATGGATTAAATTGATCAAATGTGACTGTAAAGACTTTCATAATGTTACAAAGGATTTAAAAATGTATTACTCAATGAAGCCTGAAAAAAAAAAAAAGATGTTTACACAAAAATATGTATTAGATATTCTACTTCATATTTTAGTGGAAATTGTTTTTGTTTTTTTTGGATACATTAAGCAGCAAACCAACATATTAGATTGATTTCTGAAGGATCATGTGACACCAAAGACTGGAGTAATGATGCTGAAAATTCAGCCCTCAACTCCATAATCAAGATTGGGGAGTAACGAAATACAAGTAACTTAGTTACGTATTTAAAATACAAAATTTGAGTAACTGTATTTCATTATAGTTACATTTTAAATAGGTGGTAATCAAATTACAGTTACATCTGAAAAGTATTTTAGATTACCAAAGTGATTACTTTGAGTTTTAATGTCATTTAAACAGCAATTGGTGATTCTCTGACTCTGACAGTCTGAAAAAGCGGAGTTAAGTTTCATCAACATTTTAATACTTTTAAGAGGGATCATAAAAATGTTGTTATTTTTATTTAGTACTGTCCTGAACAAGACAAAATGACTGAATTTATTAAAAAAATTGCCAAATTCTTAACTTAACTGTCCTGTCATGACCTGGATAATCCACGACTGTTTTCATGTTTTGTGATAGTTGTTTGTGAGTCATTTTATAATTGTAAAAAAGGTCACTGCAACTTTTTCTCACAATTAGTTTTTTCCCCTCACAACTGTGAGTTTGCATTTCACGATCCTGACTTCTTTTTCTCAGAATTGTGAGATTTAAACTCACAATTGCAAGTTATAAAGTCAAAATTGGGAGATGTGAACTTGCAATACTGACTTTTTTTTTTTTTTCAACTGTGAATTTAGTATGTGAGTTTATATCTCATAATTCTGACTTCTCAATATTGACAGTTTATTTCTCATAATTTTGACATTTCTCAATATTGACAGTTTATATCTCATAATTCTGACTTTATAACTCGCAATTGCAACTTTATATCACACAATTCTGAGGGAAAAAGTCAGAATTGTGAGATAAAAACCTTTTTTTTTTTAAAAATACCTTTTTTGTGTTTGTTCCACACTTATTAGTATTCCAAAGTATTCTAAAGTATTTAGATTAAGTTACTAAACTTGAGTAATGTAACGAAATACGTTACAAATTACTTTTTAAAGCATGTATTTTGTAATCTGTAGTGAAATACATTTTAAAAGTAACCTACCCAGCCCTGCCCATCAGTCCCTCAGCTTCACCTCACCCTCCTCTCAGTGGCGTGGATTACTCTTACCTGCTGGGAGACGTCACTGCCTGGATGTCACAAGCCCGTGCTCCGCCTCCAGCCTCTGAGGGTTTTGCTCCACCTCAACCTCTCGCCCTGGCTCCTACCCCTCCACTCCTTCCTTCCTCAGCTCCAGTGCGGACCATCAGCCATTCAGTTGACTCCACCTGGGTCAGACATCGGCATGCCTCCGGCCCTTCTCCCTTTCGGCCCCAAAAAGCTCCACCCTCCCTCAGGCTGCAACCTCGATCACTCCAGCTCCACCTCTGCCCTCTGGATCCCCTCAAGGGATCGTCACTGCGTCTCTTTTAGGTCTTCAGTGACTCTCCACCCCACAGGCTCTCCATGTGCTCCACCTCCATCACCGTCGTCACCTCCGGTTGTCCCTAAGGTGACGTCTAACATCTTCATACCATAGCTGCTCCCTCCAATGATGCCGCCATGGAACACATTCCTGACTGTGGCCTGCGTCTCCATCCTCATGCCCCTGTTCAAGGCCATCCCCTGGATTCATTCACCATCCTCACCACTCTGGACTGTCCTGTTATCCATCCCCCTCCCGGAAAGCCAAAGCCTCCTCCAGTCTGCCTGCCATTCCATCTCTTCGCCATCTCCTCGTCTGCCTCCAGAGCTTCCCTTCTTTTCTGTTATGGAGTGAGGTTGCGCCTTCCGGGAGGGGGCGTACTGTCACAGTTTCCTTTTGTTTAGACTTTGTGTTCATTTTGCACTGTCCATCTGTCATCATGGACACCAATGTGGTTTGTTACTCAGTTCAGGTGTGTGTATTTAATTATCCTCATTTAGCTGTGTATTTAAATTCCCTTATTTCAGTTCAGTGTTTCGGGTCTCGTCGATGTGTTTGCTTGCTTGCTTGCCTATGTTGGATTTTCCTGTGGATAATATTAAAAGATAAAAGACTGCCTTGGATCTTCATCTTCTTCATGGTGTGTGACAAGAACACAGTTATTTTAAATTGTAATAATACAAAATTTAGTAATAATAATAATAATAATACCATTTATACTGTATTTCTAAACAAATAAACGCAGCCTTGGTGAGCAGAAGAGACTTATTTAGTATTTTGCTAAATTCAATAGATACATCCTTCTTATTCACTGTAGATTTAACATCCTTTCGGTTAAAATCCCAGCCAATCTGTTAAATTGGTGAAATGCAGAACACAAATTCCGAGTATGGGACAATAATTGGCTACATATCACGTCACTTTCACTTTCAATCCGAGCTCCATCCAAGTACAGATATTTTTTATACCTAAAATAGACATGGGTGTATGTAAAAATAATGAACTTCTCTTTTGTCATTTTAAAGCTTGACTGAGGTGACATGCGCTTGAGTAAATGCTGTGAGAATTTCAATTTTTAGTTGAATTATCCCTTTAATTTCAGAGGAGGCTGTTCTTCTAAGTCATTAAAAATGTCTCTAATATCCTTTTAAATAGCCCGTATACAGTTCAATTTACTACCCACATAGCCTCAAGCGCAATGGTAGAGTCTGGCGAGAATAAAAACAAAAAAAAAAAAGTGAAGTGAAGAAAAAGAGACAAATGCTGGTTTTGTAAGCCTCTGTAAGCTTAGCAGGTTGTCCCGGGACAATAACCACCAGAAAGGACAAGACCACACTTGGGCTGGACCTTCTATCTGCCTCTATCCTTCATTCCTTCCCCTCATCCCAGCCTCATATTTCCTTCAGCGGTATTATTACTGACTCTCCTCTCTGCACTGTTGTCCAATATGAACATATATTAAAAAGGCAGTGGCCCAAACGAGAGCCCCTAGCTGCGGTTGGGACTCATAATTCCTCACGTCGCAACATGTCTGCGTTGCCACTGTGGAACTGAGCCTTAATTACATTATACGTCATCTTTGGCACCAAACTGCCACCCTCGCCTGGCGCTGTTGGCTGGCACCCTCATTTTGCTCTGAGGCTGGAGCTGGAGGGCTGAAAGAAGATGACGAAAAAATACAGAAAGAGAGAGAGAGAAACCGACAGAATCAAAGACATTACCACTATTACTCTCAATTTAACATGTTAATTTAGATAATTACATTAAAACAAACCAATTAATCAGCCTTCCTGATCCATATCAATTCCATAATTAGAGATTTTCCTACAACTTGAGCCATTTAAGCTTGATGTAAGCTAAATGCAAAGCATGTTCAAAACTTGTATATCTACAAAATAATGAATGAGGAATGCGAACTGTGCGTGTTTTTGCTTTTTATGGTTTTATTCCATTGATGAAAATGCAAATTGAATTGTTATATATCATAAATGTATAATATTGTAAATATAAATAATACTTTTATTAATTTTAACAAATTCACCATTAATACAGATGCCGCATCCACTGCGTCCGTCATATTTTCTCAACATATTTTTCATTGAGTAATCAGCATATTTTGTAA